>JBBGZY010002236.1:0-452956 GCA_037952925.1 Lithobates clamitans
GAGAAGTATAGTGGAGAGAACTTGTGAAGTATAGTGGAGGGAACTTGTGAAGTATAGTGGAGGGAACTTGTGAAGTATAGTGGAGAGAACGTGTGAAGTATAGTGGAGGGAACTTGTGAAGTATAGTGGAGAGAACGTGTGAAGTATAGTGGCCAGAACTTGTGAAGTATAGTGGAGAGAACGTGTGAAGTATAGTGGAGAGAACGTGTGAAGTATAGTGGAGGGAACGTGTGAAGTATAGTGGAGAGAACTTGTGAAGTATAGTGGAGGGAACTTGTGAAGTATAGTGGACAGAACTTGTGAAGTATAGTGGAGAGAACTTGTGAAGTATAGTGGAGAGAACGTGTGAAGTATAGTGGAGAGAACGTGTGAAGTATAGTGGAGAGAACTTGTGAAGTATAGTGGAGGGAACTTGTGAAGTATAGTGGAGGGAACTTGTGAAGTATAGTGGAGGGAACTTGTGAAGTATAGTGGAGAGAACTTGTGAAGTATAGTGGAGAGAACGTGTGAAGTATAGTGGAGAGAACGTGTGAAGTATAGTGGAGAGAACTTGTGAAGTATAGTGGAGAGAACGTGTGAAGTATAGTGGAGGGAACTTGTGAAGTATAGTGGAGGGAACTTGTGATGTATAGTGGAGAGAACGTGTGAAGTATAGTGGAGAGAACTTGTGAAGTATAGTGGAGAGAACGTGTGAAGTATAGTGGAGAGAACGTGTGAAGTATAGTGGAGGGAACTTGTGAAGTATAGTGGAGAGAACTTGTGAAGTATAGTGGAGAGAACTTGTGAAGTATAGTGGAGAGAACGTGTGAAGTATAGTGGAGAGAACATGTGAAGTATAGTGGAGGGAACTTGTGAAGTATAGTGGAGAGAACTTGAGAAGTATAGTGGAGAGAACTTGTGAAGTATAGTGGAGGGAACTTGTGAAGTATAGTGGAGGGAACTTGTGAAGTATAGTGGAGAGAACGTGTGAAGTATAGTGGAGGGAACTTGTGAAGTATAGTGGAGAGAACGTGTGAAGTATAGTGGCCAGAACTTGTGAAGTATAGTGGAGAGAACGTGTGAAGTATAGTGGAGAGAACGTGTGAAGTATAGTGGAGGGAACGTGTGAAGTATAGTGGAGAGAACTTGTGAAGTATAGTGGAGGGAACTTGTGAAGTATAGTGGACAGAACTTGTGAAGTATAGTGGAGAGAACTTGTGAAGTATAGTGGAGAGAACGTGTGAAGTATAGTGGAGAGAACGTGTGAAGTATAGTGGAGAGAACTTGTGAAGTATAGTGGAGGGAACTTGTGAAGTATAGTGGAGGGAACTTGTGAAGTATAGTGGAGGGAACTTGTGAAGTATAGTGGAGAGAACTTGTGAAGTATAGTGGAGAGAACGTGTGAAGTATAGTGGAGAGAACGTGTGAAGTATAGTGGAGAGAACTTGTGAAGTATAGTGGAGAGAACGTGTGAAGTATAGTGGAGGGAACTTGTGAAGTATAGTGGAGGGAACTTGTGAAGTATAGTGGAGAGAACGTGTGAAGTATAATGGAGAGAACGTGTGAAGTATAGTGGAGAGAACGTGTGAAGTATAGTGGAGAGAACGTGTGAAGTATAGTGGAGAGAACTTGTGATGTATAGTGGAGAGAACTTGTGAAGTATAGTGGAGAGAACGTGTGAAGTATAGTGGAGAGAACTTGTGAAGTATAGTGGAGAGAACGTGTGATGTATAGTGGAGAGAACTTGTGAAGTATAGTGGTGTGGAGAGAACTTGTGAAGTATAGTGGAGAGAACTTGTGATGTATAGTGGAGAGAACTTGTGAAGTATAGTGGAGAGAACGTGTGAAGTATAGTGGAGAGAACTTGTGAAGTATAGTGGAGAGAACTTGTGAAGTATAGTGGAGAGAACTTGTGAAGTATAGTGGAGAGAACTTATGAAGTATAGTGGTGTGGAGAGAACTTGTGAAGTATAGTGGAGAGAACGTGTGAAGTATAGTGGAGAGAACTTGTGAAGTATAGTGGAGAGAACTTGTGAAGTATAGTGGAGAGAACTTGTGAAGTATAGTGGACAGAACTTGTGAAGTATAGTGGAGAGAACTTGTGAAGTATAGTGGAGAGAACTTGTGAAGTATAGTGGAGAGAACTTGTGATGTATAGTGGAGAGAACTTGTGAAGTATAGTGGAGAGAACTTGTGATGTATAGTGGAGAGAACTTGTGAAGTATAGTGGAGAGAACTTGTGATGTATAGTGGAGAGAACTTGTGAAGTATAGTGGAGAGAACGTGTGAAGTATAGTGGAGAGAACTTGTGAAGTATAGTGGAGAGAACGTGTGATGTATAGTGGAGAGAACTTGTGAAGTATAGTGGTGTGGAGAGAACTTGTGAAGTATAGTGGAGAGAACTTGTGATGTATAGTGGAGAGAACTTGTGAAGTATAGTGGAGAGAACGTGTGAAGTATAGTGGAGAGAACTTGTGAAGTATAGTGGAGAGAACTTGTGAAGTATAGTGGAGAGAACTTGTGAAGTATAGTGGAGAGAACTTGTGAAGTATAGTGGAGAGAACTTGTGAAGTATAGTGGAGAGAACTTGTGAAGTATAGTGGAGAGAACTTGTGAAGTATAGTGGACAGAACTTGTGAAGTATAGTGGAGAGAACTTGTGAAGTATAGTGGAGAGAACTTGTGAAGTATAGTGGAGAGAACTTGTGAAGTATAGTGGAGAGAACTTGTGATGTATAGTGGAGAGAACTTGTGAAGTATAGTGGAGAGAACTTGTGATGTATAGTGGAGAGAACTTGTGAAGTATAGTGGAGAGAACTTGTGATGTATAGTGGAGAGAACTTGTGAAGTATAGTGGAGAGAACGTGTGAAGTATAGTGGAGAGAACGTGTGAAGTATAGTGGAGGGAACTTGTGAAGTATAGTGGACAGAACTTGTGAAGTATAGTGGACAGAACTTGTGAAGTATAGTGGAGAGAACGTGTGAAGTATAGTGGAGAGAACGTGTGAAGTATAGTGGAGGGAACTTGTGAAGTATAGTGGAGAGAACGTGTGAAGTATAGCGGAGAGAACGTGTGAAGTATAGTGGAGAGAACGTGTGAAGTATAGTGGAGGGAACTTGTGAAGTATAGTGGAGAGAACTTGTGAAGTATAGTGGACAGAACTTGTGAAGTATAGTGGACAGAACGTGTTTAGTATAATGGAGAGAACGTGTGAAGTATAGTGGAGGGAACGTGTGAAGTATAGTGGAGAGAACGTGTGAAGTATAATGGAGAGAACGCGTGAAGTATAGTGGAGAGAACGTGTGAAGTATAGTGGAGAGAACTTGTGAAGTATAGTGGAGGGAACTTGTGAAGTATAGTGGAGAGAACTTGAGCAGTATAGTGGAGAGAACGTGTGAAGTATAGTGGAGAGAACGTGTGAAGTATAGTGGAGGGAACTTGTGAAGTATAGTGGACAGAACTTGTGAAGTATAGTGGAGAGAACGTGTGAAGTATAGTGGAGAGAACGTGTGAAGTATAATGGACAGAACTTGTGAAGTATAGTGGAGAGAACGTGTGAAGTATAGTGGAGAGAACGTGTGAAGTATAGTGGAGAGAACGTGTGAAGTATAGTGGAGAGAACGTGTGAAGTATAGTGGAGAGAACGTGTGAAGTATAGTGGAGAGAACGTGTGAAGTATAGTGGAGAGAACGTGTGAAGTATAGTGGAGGGAACGTGTGAAGTATAGTGGAGAGAACGTGTGAAGTATAGTGGAGAGAACTTGTGAAGTATAGTGGAGAGAACGCGTGAAGTATAGTGGAGGGAACGTGTGAAGTATAGTGGAGAGAACGTGTGAAGTATAGTGGAGAGAACGTGTGAAGTATAGTGGAGAGAACGTGTGAAGTATAGTGGAGGGAACGTGTGAAGTATAGTGGAGAGAACGTGTGAAGTATAGTGGAGGGAACGTGTGAAGTATAGTGGAGAGAACGTGTGAAGTATAGTGGAGGGAACGTGTGAAGTATAGTGGAGAGAACGTGTGAAGTATAGTGGAGAGAACGTGTGAAGTATAGTGGAGGGAACTTGTGAAGTATAGTGGAGAGAACTTGTGAAGTATAGTGGAGAGAACTTGTGATGTATAGTGGAGAGAACTTGTGAAGTATAGTGGAGAGAACTTGTGATGTATAGTGGAGAGAACGTGTGAAGTATAGTGGAGAGAACTTGTGAAGTATAGTGGAGAGAACTTGTGAAGTATAGTGGAGAGAACTTGTGAAGTATAGTGGAGAGAACTTGTGAAGTATAGTGGAGAGAACTTGTGAAGTATAGTGGAGAGAACGTGTGAAGTATAGTGGAGAGAACGTGTGAAGTATAGTGGAGGGAACTTGTGAAGTATAGTGGACAGAACTTGTGAAGTATAGTGGACAGAACTTGTGAAGTATAGTGGAGAGAACGTGTGAAGTATAGTGGAGAGAACGTGTGAAGTATAGTGGAGGGAACTTGTGAAGTATAGTGGAGAGAACGTGTGAAGTATAGTGGAGAGAACGTGTGAAGTATAGTGGAGAGAACGTGTGAAGTATAGTGGAGGGAACTTGTGAAGTATAGTGGAGAGAACTTGAGCAGTATAGTGGAGAGAACGTGTGAAGTATAGTGGAGAGAACTTGTGAAGTATAGTGGACAGAACTTGTGAAGTATAGTGGACAGAACTTGTGAAGTATAGTGGACAGAACTTGTGAAGTATAGTGGAGAGAACGTGTGAAGTATAGTGGAGAGAACGTGTGAAGTATAGTGGAGAGAACGTGTGAAGTATAGTGGAGAGAACGTGTGAAGTATAATGGACAGAACTTGTGAAGTATAGTGGAGAGAACGTGTGAAGTATAGTGGAGAGAACGTGTGAAGTATAGTGGAGAGAACGTGTGAAGTATAGTGGAGAGAACGTGTGAAGTATAGTGGAGAGAACGTGTGAAGTATAGTGGAGGGAACGTGTGAAGTATAGTGGAGAGAACGTGTGAAGTATAGTGGAGAGAACTTGTGAAGTATAGTGGAGAGAACGCGTGAAGTATAGTGGAGGGAACGTGTGAAGTATAGTGGAGAGAACGTGTGAAGTATAGTGGAGAGAACGTGTGAAGTATAGTGGAGAGAATGTGTGAAGTATAGTGGAGGGAACGTGTGAAGTATAGTGGAGAGAACGTGTGAAGTATAGTGGAGGGAACGTGTGAAGTATAGTGGAGAGAACGTGTGAAGTATAGTGGAGAGAACGTGTGAAGTATAGTGGAGGGAACTTGTGAAGTATAGTGGAGAGAACTTGTGAAGTATAGTGGAGGGAACGTGTGAAGTATAGTGGAGAGAACTTGTGAAGTATAGTGGAGGGAACGTGTGAAGTATAGTGGAGGGAACGTGTGAAGTATAGTGGAGAGAACGTGTGAAGTATAGTGGAGGGAACTTGTGAAGTATAGTGGAGAGAACGTGTGAAGTATAGTGGAGAGAACGTGTGAAGTATAGTGGAGGGAACTTGTGAAGTATAGTGGAGAGAACTTGTGAAGTATAGTGGAGGGAACGTGTGAAGTATAGTGGAGAGAACTTGTGAAGTATAGTGGAGAGAACTTGTGAAGTATAGTGGACAGAACGTGTGAAGTATAGTGGAGGGAACTTGTGAAGTATAGTGGAGGGAACTTGTGATGTATAGTGGAGAGAACGTGTGAAGTATAGTGGAGGGAACTTGTGAAGTATAATGGAGAGAACGTGTGAAGTATAATGGAGAGAACTTGTGAAGTATAGTGGAGAGAACTTGTGAAGTATAGTGGAGAGAACGTGTGAAGTATAGTGGAGAGAACTTGTGAAGTATAGTGGAGAGAACTTGTGAAGTATAGTGGACAGAACGTGTGAAGTATAGTGGAGGGAACTTGTGAAGTATAGTGGAGGGAACTTGTGAAGTATAGTGGAGGGAACTTGTGAAGTATAGTGGAGAGAACGTGTGAAGTATAATGGAGAGAACTTGTGAAGTATAGTGGAGAGAACTTGTGAAGTATAGTGGAGAGAACGTGTGAAGTATAGTGGAGAGAACTTGTGAAGTATAGTGGAGAGAACTTGTGAAGTATAGTGGACAGAACGTGTGAAGTATAGTGGAGGGAACTTGTGAAGTATAGTGGAGGGAACTTGTGAAGTATAGTGGAGGGAACTTGTGAAGTATAGTGGAGGGAACTTGTGAAGTATAGTGGAGAGAACGTGTGAAGTATAGTGGAGAGAACGTGTGAAGTATAGTGGAGGGAACTTGTGAAGTATAGTGGAGAGAACTTGTGAAGTATAGTGGAGAGAACTTGTGAAGTATAGTGGAGAGAACTTGTGAAGTATAGTGGTGTGGAGAGAACTTGTGAAGTATAGTGGAGAGAACTTGTGAAGTATAGTGGACAGAACTTGTGAAGTATAGTGGACAGAACTTGTGAAGTATAGTGGAGAGAACTTGTGAAGTATAGTGGAGAGAACGTGTGAAGTATAGTGGAGGGAACTTGTGAAGTATAGTGGAGAGAACGTGTGAAGTATAGTGGAGAGAACTTGTGAAGTATAGTGGAGAGAACGTGTGAAGTATAGTGGAGAGAACGTGTGAAGTATAGTGGAGGGAACTTGTGAAGTATAGTGGAGAGAACGTGTGAAGTATAGTGGAGAGAACGTGTGAAGTATAGTGGAGGGAACTTGTGAAGTATAGTGGAGAGAACTTGTGAAGTATAGTGGAGAGAACTTGTGAAGTATAGTGGACAGAACGTGTGAAGTATAATGGAGAGAACGTGTGAAGTATAGTGGAGAGAACGTGTGAAGTATCGAGGACAGAACTTGTGAAGTATAGTGGAGAGAACGTGTGAAGTATAGTGGAGAGAACGTGTGAAGTATAGTGGAGAGAACTTGTGAAGTATAGTGGACAGAACTTGTGAAGTATAGTGGAGAGAACGTGTGAAGTATAGTGGAGGGAACTTGTGAAGTATAGTGGAGAGAACATGTGAAGTATAGTGGAGAGAACTTGTGAAGTATAGTGGAGAGAACTTGTGAAGCATAGTGGAGAGAACGTGTGAAGTATAGTGGAGAGAACTTGTGAAGTATAGTGGAGAGAACTTGTGAAGTATAGTGGAGAGAACTTGTGAAGTATAGTGGAGAGAACGTGTGAAGTATAGTGGAGAGAACTTGTGAAGTATAGTGGAGAGAACTTGTGAAGTATAGTGGAGAGAACTTGTGAAGTATAGTGGAGAGAACTTGTGAAGTATAGTGGAGAGAACGTGTGAAGTATAGTGGACAGAACGTGTGAAGTATAGTGGACAGAACTTGTGAAGTATAGTGGAGAGAACGTGTGAAGTATGGTGGAGAGAACTTGTGAAGTATAGTGGAGAGAACGTGTGAAGTATAGTGGAGAGAACGTGTGAAGTATAGTGGAGAGAACTTGTGAAGTATAGTGGAGAGAACGTGTGAAGTATAGTGGACAGAACTTGTGAAGTATAGTGGACAGAACTTGTGAAGTATAGTGGAGAGAACTTGTGAAGTATAGTGGAGAGAACTTGTGAAGTATAGTGGAGAGAACGTGTGAAGTATAGTGGACAGAACGTGTGAAGTATAGTGGACAGAACTTGTGAAGTATAGTGGAGAGAACGTGTGAAGTATGGTGGAGAGAACTTGTGAAGTATAGTGGAGAGAACGTGTGAAGTATAGTGGAGAGAACGTGTGAAGTATAGTGGAGGGAACTTGTGAAGTATAGTGGAGAGAACTTGTGAAGTATAGTGGAGAGAACTTGTGAAGTATAGTGGAGAGAACTTGTGAAGTATAGTGGACAGAACTTGTGAAGTATAGTGAACAGAACTTGTGAAGTATAGTGGACAGAACTTGTGAAGTATAGTGGACAGAACTTGTGAAGTATAGTGGAGAGAACTTGTGAAGTATAGTGGAGAGAACGTGTGATGTATAGTGGAGGGAACGTGTGAAGTATAGTGGAGAGAACGTGTGAAGTATAGTGGAGAGAACGTGTGAAGTATAGTGGAGAGAACGTGTGAAGTATAATGGAGAGAACGTGTGAAGTATAGTGGAGAGAACTTGTGAAGTATAGTGGAGAGAACTTGTGAAGTATAGTGGAGAGAACGTGTGAAGTATAGTGGAGAGAACGTGTGAAGTATAGTGGAGAGAACGTGTGAAGTATAGTGGAGGGAACTTGTGAAGTATAGTGGAGAGAACTTGTGAAGTATAGTGGTGTGGAGAGAACTTGTGAAGTATAGTGGAGAGAACTTGTGAAGTATAGTGGACAGAACGTGTGAAGTATAATGGAGAGAACGTGTGAAGTATAGTGGAGAGAACGTGTGAAGTATAATGGAGAGAACGTGTGAAGTATAGTGGAGAGAACGTGTGAAGTATAATGGAGAGAACGTGTGAAGTATAGTGGAGAGAACTTGTGAAGTATAGTGGAGAGAACTTGTGAAGTATAGTGGACAGAACTTGTGAAGTATAGTGGACAGAACGTGTTTAGTATAATGGAGAGAACGTGTGAAGTATAGTGGAGGGAACGTGTGAAGTATAGTGGAGAGAACGTGTGAAGTATAATGGAGAGAACGTGTGAAGTATAGTGGAGAGAACGTGTGAAGTATAGTGGAGAGAACTTGTGAAGTATAGTGGAGGGAACTTGTGAAGTATAGTGGAGGGAACTTGTGAAGTATAGTGGAGAGAACTTGTGAAGTATAGTGGAGGGAACTTGTGAAGTATTGTGGAGAGAATGTGTGAAGTATAGTGGAGAGAACTTGTGAAGTATAGTGGAGAGAGCGTGTGAAGTATAGTGGAGAGAGCGTGTGAAGTATAGTGGAGAGAACGTGTGAAGTATAGTGGAGAGAACTTGTGAAGTATAGTGGAGAGAGCGTGTGAAGTATAGTGGAGAGAGCGTGTGAAGTATAGTGGAGAGAACTTGTGAAGTATAGTGGAGAGAACTTGTGAAGTATAGTGGAGAGAACTTGTGAAGTATAGTGGAGAGAACTTGTGAAGTATAGTGGAGGGAACTTGTGATGTATAGTGGAGGGAACTTGTGAAGTATAGTGGAGAGAACTTATGAAGTATAGTGGACAGAACTTGTGAAGTATAGTGGAGGGAACTTGTGAAGTATAGTGGAGAGAACGTGAGAAGTATAGTGGAGAGAACGTGTGAAGAGCCCTCCTTTACATCAGATGTCCCCATCAGAGTCCTCCTTTACATCAGATGTCCCCATCAGAGTCCTCCTTTACATTAGATCAGGGATCTTCAAACTACGGCCCTCCAGCTGTTGCGGAACTACACATCCCATGAGGCATTGTAAAACGCTGACATTCACTGACATGACTAGGCATCATGAAGTTCCTGAACAACTGGAGGGCCATAGTTTGAAGAGCCCTGCATTAGATGTCCCCATCAGAGTCCTCATTTACATTAGATGTCCACATCAGCTCAGAGTCCTCCCTTCACATCAGATGTCCCCATCAGAGTCCTCCCTTCACATCAGATGTCCCCATCAGAGTCCTCCCTTCACATCAGATGTCCCCATCAGAGTCCTCCCTTCACATAAGATGTCACCCTCAGAGTCCGCCTTTACATTCGATGTCCCAATCAGAGTCCCCCTTTACATCAGATGTCCCCATCAAAGTCCTCCTTTACATAAGATGTCACCCTCAGAGTCCCCCTTTACATCAGATGTCCCCATCAAAGTCCTCCTTTACATTCGATGTCCCCATCAGAGTCCTCCTTTACATTCAATGTCCCCATCAGAGCCCTCCTTTACATTCAATGTCCCCATCAGAGTCCTCCTTTCCATTCGATGTCCCCATCAGAGTCCTCCTTTACATTCCATGTCCCCATCAGAGTCCTCCTTTACATTCCATGTCCCCATCAGAGTCCTCCTTTACATTAGATGTCCCGATCAGAGTCCTCCTTTACATTCGATGTCCCCATCAGAGTAGGCATCAACAAACCTTTGCCCATATACTGTATGTTGTCAGACAAGTTGCTCTGCGAATAGTAATTCCTAAACTGAGTGAGTAGTAAAGCCCCAATATTAGAGTGTATTGTCCATAGCATCCCATCACTGTAGTAACTTGTCCCAGGCCCATGGCAGCTTTGGCAGGTTTCTGTAGGTAACATATGTCCCCTTTTCAGACATTTGTGACACCTGAAGCTCAGCATCCACCATTATCTGCCCAGAACATCTGTGACTGACGGATTAAGCAGTGGTGGGGGAGACGCAGGAGCAGAACACGGAGCTCCCAGGAGAAGCTAATCTTCAATGTTCACACAGCATGTGTCTAGTAAGAGAAGCGTGAGCTGGATGTGGAGATAATAAGACTTTCTACCCTACTGAACACAATTACCTGACCTTTCACTAAACTGTACTGCACCGCTCCACTCCGATAAGGTACAAAATTACTCTACTCTGCACCTGTCATGATTATAGGATGATAACGCAGACTATTTGCAGCTATAAAGATTAGGAGATTTCCCTGAATACCTTAAAACTACCTAAAAAAAGTGAAACTTCTGTTTTATTGGAAGAAAAAGAAATATCCCTTTTTTGCCTGCAATATACACAGCAAGGATTTTAGCAAATGTATTGCTTCCCTCAGAGACATAGCTATAACCTTCAGGGCCCCGGTGCAAGAAACCATGAAATGCCCCTGCCCCCCCCCCCCCACTGGGGCACTTCCCACTGATCCCGGGGCCCTTTACTGCCATTGTGGGACCCTTTATTACGGTGGCACAGCGGGCCACCTTCCTGTTTGTCTTGGGACCCCCCCATGGTGGCGGAACTCCAAAGCCCAGTTGCAAGTGTGACTTTGCAACCCTGGTAGTTCCGCCACTGGTGTCAGTAGTCTTATTTTTTTTTGTTTTTTTTTTAAGCCTTTCTTTATATTTTTTGATTTTACTTTTTATTATCTTTACATATTGTTTGGGGCTTTGGTGAAATATCAGGGGTCTAAACGGACTCCTGATGTCATACTTTTCAGACAGAAAAAGGAATTGAGGACAGATTCATCATCAGTCCCTTTCTCTGAAGCCTCAGCTGCACAGAACGATTGGACATTTATAGCTCTGTACAGAGCTTCCCGTTCATTCATAAACTGAGGCATAATTAACACAGTTTACTATGTCTCAGAATCCTAAAATAAAAAAAGTCAGTGATTGGTATCGATCGCTGACTCTTTTCATTCAAACAAGGAAGGGGCCGGTAAATGACACATTTACTGACTCCTTCCCTGCTCTCCATTCTGACAGACCCCCCCTCCCCCTGCAGCAGCTAGGGGGAGGGGGAAATCCGGCAGAGCTGCAGGGGGGGGGGGGGGCAAGGGGTGACGGGAAGCACACAGAGGCCCGGAACAGTAGACAGCATGGCCGTTCCTTCAGAGCGCATTCGTGATTACGCCATTGGCGGCGTATACAGTAAATATCTCCTAAACTGTGCAAGTTTAGGAGATATTTACAGTACCTACAGGTAAGCCTTATTATACAAACAAACCAGGGGAGTTTACTTCCTCTTTAACGCAAACCTGTGTTTATTTGCAATGCTAGCATTTATTTGCCCCCTGGAACACCATTCTTCCCACTGATACTAGGCAGTATTTCTTCCATTGATACCATTAGTGGGGCATAATTCCTGTTAGTGACACAAACGATGGGGCACTATTCCTCCCACTGACACCAAAAATGGGGCACAATTTCTCCCACCCATACCAATGCTGGGCCACTATTCCTCCCACTGACACCAATGATGGGGCACTATTCCTCCCACTGACACCAATGATGGGGCACTATTCCTTCCACCAATACCAATAATGGGGCACTATTCCTCCCACTGATACCAATGATGAGGCACTACTCCTTCCCCCGATACCAATGAAGGGGAAACTATTCCTCCCACTGAAACCAATGATGGGGCACTATTCCTCCCACTGATACCAATGATGGGGCACTATTCCTACCACTGATACCAATGAAGGGGGAACTATTCCTCCCACTGATACTAATGAAGGGGGAACTGTTCCTCCCACTGATACCAATGAAGGGGCACTATTCCTACCACTGATACCAATGAAGGGGGAACTATTCCTCCCACTGATACCAATGAAGGGGGAACTGTTCCTCCCACTGATACCAATGATGGGACACTATTCCTACCACTGATATGCAGAGAAGTGCAGTATGTGAGCAATTTTATTAAAAGGCAACAGTTAAAAACACTTACAGGATTACAGAATAACTCTTAGGTTTTGAAGAAGGAGCCTCTAAACATGCTTCGAAACTAGTCATTGCCCCCTTGCTGACTTTACTTCCACACACTATTCCTCCCACTGATACCAATGATGGGGCACTATTCCTCCCACTGAGAACAATGATGGCACACTATTCCTCCCACTGATACCAATGATGGGGCACTATTCCTCCCACTGAGAACAATGATGGGACACTATTCCTCCCACTGATACCAATGATGGAGCACTATTCCTCCCACTGATACCAATGATGGGACACTATTCTTCCCACTGATACCAATGATGGGACACTATTCTTCCCACTGATACCAATGATGAGAGACTATTCCTTCCACTGATACCAATGATGAGAGACTATTCCTTCCACTGATATGCAGAGAAGTGCAGTATGTCAACAATTGTATTAAAAGGCAACAGTTAAAAACACTTACAGGATTACAGAGTAAACTCTTAGGTTTTGAAGAAGGAGCCTCTGAGCATGCTCCAAAACTAGTCATCGCCCCCTTGCACACCCTGTGTTGTAGTAAGTGCGGTGGCCATCTTGCCCCTCCAGACCCTCGATTCCTGTAGCTGCTGGTTGGCACAGTGACAGGGAAGACTATCTTCATGCATTGATGAGCCCGTTTACTCTGTAATCATGTAGGTGTTTTTAACTATAAAGTGAATCCGTGCTGTAAATTAAAATACTTCAACCTTTCTAAAGTGATTACTATAAATGAAATTGATCAAATTGCACATTGCAAACAGTCTATTCTTATTGCTAGTAGATCTCCACTGTGAGGCAACACACAAGGCACCCGGGAATGGTGATGAGAGAAAAGATCTGCCTTCCACACACACTGCCGCTTACCGACTCCTGTTGATCTCTTATTATAGGCAATCGCAAGCGCTTCTGGCTTGTTACCCAGCCCAGGCCTTTTCGTGTACACACAGCCAAGATCCCAGCTTCTTCACAGGAGGCCCTTACAGGTATGTTTTGCCAATTTTATCAATTCAATATCAATTTCATTGATAATATGCACTTTAGAAAGGTTGAAGTAATTTAATTCACAGCACGGATTCACTTTATGGAAATATAGCGCGACTTGACATTGGAAATTATTGATTGATGTGTGTACCTTGTAGGAAGTCGCTGGTTTCTTTCTATACTTATTTTAATTTATTACAAATCACAATTCATATCACAGAATATTTGGGACAGCGCAGTCATTTTTAAATTATTATTGATAGGTGTTTTTAACTGTTACCTTTTAATAAAATTGCTGACATACTGCACTTAGAAGCGCCTTTCTCTGCACATCTTTGTCTATCCAGAGCCTGCTTCTCTCCTGTAAATGCTGTTTGAGTGCCTGCCAGATTGTTATTCTGCTATCCTGGATGATCCTGAATGTAAATAGAATCTGGAGGACCCTTCTAGCAGAAGCGCTCATACTTACCATTCTCCTATAACTTCCACTGACACCAATGATGGTACACTATTCCTTCCACTGACACCAATGATGGTACACTATTCCTTCCGCTGACACCAATGATGGTGCACTATTCCTTCCACTGACACCAATGATGGTACACTATTCCTTCCACTGACACCAGTGATGAGGCACTATTCCTTCCACTGACACCAATGATGGTACACTATTCCTTCCACTGACACCAATGATGGTACACTATTTCTTCCACTGACACCAATGATGGTACACTATTCCTTCCACTGACACCAATGATGGTACAGTATTCCTTCCACTGACACCAATGATGGTACACTATTCCTTCCACTTACACAAATGATGCTACACTATTCCTTCCACCGACACCAATGATGGTACACTATTTCTTTCACTGACACCAATGATGGTAAACTATTCCTTCCGCTGATACCAATGATGGTGCACTATTCTTTCCACTGACACCAGTGATGGTACACTATTCCTTCCACTGACACCAATGATGGTGCACTATTCCTTCCACTGACACCAGTGATGAGGCACTATTCCTTCCACCGACACCAATGATGGTACACTATTTCTTTCACTGACACCAATGATGGTACACTATTCCTTCCACCGACACCAATGATGGTACACTATTCCCTCCACTGACACCAATGTGATGGGGCAACTATTCCTCTTCCTACTGACCACAGATGAGTAACTTATGTACCCACCCTGACCACGGAGCCAGAGACATTGTTTACGTCTACTGATGCAGGGACATTTTGTACCCCTGTTGGCCAGAATTCGACCCCCTGAAATCTGAAGGACAGTAAACTTGCCCTTTGTTAAGAAAGTTTGAAGACCCCTGATCTATTATGAGAAAAGCTGACCACAACCTGGCATGGCACACTTCCCTCATTGTCCTACTGGTCTATGGGTTACCCATGACTCTTTGAGAACACCTGATAAGTAAGGGAAGCGAGATGCTGGGTACAGTGTGACCACGAGATCCTGACCTGGCTTTTCAGGAGGAACCAGGGCACTCTAGAAAATTGAGTGAACATGTGTCTAGACACCTGAAAGTACCGTCTGTATTAGTAGATCTATCAAGCCCACAAGTTCCTAAAGTAGATGTAAACAGTAACCACTTTTCATCATCTTTTATTGCATCTCAGTGCTGCTGATCTGCAACCTCTTTGCAATCACTTCCTGTCTACAAGCACTCCAATGATGGCTGCATGGCTTTTCTTAGGGTGGGCTTTCTAATAACAGCATGCATAATGTGTACTGAAGAAGCCACTTGTAGTCTCCATCAGGTATTCAAGTGTCAAGGTGACAATGCAGATGCACCATTAGGAGGCAGGAACAGAGCATTGTCAGCCAATAACAGGAAATTCCTGAACAAGCACCTTTATGGCAGGATCAGTGGGGATTATTTCAATGAAAGCTGTAGATTTAAAAAAAAAAAAAAACTGAAAATGACTATTGAAATGGCATTGACATGCTGACTCTTATATGAGATTTTAGTGATTATAAAGCCATTATTGAGAGAAGCATGGGATTTTAAGGGTGTTGACTCCTTCAACCAGAACGATTACACCAACATGAGTTAATTTCATTAAAAAGACATACATTTATTGCAAAGTTCATTAATAAATTTGGGCTATCGAGCCCCTTAAAAGAATTAGTTCAGCATACCACATTTGTTAATGTAAACCCTAAGAAATTATGACACCCCCCTTCAAAAACAGAGGTCACACTATGCATTCAGTCTAGACGTATAACATCAGAATAAACTTGTACATGGTGTCCCCCATAGGGAAGAAGGGTATAGTAAAATGCCTTGTCTCAACATGTTTCGCACCGTAGGCTTCCTCAGGGCTTCAAGGGGTGCAATAAGCGTGGTTGATTTATTTAATAACAAACGATATCCAATCAAGAGAAAGATGGATGAAGCAATAATAATCTCTCTAGATCAGTGTTTCTCAACCTTTTTTTCAGTCAAGACACCCTTTAAAATTATGGACAGTCTCGAACATCCACATGTAGGACACTCAACGTTAGAGGTAATGTTTTTCTTCCAGAGCAAATACACTTTTGCATACTGGTACTGACTAGTATTCCAATGTTTCTCTTCTCCCTCAATTTCTCTCCATCAGTCAGCTAATGTGACCTCAGCGCTGAGGGAGAGGGGCAGAGGATTGTCAAACAAGGATGCTGTGGAGCCGACAGACATCCTACTCATCAACTGATATTATCATTGGTTGTTAGGATGCCAGTGTCTAGAAAGTCATAATGGTGCATAATGAAAACCGTGGCTTTGTGTAACTAAAAGGCAGGCTTCATCCACCCGCTTGCTTGTATACAAATTTTTAGGCATTTTGCCAAGGCACCCCTGAATAAACCTCAAGGCCCCCTGGTTGAAAAGAGCTGTTCTAGATGCAGTTCAGGGCACAGGATAGGTCACAACAGTTCAGGCAAAGAGCATCCGGATATGGTTCCCAAATGGCACCCTAATCAGGCAGGAGCTGGCAGGTATGATCTGGACGCAGGGATCTCCAAACTACGGCCCTCCAGCTGTTGCGGAACTACATGTCCCATGAGGCATTGTAAAAATCTGACATTCACAGACATGACTAGGCATGATGGGAATTGTAGTTCCTGAACAATGGGAGGGCCATAGTTTGGAGACCCCTGATCTAGAGCAGTGATTCTCAACCAGGGTTCCGTGGAACCCTAGGGTTCCTCCAGAGGTTGTTAGGGGTTCCTTCAGCATTGGGCCATTTCTGCCTCTCGGATAAGTTCCCACCTACACCATCGATCTTTTTAGCTATCTGTAAGGAGATAAATTCTTCCCAATGACCACAAGTGTAAGGAGCATTCTTCCCACTGACCATCACACTACTGTATCATGAGTTGTAGGTTTCTAATTTTTAGCAGGGGTTCCCAAGACTGGAGAACTATTTCAAGGGTTGAAAAGGTTGAGAAAGGTTGATCTAGAGATATTATTACTGCTTCATCCATCTTTCTCTTGATTGGATATTGTTTGGTGTTGAGAAAATCAAAAACGCTTATTGCACCCCGTGAATCCCTGAGGACGTCTAGAGCGCGAAACACGTTGGGACAAGGCACCCTGCTATACCCTTCTTCCCTATGAGGGACACCATGTACTATGTATATTCTGATGTTACACATCTAGACTGAATGCATAGTGTGACCTCTGTTTTTGAAGGGGGTGTCAATTTTTTGGGGTTTGCATTAAAAAATGTGGTATTTAATGTTTTTAAGGGGATAGCCCAATTTTTTTTTAATGAACTTTGCAATAAATGTATGTCTTTTAAATGAAATGAACTCATGTTAGTGTAATCATTATGGTTGAAGGAGTCACCTTTAAAATCTCAAGCTTCGCTCAATCATGGTTTTCGAAGTTATTATGGGGATGTGGTGTTGACTAATACAGTTGAACTTGCTTATAACAATAGTTTTTAGTAAATACGTTACAATCTACTTTAATGGGGTGAAGAACAGCAGAGGTGTGTATAGCTCTGTGCCTCGGTAATATCCTAGTGTACTGATAGGCTGAACACTGGGGACTGGAAGAACATTTGCAGGATAAAGATCACTTGTGCCCGTGGAGTGTACAATCTCTGCACACAGATGTCAGGAAATCATGGCTTTCTATCAACAAACAAATATATAAAGCAGAGGTTTAAATATTGCCTCAGATGGAATCTGGAGTAATCCATCACGACTCAGTGAACTCCAAGCTCCTTCGTGCAGTGCGGCTAATAAACCGAATGCCAATCACGTAGGTGGCGTGCTGCAATTTTCGGATGAGAGCTGGAAGCGGCAGGTTTTACTTATCAGCGGCTACACAGAGACTTTGCGCCGCGGGTTAAGCACGCTGAGATGTCAGGAATTAAAGCACACAATAGGACGGCGTGGGCCCATGGTCAGGGGCGCCGCACCTTTTTTTTTTTTGGTTATTATCGATCGTTCACAGGTGTGCGTCACTCCGCTCAACCTACCTCCAAGGTAATGGCTCCGAATGCGTTCTTCAGGATGTTAACCACTTCGGCATGAGTGAGGCCGTCCATGGGCTGCTTGTTAATACTGACGATCCGATCTCCAACCTGGGCGTAAACGTATGTGTTATGGAAGACGCATTACAGGAGAACACCATCTAAAAAACTGAACTTTTATTTTTCAGAAATTGCAGGAAACGGTGAGATTTGCAGTGAGTGGAGAACTGGATTTAAGTCACCACACACATTTCAGCCTGATCATTTAATAATACCCATTTTTTTTTTTTAGTATTGCTTTTGATTGATGTTTAAAAGATCGGCGGAAAAAGAGAATCCACAGGCTGGAATATTGTTGATCTAAGGAAGGGTATGACAGCAGGCAGTACAGTGAGGGAAAAAAGTATTTGACCCCCTGCTGATTTTGCACGTTTGCCCACTGACAAAGAAATGATCAGTCTATAACAGGAGCCATTAAGGGCACACGGGCACCACCCCCTCTATCCACGCCGCCACCCCCCCCCATATGGTTAATGGATAGATTCATGCATAGCCACAGCCGCCTCCTATTCAAGCGTCCTGCCCCTTTCAGGATACCGGGCACATGAATTACAGCGGCGGGGTATTTTTTTAAGCACCTTATTAGAGCCATAGGCCATAGGCTCTAATGGGCTTCAAAATAGGGTGGACTCGTGGCACAGAGCATTGCGCCACCCAGGTGTGTTAGAAAAGCAAATGAACATTCGCTTTTCTAACACTGAATCGCCCCTCTGCCAATCAGGAAGCGCGGGTCTGATACCCGTTTCCCGATTGGCTGAAAGGTCAGGCAATCCTATTGGACACCTAGGAGGAGGAGGAGGGGGATGCACAGCGGATGGCGCTGTGATCCACACCATAGGAGGAGGAAGAAAGCCGCTGGACACGCTGCCCGACCGCTTCCTAGATGGGTTAAGTGCGCGGCTTAGATGTCCTGGCTGGTCTCCCCACTGGGGGGAGGTTGCCACCGCCGCCGCCGACCGACCCAAAAGAAAAAACCACCAGCTGCCACTGGTCTATAATTTTAATGATAGTTTTATTTTAACAGTGAGAGACAGAATAATAACAAAAATATCCAGAAAAACGCATTTCACAAAAGTTATAAATTGATTTGCATTTTAATTAGTTAAATAAATATTTGACCACTTCGCAAAACATGACTTAGTACTTGGTGGCAAAACCCTTGTTGGTAATCCCAGAGGTCAGACGATTCTTGTAGTTGGCCACCAGGTTTGCACACATCTCAGGAGGGATTTTGTCCCACTTCTCTTTGCAGATTCTCTTCAAGTCATCAAGGGTCATCAAGGGTTCGAGGCTGACTTTTGGTGACTTTTTCGAACCTTCAGCTCCTGCCACATATTTTTTAATATAGGATTAAGGTTTGGAGACTGGCTAGGCCACTCCAGGACCTTAATGTGCTTCTTCTTGAGCCACTCCTTTGTTTCCTTGGCCTTGTGTTTTGGGTCATTGTCATGCTGGAATACCCATCCACAACCCATCTTCAATGCCCTGGCTGAGGGAAGGAAGTTCTCACCCAAGGTGTGACAGTACATGGCCCCGTCCATCATCCCTTTGATGCGGTGAAGTTGTCCTGTCCCCTTAGCAGAAAAACACCCCCAAAGCATACTGTTTCCACCTTCATGTTTTGACGGTGGGGATGGTGTTCTTGGGGTCATAGGCAGCATTCCTCCTCCAAACACGGAGGAGGAGGAATGCTGAGTTGATGTTGATGCCAAAGAGCTAGATTTTTGGTCTGACCACAACACTTTGCCCTGGTTCACATTGCAGCGATTTGGTATGTGATTTGACATGTCAAATCATACGCCAAATCAGCAGCTATTGCCGGCAGTGGCAGCGTCCGAATAGCTTCTATACTACTTTTGGCAACTTCGGGGTGCGATTTCAATAGTCACCTGTGCAGAAACCCGCACAGATGTCTTTGAATTCATCCCCGAAGTCGGGACTGATATGCCGGAATGGAATCGTGCAAGCTCAGCTAAACTCGCACAATTTCATTCCCGCTGTCAGTGTGAAGCTAGGGTTTTGCCCAGTTCTCCTCTGAATCATTCAAATGTTCATTAGCAAACTTCAGACAGGTCTGTACATGTGCTTTCTTGAGCAGGGGGACCTTGCGGGCGCTGCAGGATTTCAGTCCTTCACAGTGTAGTGTGTTACCAATTGTTTTCTTGGTGACTGTGGTCCCAGCTGCCTTGAGATCATTGACAAGATTCTCCGGTGTAGTTCTGGGATGATTCCTTCACCATACTCATGATTACTGAAACTCCACGAGGTGAGATCTTGTATGGAGCCCCAAACCGAGGGAGACTGACAGTTATTTTGTGTTTCTTCCATTTGTGAATAATCGCACCAACTGATCTCACAGTCTCACCAAGCTGCTTGGCAATGGTCTTGTAGCCCATTCCAGCCTTGTGTAGGTCTACAATCTTGTCCCCGACATCCTTGGACAGCCCTTTGGTCTTGGCCATGGTGGAGAGATTGGAATCTGATTGATTGCTTCCATGGACAGGTGTCATTTTTATAGGGAACAAGCAGAGATTAGGAGCACTCCCTTTAAGAGAGCGCTCCTAATCTCAGCTCGTTCGCTGTACAGAAGACATCTGAGAGCCAGAAATCTTGCTGATTGATAGGAGATCAAATACTTATTTCACTCATTAAAATGCAAATCAATTTATAACTTTTTTGAAATGCGTTTTTCTGAATATTTTTGTTGTTATTCTATCTCTCACTGTTAAAATAAACCGACCATTAAAATTATAGACTGATCATTTCTTTGTCAGTGGGCAATTGTACAAAATCAGCAGGAGATCAAATACTTTTTTTCCCTGAACGTGCAGGAGAGGAGTGCAGGAGAGGAGTGCAGGAGAGGAGTGCGGAAGGTACAGACGGGTGGAAAAAGGAAAGAGGAGAAGTGTGGGGGGTAGGATAGTGTGCAGTATGTACAGGAGAGGAGTAAAAACTGTCTGACAGGGGGATATATGTGCAGGAGAGGAGTGTAAAGAGTATGGCAGGGGAATGTTTGTGCAGGAGAGGAGTGTAAAAGGTCTGGCAAAAGGATATATGTGCAGGAGAGGAGTGCAAACTGTATGACAGGGGAATGTTTGTGCAGGAGAGGAGTGTAAAGGGTCTGACAGGAGGATCTATGTGCAGGAGAGGAGTGTAAAAGGTCTGGCTGAAGGATATATGTGCAGGAGAGGAGTGTAAAGTGTATGGTAGGGGGATGTTTGTGCAGGAGAGGAGTGTAAAGGGTCTGACAGGAGGATATATGTGCAGGAGAGGAGTGTAAAGGGTCTGGCAGAAGGATCTATGTGCAGGAGAGGAGTGTAAAGGGTCTGACAGGAGGATCTATGTGCAGGAGAGGAGTGTAAAAGGTTACGCAGAAGAAAATATGTGCAGGAGAGGAGTGTAAAAGGTCTGGCAGAAGGATATATGTGCAGGAGAGGAGTGTAAAAGGTCTGGCAGAAGGATATATGTGCAGGAGAGGAGTGTATGGTAGGGGGGTGTGTGTGTAGGAGAGGAGTGCAAACTGTACGACAGGGGAATGTTTGTGCAGGAGAGGAGTGTAAATCGTCTGACAGGAGGATATATGTGCAGGAGAGGAGTGTAAAGGGTCTGGCAGAAGGATATATGTGCAGGAGAGGAGTGTAAGAGGTCTGGCAGAAAGATAGATGTGCCGGAGAGGAGTGTAAAAGGTTACGCAGAAGGAAATATGTGCAGGAGAGGAGTGTAAAGTGTATGGCAGGGAATGTATGTGCAGGAGAGGAGAGTAAAGGGTCTGACAGGAGGATATATGTGCAGGAGAGGAGGAGTAAAGAATGTGACAGGGGGTATTATGTGAAGGAGAGAAGTTTGAAGGGTGTGACAGGGAGAAGTATGTACAGGAGAGTACAGGGGAGGGTACAATGGTAGGCAGTATGTGTAGAAGGTTGTGGAGGGTATATTGATAGGCAATATAAACAGAAGAGCAGTACTGACCATGGGGCAGTTTGTGGAGAGTGGGCAGTAGGTGCAGGAGAGGAATATGGAAGGTATAATGGGGGTATCAGGAGAAGAGTGTGGAACATATATGATTGAAGGCAATATGTGCTGGTGAGAGTGTGGAGGAGGAGGACAGCAGGTAGTATATACAGGAGTGGAGTGCGGAGGGTATGATTGGGGGGGGGGGGGGAGTAGTATGTGCAGGAGATGAGTGTGGGGGGCATGATGGTGGGCAGTGTATGAAGGAGAGAAGTGTGAAGGGTACGACAGTGAGCAGTATGTGCAGGAGAGAAGTGCGGAGGGTAAGAGAACTAGAATTATGGAGGAGAGCCATGCATAGGGTATGATGGCGGCAGTATAAGCAGAAGAGTTCATACAATAGAAGCACTTTACTTTTTAATTTTCATATTACTTATTTTTTCCCCCTTTCACTTTGGTTTCTTTATTAATGCCCATCGTGTTTTAAAAAACACTTCTTACCATAGCAGCAATTCGACACTTACTTTCAGTTTGTGTGTGCGCGCTGCAACGCCGCTGGCTTGTATCATGGCGATGAACACAGGAATGTCTCCCAGTGGGCTTCCCTTTCCACCTGCTATGCTGATCCCCAGAGCATCACTGGGCCCCTGAGGATGGAGACACAAGATGGGAAAGGTTTACATTTGGTGCACCAAGAAGGCAGCAGAGAATATATATGTTTGTTTCTACTCACTCTGTTAATTTCCACAATCCGCGGCTCCATTTCCATACCTACAGAGAGATGGGGGAGACTTCAGAAGAGGACCTGTCTGTTCATACAATCTGTACAGTACTAAAAACAGCTAGAGAGACTTGTATGAATCACAAACTGTGGACAACCACTAAAACAAACTCCTAAAAATATTATATACAGTCATGGCCAAAAATACTGGCACCCCTACATTTCTGTCAGATAATGCACCACTTTGCCCAGAAAATGGTTGCAATTACAAATGTTTAGGCATTCTCATGTTTGTTTCTTTTGTTTGTATTGGTATTGACAAAAAAAGTGAGAAACAAAAAGCCAAATCGGACACATTCCACACAAATCTCCACAAATGGACTGGACAAAGTTATTGGCACCCTCAACCTAATACTTGGTAGCACACCCCTTGGAAAAAGGAACTGAAATCAATCGCCTCCTGTAACCATCAGTTTTTTACGCCTCTCTGCTGGAATTTTGGACCGCTCTTCTTTCGCCAATGTTTTCAGGTCTCTCAGATTGGAAGGGTTACTTTTCCCACCTGCTGTTTTAAGATCTCTCCTGTAACCATCAGTTTTTTACACCTCTCTGCTGGAATTTTGGACCGCTCTTCTTTCGCCAATGTTTTCAGGTCTCTCAGATTGGAAGGGTTACTTTTCCCACCTGCTGTTTTAAGATCTCTCCTGTAACCATCAGTTTTTTACACCTCTCTGCTGGAATTTTGGACCGCTCTTCTTTCGCCAATGTTTTCAGGTCTCTCAGATTGGAAGGGTTCCTTTTCCCAACTGCCGTTTTGAGATCTCTCCACAGGTGCTCTATGGGATTTAGATCTGGACTCATTGGTGGCCAGTTAATTACTCTTCAGCGCTTTGTCTTAAACCATTTCTGGGTACTTTTTGACGTGTGCTTTGGGTCATTGTCCTGCTGTAAGACCTATGACCTTTGACGGAGACCCAACTTTCTGACACTGGGCCCTACATTGCACCCCAGAATTCTTTGGTAGTCTTTAGATTTTATAATGCCATGCAACACGGTCAAGACATCCAGTGCCTGAAGCAGCAAAGCAACCCCAAAAACATGAGTGAACCTCCATCATGTGTGACTGTAGGGACTGTATTCTTTTCTTTAAAGGCCTCATTTCTTTTTCTGAAAACATTAGATTGGTGGGCTTTACCAAAAAGCTGTAATTTTGTTTAGTCCGTCTACAGCACATTCTTCCAAAAGGATTTTGTCTTCCTCAGGTAAGTTTTGGCAAACTCTTTGATCAATTTATCTCTTTCATCCATGTCCAGGCAAACTAGCTACAGTGCCATGGGCTGTAAACTTCTTGACAACTTCTTGACAATGTTGGGCACAGTGGACACAGGAACTTTAGGATCTCTGGAGATGGACTTGTAACCTTGAGATTGTCCATGCTTTTCCACAATTTTTGTTCTCAAATCCTCAGAAAATTCTTTGCTGCTCTTTCTTTTCACAGAGACACAACAGAGAGGTTGAGTAAATGTTTCACCATTTTACTGGTTGCCGGTGTGATTTCTATATTGTCAGCACCTCAGCACAAAATTACCGGAGCATCACAAACTTGGACTGCAATTATTTCTTACAATTTTGAGGAGCAGGCGCCAATAATTTTGGCCAGTTCATTTGTAGAGTTTTGGCATTTAGTAAAAGCAAAGAAAGCATAGGAAACCCCCCATTACTAATAACTTGCTTGTTGCTACTACATGTCACATGATCTACTGAAGAGACGTATCCCTAACTGAGCATCTCAGTACAGAACATAGGCCTGGATGGTGCCTAAATAAACAGCAGATGAAGGCATTGTCAGGGGGAGTACTGTGATTTCTGTGAGAGGTAATACGTACCTGGAAGCAGAACCGGGACGGGGTAGTCCAGCTCTCAGGGCAAAGATCCAGAACTGTGCCCTCCTCCCCCACTGTTCATACATGCCGTAGAATGGGTGTAGCACCTGCGCCCATTCTTAGCCCCCTTGCTTCACTGCACCCGGGGGCAGCTGCCCCTCCTGCCCAGCCTGGAAGTGTTACACTAACGCATTACTTAGCATGCTGCAACTTACGGGGCCCAGGGCAAAGATCCAGAACTGCACCCTCCTTCCCCACTGTTCATACTTGCCGTAGAATGGGTGTAGCACCCTGCATCCATTCTTAGCCCCCTTGTTTCACTGCACCCGGGGGCAGCTGCCCCTCCTGCCCAGCCTGGAAGTGTTACACTAACGCATTACTTAGCATGCTGCAACTTACGGGCCCTTGTTTTCTTCTAACCACCTATATTTGCATCAAACCATGCTAAGTAAGACAACGCAAAACCCAATGTTATGCAGTGAAAGGCACTAGCCTGCACTATAAAAAGCCACAATTTCTAAACCGTCTCAACTTTCAGGCTGCCACACAGACAGGAGAATGTTACCGGAGTTCCTCTGAGAGGACGGTGCCGAGGATCTCTTGGCGCTTGTGTAATTCTGTGAGCTGGAGACGACAGGGGCGTACGCGGCCGGCGGGGCGCTGAGAGAGCTGTTCTGGCTGACCTGGAACAAAGATTTGCAGAGTAATTAAATTCTCGTACGTTCATTCGTTTCATTACAATTTAATTACAGGACGGCGGAAATCGTTATTAGACTCAATTCCCAGGTCCGACAGCATTGTTTGGCTTGGTGGGAAAGCGTGACAAGGAACTGCCAAGCTCGCGCCTGTTCTCATTTTAGCTGTCGGAAACGAAATTTTATGTCAAAGGGATTTCATTTTTTTTTTTTTTTCCTTACAGCTACATGCTGTGAACAATTAGCACGTTGTGACATTTAACATTTACTGACTTTGGCAGCAAACGACGCAAAGCCGACAAAATTGAGTTTTCTGTGATAATCTGAAAGTTTAACACTGAACTCAAAAAAAAGAAAAATGAGACAAATTACTGCAACTCTCTATCTAGTAATACATCATTAAATGATTTTATTTTTTATTTTTTCTATGCAAGCAGTATAAGTACCTTATATATATATATATATATTTTATGCAAGCAGTATAAGTGCCTGAATTCGGCCTGGTATCAGAATCTTGCTGTCCCTGTATACCAGAGCTCAGACTGGGAGGGTGAGAAACGGCGCAAGGAAACAAAGTGCTATGTTGCTCATGTGTTAGACCCCTTTCACACTGAGGCAGTTTTCAGGCATTTTAGCACCAGAAAACCGCCCGAAAACTGCCTCCGATTCATTTGAATGGGTTCTTTCACACTGGGGCGGTGCGCTTGCGGGGCGGTAGAAAAAGTCCTGCAAGCAGCATCTTTGGGGCGGGTTTGGAGCGCTGTAAAAAGCTGTCCAAAAAACGCCCCTGCCCATTGAAATGAATGGGCAGCACTTCGAAAGCGCCGCAAAACGGGTCTTTTTTGCTTTTTTTTTTTTTTTTTTAAGGTCACGTCACATTAAAAAAAAAAAGCACCCCGCTAGCGCCCCCAAAAGTGCCGCTAAAGCACTGCAAAAACGACAGTCGCTTTAGCGGCTGTTTTAGCAGTGCTTCAGTGCGAAGGGGTCTTAAAGAGCTAGTAAACTCAGCCTTTCAAATCCCGAAATTCAATACAGCCAGTACCCCCTGTTTTTAGTTACTTTGTTTTTGCAGCCAGTTTTATTTTCTATGCTTCTTGTCCAAAGCAGGCGCCATGTTTACAGTTTTCCACATTTATCATGTATGCAACTTCCGCCCTTATCTGTAGCATTGGCTGGAATCTTGCGCATGTGCATTGGGGTGCTTCGTGAAGCTTTGCCTGAGTTTGTAATCTCGCTGGAGTGGATGCCGGCCCGACATTCTCTGGAGAGCATGCTGTAAATCGCCTCAAATGTGCGCACGTGCCTGTGACGTCATGAAATTGCACCTGGCTCGATTTCTACAGAACAGCAAAGGTAATAAAGAATACAAACACAGCACCATGTACCCCAACCCCGCCCCTTAGTTTATTTATCAGGGGGAGGCGGCAGAGTGGTCATTTGAGGGGAGCCAAGTGTTGGTGTGGGTCAGGTTTTTATTTTATTTTTTTGTTCAGTTCAGTGGCAGGCGTTCATCGTGATTGACATTGGATATACTTCAGGGGACTTTTTTTTTTGTGTTTGAATAAAGGACCCCATACTCATTCACACAGGAAGGGCGAGCGCAGACCCCCACAACCTCTGCTCATGGTTGTGGGGAAGAGGCCTTTGTCCCCATCAACATGGAGTCCCCTCTCTCCCCCAAAAGCACACCCCTATATTGAGGGCATGTGGCATGGTTCAGGAATGGGGGGATGATGGTGACTTTTCCCCGTCCCCCCCCTCCTGGCCTGCATGCTCGAATAAGGATCTTGTATGGATTTGGGGGGGACCTGACACCATTTAAAAAAAAAAATTTGGCAAGGGTTTCCCCTCTGAAATTCCATACCACATCCAAAGGGATTGTGAGGACCCCCACTGTCTTTCTTAAATGCCAGCAATTCTTTTGTTTACATTCTGCTGTCAGCGGGAATCCCACTGACAGCAGATGAATCATGGTTATTAAGGATGTGGCGGCTGCCCTCTCCCTAAAGAGGAGGTCCAGCCTGGGTGAAAAAAAACAAATACTGTAGCTGCTGACTTTTAATATTAGGGCACTTACCTGTCCAGGGAGCCCGCAATGTCAGCACCCCAGCCGATCTTCGGATCGACTCCCAGGTGCTGCTGCCGCCATTCCTGGCGCTATGTAACGGGAAGGAGGAGGGGGCTGAACTTCCGGGAGATCGGGCCGCGGCCAGTTTCTTGGAAGTGGGGAAGGGGACCTGTCAAAAACGGGTCCCTGTTCCCCCCTCCCCCCTGAAAGGTGCCAAATGTGAGACCGGGGGGGGGGGGAGGAAGCATATAAGTGGAAGTTCAATTTTTGGGTGGAACTCCGTTTTAATAACCATGATATTTACTGGTTGTTAAAGATGCCAGCGGTTGCCCACTAATTAACAACAAGCTATTTACTGGTTGTTAAGGACACCGGCGGGTGCTGGCTCCTTAACGAGTGCTAATTGAATATATTCCTTAAATAATGTTTGGCTAGACCACGACTTACTCAACTGTTTAAGAACAATTAATGTCTTTATATAGTTTAGTGAATTGACTTTAGAATCAGTTTATGCAGTATTTACTGTGAGAATTTTACTAATGCGGTAAATACCGCATAAACTGACAGTGAATTGACTGAATATCATATGAGATAATTGTAAAAATGTGTCATGTGATCCAATTATCTTGCAATATTGTTTAATGCATTGAGCCTTGGGAGATATGTGTTTTCAACATATCAGCCATCCCACATTTGCAATGCAACACTGAGAAAATGATGAGCATGCATTGGACGCTGTGTCATCTGGAACAAGAAGTGGCCCACCCCTCTGGTTAATAAGGACCAGCTAGCTGCAGCAATATATGGACACAGGGGCATCGATCAGCCATGAAGCTACAAAACTGCATCCACAACATGTGAGCCTATCGTTACAAGCAGGACCAGGGGTAGGGGGCAGGAGGGGCGGCTGCCCTGGGTGCAGTGGTATCACGTGAGGTGGAGGGCATTGCATGGAGAGATCCTTCCTATAAACTGGCAGGAGTAGTGACAGCAGCTTCAGAGTAACAAACGATTGTGCTGAGATTGACAGTATTTGTGCTAGGAGGGGGAGGGAGAAGAGGATTAGTGCTAGGATGGGGGTGCAGAATTTGTTCTGGGACGAGAAGATTTGGGGGCAGTGGTGTACGATTTGAGGAGGCAACATTTTTTTTTGGGGTGGGGGGGTGGGATTTGCTTTAGGAAGGGGGGGGGGGCGCATTGGATTTGTGTAGGGATCATATGGAAATGTGTGCAAGGAGGGGGGGGATTTGGGAGGTGGGGGATTTGTACTAGGAAGGGGATATGGGGAGGGTCAAGGATTTACGATTAGAGAGGAAATTTGAGGGGTAGAGGATTTGTGCTAGGAGAGGGGTTGGGAATTTCAGTGGGGAGGGGGTTTTGTACTAAAAGTGGAGGGGGGGGGTTGTTGGGGAGAAATTTAGCTTGCATTGGGAATTAAGGCTTGGGGATAAGCATACAGATTACTGCTCAATTTTTTTTTTGTTTGGGGGGGGGGGGGGGGGGGAGATATGTTTGCTGACAAATAATGTTCATACAACCGGCACTGGTTACAAGTAAGGCAAACAAACAACACAGGGACTTAGAGTTGACCTTCAGTAATTTTTTTTCAGCTTTCCATCTATTAAATCTTCTGCCCTTGTTGTTTTAACTTTGGATAGTAAAACATTTTTTTTTCTGCCAGTAAATCCCTTATACAGCCCACTTCCTGTTTCCTGTCTGATCATTAGCCTAGGCTTATGACATCATGCACAGCTCTCTCTCTCTCACTCTCGTGAGAAACGAGGGGGGGGGGATGAGTCATAAGGGGGCCAATAAGAGCTGCAGAGCTGGAGGTGTGCCTCTGTGTGTCTGTGTAAATCCAGGAAGTGAACAGGCAGCAGATTCAGCTGCCCACAGTTCAAATGGATGCAGCCAGACTCCGTGGGGGGAGATTTCTGCAGCATATCACCGTATATATAAAATAATATGCAAAGTGGTTGGAGGGAAGCTTGCAATGCTTTTTTTTGCCTTTAGGCTCAGTAATGCTATTTCAATCTTGCACTATTGCTAACAATCTATACATTTGTTTTTATTGTTTTTATATTGTCTTGCCGGCCAAATGTTGCACCCATCCTTTTTTTTTACCCGTACTCTCAAATAAAAAAAATACTGAAATTTACTTTTGAAATGTCATAAACATGTTTAAGTAGCGATGAGATTTTAGTGATTGACCTTTCATATTACATGTGGAGTTCTCGCTGTGATCTCTTTAGGAAACACTCCGATGGGGGAGAGGCCACTCCGCCGCCGTCTTTGTTTTCTCCATTTAATTTGTCTGCCGGTGGAGGGATGAAAGGCCTGGCCTTTAGAAATGTCTTTGTAGCCTTTTCCAGCTTTCTGCATCTCCACATTTCTTATTCCAAGTCCTCGGAAATGTCTTCAGATTGTAGGTCAGTTCACAGATCTTCCATGTAAAGGGCAGACTCCAGATAGTATTCAGCAATGGAACCTTTCTAGAAAGCACATTCAGAGCACCCAACCAACCTCCTCCTCTCACTGCCTCTAATCACCGACTCCAATTACCCGCCTGGTAAGATAGGATTTTACTTGCAGTTCATAAGTGTGTTGTGCCCCCAGGACAGGAAATGAGAGGAAATCTTACCAGCAGGCGGGAGCAAAAGAAATAAAAAACCGACGCAGGTTCTAACCCTTCACCCCTCTGATAAAAAAAAAAAAGATCCATCTGAAGTTGCACTACTTTATCATATACTTACACTATATTACTAAAAGTATTGGGACGCCTCCCTTTACACACACATGAACTTTAATGGCATCCCAGTCTTAGTCCATAGGGTTCAATATTGAGTTGGCTCCGCCCTTTGCAGCTATAACAGCTTCAACTCTTCTAGGAAGGCTGTCCACAAGGTTTAGGAGTGTGTCTATGGGAAGGTTTGACCATTCTTCCAGAAGTGCATTTGTGAGGTCATGTTGGATGAGAGGGCCTGGCTCGCAGTCTCCAATTTAATTCATCCCAAAAGGTGTTCTATCAGGTTGAGGTCAGGACTCTGTGCAGGCCAGTCAAGTTCCTCCACTCCAACCTCGCTCATCCATGTCTTTATGGACCTTGCTTTGTGCACTGGTCCAAATCATTTGGTGGAGGGGGGATTATGGAGTGGGGGTTGTTTTTCAGGGGTTGGGCCCTTAATTCCAGTGAAGGGAACTCTTAAGGCGTCAGCATACCAAGACATTTTGGACAATTTCATGCTCCCAACTTTGTGGGAACAGTTTGTGGATGGCCCCTTCCTGTTCCAACATGACTGCGCACCAGTGCACAAAGCAAGGTCCATAAAGACATGGATGAGCGAGTTTGGGGTGGAGGAACTTGATTGGCCTGCACAGAGTCCTGACCTCAACCCGATAGAACACCTTTGGGAGGAATTAGAGCGGAGACTGCGAGCCAGGCCTTCTCGTCCAACATCAGCGCCTGACCTCACCAATGCGCTTCTGGAAGAATGGTCAAACATTCCCATAGACACACTCCTAAACCTTGTGGACGGTCTTCCCAGAAGAGTTGAAGCTGTTATAACTGCAAAGGGAGGGCCAACTCAATATTGAACCCTTCGGACTAAGACTGGGATGCCATTAAAGTTGATGTGTGTGTAAAGGCAGGTGTCCCAATACTTTTGGTGATATAGTGTAGGTAAAGATCAAACCTCAATTAAAAAGCTATTTACAGTGCTGTGAAAAAATATTTGCCCCCTTCCTGATTCTTTATTTTTTTGCATATTTGTCACTCTTAAATGATTCAGATCCTTAAACAAATCAAACTGTGATAGTGTGGTGGGCAGGGAGGGACATGGACACCAATAGTGACCCTAATACAGTGATTGGCTATATTATTATACACTGTCACTGTACTAATGATACTGGCTGGGAAGGGGTTAACATCAAGGGGGAATCAAACTGTGTGCCTAACCATGTGTGTAATATGTGCTGCTTTTACTTTACTGTCTGTTTTTTCTCCCGGTCATGTGAAAAAAAAATGCTTTTTTTGAACAGAGAAGACTACACACAGGGGATGATATACTAAAGGAAAAATGTGTGCACTTTACAAAGAACAGTTGCTCCAAAGCTTAGTAAATGAGGGGAAGCTCTGCTGACTTCCATCATCCAATCATGTGCAAGCAAAAAAGCATTTTTTTTTTTTTTTACACTTTCCTTGCACATGATTGGGGGTTCTTTGCAAAGTAAAGCTTTACCTTATTTACTAAGCTCTGAAGCAACTGCACTTTGCAAAGTGCACAGTCTATTTGCCTTTTCGTAAATCAACCCCCCAGATTGAAATTTGTCTGGTTCCTGCTGAACCGGACAAATTTTGATTCATTTGTATCCAAGATTTACGGGTGTCTCCTTTACTTCTTTACCTAGCTAGATACAAACAGGGAGGTTGGGGGCAGGGGGGTGTTGGTTAGGGGAGCCACTGAGCAGCCATGAAGGATGATTTTGTAGGAAAAAAAACCTAAATGGGTTTAGTATCACTTTAAGATGCTCCCCAGCACAAGTCCAAACTGTCCCCAGCAGTCCGCTGCAGAGAGGAGCGGCCTTGCTGCAGCGCTCCAATAAATTCCTTCGCAGTGACACAGCGCTAGAGCTCTCCAACTGAGGTCCTCTCTGAAGCTGAATTCCAGAGCAGGAGAGAATTTGGACAAGTCTGACGCTTGGGAACATTTTAGCTAATTACAGTAAGACATTTCAGGTATTTGGTCCCATGCTGTGTATAGAAAAAAAAAAAAAAAAGCTTCATTTGGGTCTTAACCACTTCCGGACCGCCGCACGCCAATATACGTCCTAACTTTGAAGAGGGATATCTTTGTTATGGCAGCAGCTAGCTTACCATATCCCCGGTATTCTCTTCTTTGGCGGGCGGTCTGGTTTCCGATAATAGTGGTCTCTGCGGCAGATTCGCCACAAGATCACTTTTATCGGTGGCGGGAGAGGGCACCCCTTGCTCCGGTGACCTCCGCTGCTTACCGGAGCCGTCGGTAGCAGCGGAGGCAATCGGATCCTTGTCCTTCCTGGGTATGGAGACGAGTGAGGGGAAGATGGCCCTCATTCGTCTCCATACCATTGCAGGGTGGAAGCGACATCAGAACATCACTTCCGCCCATAACTCTTAAAGGGCTATTTTATTTTATTTTTTTTCAAATGACAAATTTTTATTTTTTTATTTTTATTGCATTTTAAAATATGAGATGTGAGGTCTTTTTGACCCCAGATCTCATATTTAAGAGGACCTGTCATGCTTTTTTTTTTCCTATTACAAGGGATGCACATTCTTAGTAATAGGAACAAAAGTGACATTTTTTTTCTTTTAAAAGAACAGAAAAAATAAAAAATAAAAGGTAAAATATAGAAGAAAAAAAAAGTTTAAACGCGCCCAGTCCCGCTGAGCTCGCGTGCAGAAGCGAACACATTAGCGAGTAGCGCCCGCATATGAAAACGGTGTTCAAACCACACATGTGAGGTATCGCCACGATCGGTAGAGCGAGAGCAATAATTCTAGCCCTAGATCTCCTCTGTAGCTCAAAACATGCAACCTGTAGAATTTTTTAAACGTCGCCTATGGAGATTTTTAAGGGTAAAAGTTTGTCGCAATTCCACCAGCGGGCGCAATTTTGAAGCTTGACATGTTGGGTATCAATTTACTCGGCGTAACATTATCTTTCACAATATAAAAAAAAAAATTGGGCTAACTTTACTGTTGTCTTATTTTTTAATTAAAAAAATTGTGCTTGTAAGACTTGCTGCTATGTGACAGAACGTATTGCAACGACCGCCATTTTATTCTCTAGGGTGTTAGAAAAAAAAATGTATAATGTTTGGGGGTTCCAAGTAATTTTCTAGCAAAAAAAACAAACAGTTTTTAACTTGTAAACAACACATCTCAAAAAGAGGCCCGTTCCTTAAGTGGTTAAAGGACAAATTTTTTTTTTTTTTTTAAACGCAGAGACAGTTTGAGATTTTAGCCCAGTCTTTGCTTTGTAAAAGATTTATATTCTGTCATTGAATGAGCAATCTTTTTTCTCGTCTGATATGCTGCAGTGGTAAAGAATCTGATTGATGCCAGTGCACACAGGATCAGCAGGCAGCAAGCAGTTTCCAAAAAAAAAAAAAAAAATCTGAACCCTTTAAAGCAGAAAAGGAAAAAAAAAAAAAAAAAAAAACATCAATTAGGCTTTAAAACTATGCTACAAAGTAACCGCTAGTCCAAGCGAAATAATTGAAGCCAAACTCCATCCAAAATGTTTTTTTGTTTGTTTTTTGCCAAGTTTTCAAGTATCTAACAGTCAATTATTATAGAGCTTTCATTGTCATCTGTGTCCCGAGACACCAGGACAAGAAAGGTGAGGGTGCAGGTGTCACTAGGACAGAAATTAAAGACTTAAGCCTCGTACACACGATCGGACTCTCGTTTGTACGCTCCATCGGACAATTGTTGTCGTATTTTCCGTGGACAAATGTTGGATGGCAAGGTTTTTAAATTTTCCACGGACAAATGTCTGTTGTCGGATTTTCCGAGCGTGTGTACACAAGTCCGTCGGACAAAAGTCCAAAGTACAAACACGCATGCTCGGAAGCAAGGAGGAGCCAGAAGTCTTGTAAACTAGCGTTGGTAATGGAGAATTAACATTCGTGACTCCGCAAATTACGAAATCTGGAAATGCAGCGCACAATTCTCTTCTTCTTTAACCACTTGCCGACCGCCTAACGCAGATATACTGCGGCACCCATACGTGATCTGCCTCCCGCGGGTGCCAGCGGCGGTCGGCTTGTGACTGGGAGCGTTGAGAGGCGACGGGGAGACCATCCGATCGTGGCCCCCCCCCTCGCGATTGCTCCCAGCCAATGGGAATCCTCCCCTGCCTGTGTGTAGTTTCACACAGGCAGAGGATGTGATGTCATCTCTCCTCGGCTCGGCAGTTTCCGTTCCAGCGCCGAGGAGAGAAGACATGTGAGTGCACAAAACACAAACACACACAGTAGAACATGCCAGGCATACTTTACACCCCCGATCCCCCCCGATCGCCCCCCGATCCCCCCCAATCACCCCCCCCCCGTCACAAACTGACACCAAGCAGTATTTTTCTTTTTTTTTTTTGATTACTGCTAGGTGTCAGTTTGTGACAGTTAGAAGTGGTAGGGCAGTGAGTGTTAGCCCCCTGTAGGTCAAGGGTACCCCCCTAACCCCCCCTAAAAAAGTTTTAACCCCTTGATCACCCCCCGTCACCAGTGTCGCTAAGCGATCATTTTTCTGATCGCTGTATTAGTGTCGCTGGTGACGCTAGTTAGGGACGTAAATATTTAGGTTTGCCGTCAGCGTTTTATAGCGTCAGGGACCCCCATATACTACCTAATAAATGTTTTAACCCCTTGATTGACCCCTAGTTAACCCTTTCACCACTGATCACCGTATAACCGTTGCGGGTGACGCTGGTTAGTTCGTTTATTTTTTATAGTGTCAGGGCACCCGCCGTTTATTACCGAATAAAGCTTTAGCCCCCTGATCGCCCGGCGGTGATATGCGTCGCCCCCGGCAGCGTCAGATTAGCGCCAGTACCGCTAACACCCACGCACGCACCGTACACCTCCCTTAGTGGTATAGTATCTGAACGGATCAATATCTGATCCGATCAGATCTATACTAGCGTCCCCAGCAGTTTAGGGTTCCCGAAAACGCAGTGTTAGCGGGATCAGCCCAGATACCTGCTAGCACCTGCGTTTTTCCCCTCCGCCCGGCCCAGCCCACCCAAGTGCAGTATTGATCGATCACTGTCACTTACAAAACACTAAACGCATAACTGCAGCGTTCAGAGAGTCAGGCCTGATCCCTGCGATCGCTAACAGTTTTTTTGGTAGCGTTTTGGTGAACTGGCAAGCACCAGCCCCAGGCAGCGTCAGGTTAGCGCCAGTACCGCTAACACCCACGCACGCAGCATACGCCTCCCTTAGTGGTATAGTATCTGAACGGTTTAATATCTGATCCGATCAGATCTATACTAGCGTCCCCAGCAGTTTAGGGTTCCCACAAACGCAGTGTTAGTGGGATCAGCCCAGATACCTACTAGCACCTGCGTTTTGCCCCTCCGCCCGGCCCGGCCCAGCCCAGCCCAGCCCACCCAAGTGCAGTATCGATCGATCACTGTCACTTACTAAACGCATAACTGCAGCGTTCGCAGAGTCAGGCCTGATCCCTACGATCGCTAACAGTTTTTTTTGTAGTTTTGTAGTTTTGTGGTTCTCGGCGACAGGGTACTGTACATCTCGCGCTGGCTCGCTCATCGCGAAAAGAAAACTGCGTTTTTTCCTTTCCCTATGAGCGACTAGCATTGCTGACAGGTGTCTCGTATGAATCATGAGGGGGAACGCCGCGCCAAATTTTACCAAAAAAAACGGCATGGGTTCCCCTCCAGGGGCATATCAGGCCCTTAGGTCTGGTATGGATTTTAAGGGGAACCCCCTACGCCGAAAAAAATGGCATGGGGGTCTCCCCAAAATCCATACCAGACCCTTGCCCGAGCACGCAGCCCGGCCGGTCAGGAAAGAGGGTGGGGACGAGCGAGCGCCCCCCCCTCCTGAACCGTACCAGGCCACATGACCTCAACATGGGGGTGCCCCCTGCGGCCCCCCCACCCCAAAGCACCTTGTCCCCATGTTGATGAGGGCCTCTTCCCGACAACCCTGGCCGTTGGTTGTCGGGGTCTGCGGGCGGAGGGCTTATCGGAATCCGGGAGCCCCCTTTAATAAGGGGGCCCCCAGGTCCCAGCCCCCTACCCTATGTGAATGAATATGGGGTACATCGTATCCCTACCCATTCACCTGGGGGAAAAAAGCGTCAATAAAAAAACACACTAGACAGGTTTTTAAAGTAATTTATCAGGCAGCTCCGGGGGGTCTTCTTCCGACTTCTCTGCTCTCTCACAGTCCCATCATGCCCCTGGACTGTGATGTCATAAGGGGGTGGGGTCACCGGGTGACATCACCCGGTGACCACGCACCATGCCTGTATAAGTCGTTGCGCACCCCGCACACAGCATTACAGCGTGAGAGAGTGTCGTGTCAACATCGGAAGAAGAGAAGAGGGAACAAGATGACGGAGAAGACCATGCCCCCGCTAGCAAAAGAGCGGCAAAAGAGCAGAAGATAGCGGAGGAGCCCGGCAGAAGAACCGGAGAGCGGGAGAAGAACCGGACACCAGGAGAAGAGGCCGGAGAGAGCGGAGAAGTTGGAAGAAGACCCCCGAAGTCGGAAGAAGACCCCCGGAGCTGCCTAATAAATTACTTTAAAAACCTGTCTAGTGTGTTTTTTTTAGTGACGCTTTTCCCCCCAGGTGAATGGGTAGGGGTACGATGTACCCCATACTCATTCACATAGGGTAGGGGGCCGGGATCTGGGGGCCTTATTAAAGGGGGCTCCAGGATTCCGATAAGCCCTCCGCCTGCAAACCCCGACAACCATTGGCCATGGTTGTCAGGAAGAGGCCCTTGTCCTCATCAACATGGGGACAAGGTGCTTTGGGGTGGGGGGGCCGCAGGGCGCCCCCCTGCCCCAAAGCATCCATCACCCATGTTAAGGGCATGCGGCCTGGTACGGTTCAGGAGGGGGGGGGGGCACTCGCTCGTCCCCACCCCCTTTCCTGACCGGCCGGGCTGCGTGCTCGGATAAGGGTTCCCCTTAAAATCCATACCAGACGTAAGCGCCTGGTATGCCCCTGGATGGGAACATATGCCGTTTTTTTATTTAAAATTTGCCGTGGCGTTCCCCCTCATGATTCATACCAGACACCTGTCAGCAATGCTTGTCGCTCATCGGGAAAGGAAAAAACCTTTCCAGATGAGCGAGCCAGCTCGGCGCTGGCTCCCGCGACGGGGCCCGCAGGAGTCAAATCTCGCCAATAACAGTGGCGAGATTGACAATATCGCGGTCACCTGCTGTACAAGTGCTTTGGTTTACAAGCATGCTTCTGGAACAAATTATGCTTGCAATCCCAAGGTTTTACTGTACTCCTAAACAAAGTAGATATAGCCTGACCCTTTCTTATGCAAAGAAAAAAAGTTTTGGCTTTGAGGAATACAAAAGTTATTTTTTTTCAAATTTGAAATCTTGATTCCTATCTATGAAAACCTCCTGCCAACATACGGTCAGCATCGGCATCCAACAATACAAACAAAATGATCATCTATCAGGTACACGGGCACGCAGCTGGAATGTAGACGTGGGTGGCTGTATTGACCAGATTTCTATGTGAAGAAAGAATTTATGTAATTGATTGCAATTAGCACTTCATAAGAACAGCGGTTATTGAGAGCTCCCCTGATGAATTTTACTATCACAGCCCTTCCATAGATCTTCCTGGGGATAAAAGTCTATTGTGCTGCTTCTGTGGCAGATCAATATCAGTCAGCTGCAGAGCCTCCAACTCGTATAAATGATGATCAATAAGAAGCAGACAATGGGAAGAGGATGAACAAGGGCTTTCATAGCAAAAAGGTGAGTTAACAAAAAACGTGCGTTATAATAAAGAGGTGATAAAGGGGAGTTTGCCCCACCGGGACAGAAGCCACCAAAAGACCAGAACAGAGCAGAGATCCCTGGTGCCCAACCTGTGGCCCTTTGGTATCTGATGTGTGGCCCTCGGACCTCACCAGTCTGTAGAGCAGGGGGTCTCAAACTGGTGGCCCTCCAGCTGTTCAAAAACTACAAGTCCCACAATGCCTCTGCCTGTGGGAGTCATGCTTGTAACTGTCAGCCTTGCAATGCCTCATGGGACTTGTAGTTTCGCAACAGCTGGAGGGCCGCCAGTTTGAGACCCCCTGCCTGAGAGGGAACATTGGTTAGAGTTAGGCTGGCTATACACGGAGCAAATTTCCCCCATCAACACAGGGGAGAGAAGACGCCCCAACCGGGAGAAGACAGTGATTAATAATTTTTATATTGTAAAGCGCTGCATAAACTGTTGGCGCTATATAAATCCTGTATAATAATAATAATAATTATTGTTAGCGGCTATAGCAGCCTCTAGCGATAATCGCAAGAGAATCTGGCAGGCAGGCTCAACTTGGAAAATTCAGCTTGCTCCTATTTAACATGAGTTTGAATGTGATTGCTTAATTCTGAGCACAGCTACATCCCCAGTTATAAGAGGGTGTGCACACATATGCAACCATGTTATTTTAGTTTTTTATTTGTACTTTTTCCCCAAGACCCCTTTCACACTGCAGGCGCTACAGCGCTAAAAATAGAGCCTGCAAAGCGCCCTGAAAGAGCCGCTCCTGTCTCTCCAGTGTGAAAGTCCCGAGGGCCTTCACACTGGAGCGGTGCGCTGGCAGGACGTTGAAAAAAGTCCTGCAAGCAACATCTTTGGAGCAGTGAAGGAGCGGTGTGTATACTGCTCCTTCACTGCTCTTGCCCATTGAAATCAATAGGCAGCGCGGCTATACTGCCGGCAAAGTGCTGCTACAGCAGCGCTTTGCGGGTGGTTTTAACCCTTCTCAGCTAGTTTTAACCCTTTCTCGACTGCTAGCGGGGGGTAAAAGCAGCCAAATAGCGCTGCGAAATTGACGGTAAATCGCAGCTAAAAATAGCGGTGCTCTACCGCCGACGCACCCGACGCCCCAGTGTGAAAGGGGCCTAAACGATTTCAGTTTGTTTTTCAATTGATTTGTACAGTTTATAGGTCACATTAAAGGTGGAAAAAGTTCTGAAATGATTTATATTTGTCTAATTTTTTTACATCACAGTAGGGATGAGCGGAACACCCCCCGGAAACAGAACATGTGAACAGGCAAAAAATGTGTTCAAACATGCGAACACCGTTAAAGTCTATGGGACACGAACATGAATAATCAAAAGTGCTAATTTTAAAGGCTTATATGCATGGCATTGTCATAAAAAGTGTTTGGGGACCCGGGTCCTGCCCCAGGGGACATGTATCAATGCAAAAAAAGTTTTAAAAACGCAGTTTTTTTGGGAGTAGTGATTTTAATAATGCTTAAAGTAAAACAATAAAAGTGAAATATTTCTTTACATTTTATACCTGGGGGGTGTCTATAGTATGCCTGTAAAGTAACGCATGTTTCCCGTGTTTAGAATAGTCTGATAGCAAAATGACATTTCTAAAGAAAAAAAAGACATTTAAAAGTACTCGCGGCTATAATGAATTGTCGGTCCCGGCAATACACATAAAAGTCATTGAAAAAAATGGCATGGGATTCCCCCACAGTCCATTACCAGGGCCTTTGGGTCTGGTATAAATATTAAGGGGAACCCCCGAACCAAAATTAAAAAAAAAAAAAATTGCGTGGGAGTCCCCCCCAAATGTCATGCCAGGCCCTTCAGGTCTGGTATGGATATTAAGGGGAACCCTATGCCAACATTTTTTTTTTAAATGGCGTGGGGGCGCCCCTCAAAATCCATACCAGACCCTAAAAGTCTGGTATGGATTTTAAGGGGAACCCCACACCAAGATTTAAAAAAAAAATGGCGTGGGGGTCCCCCAAAAATCCATACCAGACCCTTATCTGAGCACACAACCTGGCAGGCCGCAGGAAAACAGGGGGGGATGAGAGAGCACCCCCCCTCCTGAACCGTACCAGGCCACATGCCCTCAACATGGGGAGGATGCTTTGGCCCCCCCAAAGCACCTTGTTCCCATGTTGATGGGGACAAGGGCCTCATCCCCACAACCCTTGCCCGGTGGTTGTGGGGGTCTGTGGGCTCATCAGAATCTGGAAGCCCCCTTTGACAAGGGGACCCCCAAATCCCGGCCCCTCTTCCTGTGTGAAATGGTAATGGGGTACAAAAAAAAAGCCGCACATTGCCACCGATCTGCCTCCATGGGAGGCACCCGCCGTAATGAACGGCCTCTCAGGTGACAGTTCTTTTACAACTGAGGGCAGGGCAACGCGATGACATCGCCGGGTGACCCCACCCCCTCTGACACATGGAGACATCCCTGTGGCTTCCCCGTAGCGTCAGAGGGGGTAGGGTCACCCTGTTACGTCACCGGGTGGCCCCGCCCCCTCTGACGCCACGGGGAAGCCATAGGGATGTCCCCGTGCGTCAGAGGGGGGCGGGGTCACCCGGCAACATCATTGTGTGGCCCCGCCCTCAGTTATAAAAGAACTGTCACCTAAAAGGCCGGTCTATACGGCGGGTACCTCCCATGGAGGCAGATCGGTGGCTGGGTGCGGCTTTTTTTTTTGGTCCGTCATACGAGAGAAGAAGATGAATGGACTTCGTGGGACACTTATTTTTTTTATTTTTTAATAAAGGACTTGTCCCAAGGCGTGTATTGTTGTTTTTACCATTTTCACACTTTTTTTGTGAAATGGTAGGGGTACATTTGTTCCCCGTTACCATTTCACACGGGGGGGAGGCCGGGATCTGGGGGTCCCTTTGTTAAAGGGGGCTTCCAGATTCTGATAAGCCCCCTCGCCCGCAGACCCCCACAACCACCTGGCAAGGGTTGTGGAGATGAGGCCCTTGTGGGGCTGCTACCCCAAAGCACCCTCCCATGTTGAGGACATGTGGCCTGGTACGGTTCTGGAGGGGGGGGCGCTCTCTCGTCCCCCCCCTCTTTTTCTGCGGCCTGCCAGGTTGCGTGCTCAGATAAGGGTCTGGTATGGATTTTTGGGGGGACCCCCACGCCATTTTTTTTTACATTTTGGCATGGGATTCCCCTTAAAATCCATACCAGACCCTTAAGGTCTGGTATGGATCTTGAGGGGGACCCCCACGCCATTTTTTTTTTAAATTTTGGTTCAGAGTTCCCCTTAATATTCATACCAGACCCAAAGGGCCTGGTAATGGACTGTGGGGGAATCCCATGCTGTTTTTTTTCACTGACTTTTATGTGTATTGCCGGGACTGATTATAGCCGCGAGTACTTTTAAATGACTTTCTTTCCTTTAGAAACGTCATTTTGCTCTCGGACTGTTCTAAACACGGGAAACATGCTCCACTTTAGAGGCATACTATAGACACTCCCCAGGTACAAAATTTAAAGGAAAATTTCACTTTTATTGTTTTACTTTAAGCATTATTAAAATCACTGCTCCCGAAAAAAAACAGCAGTTTTTAAAACTTTTTTTTGCATTGATACATGTCCCCTGGGGCAGGACCCGGGTCCCCAAACACTTTTATGACAATACCATGCATATAAGCCTTTAAAATTAGCACTTTTGATTTCTTCCATAGACTTTTAAAGGGTGTTCCGCGGCTTTCGAATTTGCCGCGAACACCCCATATTCGAGTCGAACGTCATCGGGCTCATCCCTACATCACAGAAACCTGACATCTTAACAGGGGTGTATAGACTTTTTTTATATCCACTGTAGGTAAGCAGGATTCTGAAAAAAAGCCAAACCCCATACTTCTCTTTTAAGTGGCCTCTCGAAATGCAATATTTCACACGATAATACTGCTTGAGAGGCTACTTTAGCATGCCTATTACTTGACGATTCAGAACCACGTGTGGAGGCGGCCTGGTCTACCTCCTGCAGATTTCTGATAATGTGAGATTTCTGGTCTTTTAAGATGCGCTCAGCAGAGTAACGGGCGGCAGAACATGCGGCACAGCAGGAGTTGTAAATAAAACCTCTTTCTATATCAGCCATAAGCAGAAAACACGTACCTGACTGCTCGAGTAAGATTTCCTGGATGACGGCCAAGAGCCGACTCTCAGCCTTCCAATCTCCAGATGAACGAGTCCTTGAGCGCACTGAGGAGAAAATACAAGTCTATTGAACGTCGGAGCAACAGGGAGCTCGGGCATTACCAAACATAACATCCTAATACACCGCAAACTGCGATCCCGACACGCCTGGGCTTAGAAAACAAACAGACAGAGAAAAAAAAACAATAGCGCGTGTGTGCGGTGGGATCCCGGCGAGACCGATAAAGTAGCAAATGGCCGCATCACGGTAAAACGCGTGGAAAATACGATTACGTTTAATAAACGCGGGTAACGGGCACAGCAGGATCTGTCGATGGGGGATTTTCAAGCACACACACACACACCGATGACAGCGAAAAACACATCAGCTTTATGCATTTAAAAGGTAACTCCAGACCCACAGCTCTACTCCAGCCCTTCCTTCACTCTTGCACAGTTGTATCGGCTCCTGGACTGAAATGACTTACTCCGATTCCACTGCACACTGTGAGCTTCTCCCATTAGAAGCTGCAGCAAGTCAGATAGAGCCCCGCCTCATTTCCTGGCTGGAGGACGTCCAGCATTATCTAGCCCTTTCCTCCCCAGCTTGACTGCTCCTGTTTGCACTGCCTAGAGGAGCAGAGTCCCAGTGATGTCATCAGCGGGTCTAAAATAAGGTATGTAATGAAAACAAAAAGGATAAACAGTGGAACCTTGGATTACGAGCATAATCCATTCCAGGGGAAAGTTTGTAATCCAAAGCACTCGCATATAAAAGCGAGCTTACCCATAGAAGTCAATGGAAACAAAGATAATTCGTTCTGCATTGACTTCTATTGCATGCAATACCGCATGTGGCCAGAGGTGGGGGGGCGCCAGAGAGCCTCGGAAATACTCGGGGACAGCTCGGCTGAACTTGGAAAGGCTCGGAAACACTCGGGAACAGAGTATTTCTGAGTATTTCCAAACGGCTCCGAACCGTTCTGAGTGTCACTGGCGCCCCCGCACCTCTGGCCAAATGTGGTACTGCACACCCCATTAGCTTGAATTCTGCTCGTTTTGCAAGACAACACTCGCAAACTGAGTCAGAATTAAAAAAAAAAAAAAGTTGCTCGTCTTTCAAAACGATTGTTAACCGCGTTACTCGTAAACCAAGGTTCCACTGTAGTTTAACATTTCATTAGCCTGTTAATGTGGGGGGGGGGGGACCAGGGAAGGCAAAATATACACAGATTAAATGCATATACATGAAATGTTTTCCTGCCATCATACATCCTGCACATGTGACCTCCCCCCAACCATCACTACTGATCAGCTATATTGCTGCGGGGCTACATTTTCTTCAAAGGGGAGGGGCCAAGCTTGACTTTTACAGAAATAGTCAAAATGTGTACACAACTTCAGTTGTCTAAAGCTGGGTATACACTGAGGTTTTTTGTTTTTTCCCCAACTAGTGGGCTGAAGGTGTAAAAAAAAAAAAAAAAAAACCAAAGAAAAAAAAAAAATTCCAGGTCCCTGCATCCACAGAAGCAATGTGGATGTAGGGATACAGGGATATCCCCTGCTGTGCTATTTATTCTGACAGCAGAGACTCCCCCCCCCCCCCCCCCCCCGTGGGATGTGCCTGGGCATACCCTTATCACCCCATCTGCATTAGCTTTATCCAGGGGCAGGGGGTGCCAGTGGCCAGTGCAAATGCCTCCAATAAAAAGGAGAAGTCCAGCCTGAGCTTGTTTGGCTGGGCTTCTGCTATAGGTTATAGGAGTGCAATACGTTTTGCACTCCTGTGAACCGTTTTCAGCAGCAAATGGGTTGAAGTCCACTCTCTGCTGAGGTCACAGGAATCGGTCCAGGCACCGCGTCATCCCGACAAAGTCTGGATCTGCTGGGAGCCTAGACTGATGCCTGTCTTAGCCTCTCAGCGAGCCACTGAGAGCCTAAGAGGGCCGCCCCCCCACAGCTCAGCGCTCCAGTGTGCACGCGGGGGGGGAAGGGGGCAGAGCAGAGAGCTGCTGATAGACAGCTGTGAGAACCGAGCCATCGGTGATGTTCGATCGCTCGGTTCCCAGTGCAGAGGCGGCAGGGGACAGATACAGCATCGTCCAATGCTGCAACAACCTAGGTAAGTATGATTCTGGGAAAAAAAAACAAAAAAAACATACTTCTCTTTTCCTAGGTTCAACTTTAGGAACACATTACACCCGTATTTAGGGTGTAATGTAATAGGCTCCCAATCATCTGTCTCCCACCACCAGAGCCTCCTCCCTGTATCAGCAGGTGGTGTTCATGTGTGTCTAAGCTTTGGGGTGCACACCCTAGTGCAATAGGCTGGGCACACCTACGTAGTTCACCCTTTCACCCCTTCTGTAAAGGTGAACACGTTGAAGCTTTAAAGTCAGTAGAGAAGCATAACAGCCAAATCACTAGCATTTCCAGGAGGAGAGGTCGCCATGTTTATATGAACTGATGAAGAGTGAAATGAGCTCATTATCATCCTTTGCATTGTCTTATTCACTAAATCCATTTGAATGGCACTTTAGCTCCCCAGCGCCACACAGCTCTTACCTTCAAAATGGTAGCGACGACTTCCTGGGATGCGTTCCGCATGTCCTCGCCGCTGATCGACAAGATCTGATCTCCCTGCATTAATCTTCCATCATAGTCGGCGGCCCCCCCTTTCACGATGTCAGATATGAAGACTCCGCTGCCGGTCCTGGAAGATGATGCATTACACTTTATATTAATGAAGGAACTTACCCAGCACATCAATCAACCTGCCACCTTCCACTGCACTGAATTCCGGCTATCGTTTACATAATAGTCAGGACAGTGACAGTCCAGGAGGAACGCTGCTCTCCCCAATCACCATACCCTATAGACAGGGTGATACCCTCAATCACCATACCCTATAGATGGGGCGATCCCCCCCCCCCCCAATGACCACGCCCTCTAGACGGGGCGATCCCCCAATGACCACGCCCTCTAGACAGGGCGATCCCCCCAATCACCACGCCCTCTAGACGGGGCGATCCCCCCAATCACCACGCCCTCTAGACGGGGCGATCCCCCCAATCACCACGCCCTCTAGACGGGGCGATCCCCCCAATCACCACGCCCTCTAGACGGGGCGATCCCCCCCAATCACCAAGCCCTCTAGACGGGGCGATCCCCCCCAATCACCATAGCCTCTAGACGGGGCGATCCCCCCCAATCATCATACCCTCTAGACAGGGTGACCCCCCCCCCCTTCCAATCACCATACCCTATAGACGGGGTGATCCCCCCCCCCAATTACCATACCCTATAGACGGGTGATCCTTCCCAATCACCATACACTATAGACGGGGTGATCCTTCCCAATCACCATACCCTATAGACAGGATGATCTTCCCAATCCCCATAACCTATAGACGGGGCGATTTCCCCAATCACCATACCCTATAGACGGGGCGATTCCACCCCATCACCATACCCTATAGATGGGGTGATTCCCCCCCATCACCATACCCTATAGACGGGGTGATCTCCCCAATCACCATACCCTATAGACAGGGTAATCTCCCCAATTTTCCAATATTTTAAATCTGCAGCTTTCATTACTATAATCTAAAATGTGTGAAATCAGTGACTCTGCGCCAATTAGAATACGTGAATTTCTACGAATTAACCACTTGCCGACCGCGTAACATACATTTACTGCAGCAAAGTGGCTCTATTGCGCAAAATCACATACCTGAACGTCATTTCCTGCAATAGCCTCTAGGGGGGCACAGGCGCGCCGGAGACACGATCGCACACTGATTGGACAGAGGGGGAGCCAATCAGCCGGTCCAGCGGACCCAATGTCCGGCGGCCACTCGCTATTGTTTCCGAGAAAGGCAGAACGGTGGTCTGCCTACGTAAACAAGGCAGATCGCCGTTCTGACAGGGGAGCAGATGGAGATCCTGTGTTTCTGCTAAGCAGGGACACGGATCTCTGTCTTCCGCCAGTCAGAGCACCTCCCCCATACAGTTAGCAATCGCTCCCAGGGAACACATTTAACCCTTTGATCGCCCTTGATGTCAATCCCTTCCCAGTGTCATTAGTAACCAATGGCTGCCGCTGATTCAGAGTCTCCTGTGAGAAGAGAAAGAGCAGAGGAGAGCTGCTACAGATCATGCGCCTCTCTGTGCAAGCCTCATCACCCCCTGGACTCATCTTTCCCTGGTCTCAGCATTTAGCAGACTCCAGCCCACCTCTGGTCCTCCTTCTGACACTATAGTTTTTGCTTTCCAGCAATGCCCCCTGCTTCCTCCCAGCGGCAGCACATGGTAAGGGGGTGCACTCTGATTTAAGTGAGAGTTGGGCACTCTTGACTTCTGCTGGTGGGGTGGGATCTTGTCATCTAATGTAAGGGGTAGTGGGGCTCTCTGGACATCTAGTCTTACAGATACAATCGGCCCATTGAGGGCGACCATAATGCTGATGTGGCCCGCCATAAAATATAATTCGACACCCCTGGTCTATGTGGACCGCTTCATCCCGGATGCCTGCATACTTAGATGTGTCTGTTTTAAACATAAAAAATGTGAGTTGCTAAATGTTGTACCTTCATTAAATGTAACCATATTGCTACACTTAGAGGCTCCTCTCTTCTCTTTTATACTCTGGAGCTCCTGCTGGATTTTGCTTCTAATCCCCTTGTGTAGGCTTCCATTTGTGGATGGACATTTTATGGTTACACAACCCATCACATTGCTATAATCTTTTTATATGGACTATAAACTGAAGGACTCATGAATAAATGTTTGTGGAACGAATCATTTGAGTTTCCATTATTTCTTATGGGAAAATTTGCTTTGATATACAAGTGCTTTGGATTACAAGCAGGTTTCTGGAATGAATTATGCTCACAATCCAAGGTTTTACTGTACCTGAACAGTGCCTGAATCTAGTTGGAAGCAGGTGCTGCTCAGGCTGCCCGCTCTTTTGACTTTTCGGTTGAAGAATTGCCAGACGGAGCGGTACCAACAGGGCCACTCACTGATCGAATTTCAGTAAATCCATTAGGAAGCAGACAATGCTTGTTCCATGTAAAGCCATCTTCAACTCAATTTTAAGATAAAATTACCCCCCTCCCTTCCTCACATCACTGGCATTACGCTAGGTTCACACATGTCCGGCTGCAGTTTTTTTCCGCAATTCAAGTTTTTTCTTGAATTTGTAGCTAAACTGGACCCAGAATCGCACAGAATCTTTTTAGAAACTGACCGCAGCTGCCCCGGCCATGTGTGAACCAGCTCCATTAAGAGCCGGTCTGATTCACATGTTATGCGAATCGAATGCTGTTAAAAACACATCCAATTCACATATATCTGAACTGAACATTAAAGTGGTATTAAAGCTTCGGCTTCCTTTTTTTTTTTTAAAGTAAAAAACATGTTATACTTACCTCAGGGGTGTATCATGAAATGAGTGGGCCCGTATGCAAGATAAAAAGTGGGCCCTAGGCATGGAAAAAAAAATGTGGCGCGCGCAAAATGTTGATGTGGCTAAATGGGGTGTGGTTCAATAGAGTCCGAGATGACTTACAAGGAATGTACAGTGCAGAGTGTATGGAGGTGGGTAGTATGTGCAGGAGAGGAGTGCAGAGGGTATGGAGGTGGGCAGTATGTGCAGGAGAGGAGTGCAGAGTGTATGGAGGTGGGTAGTATGTGCAGGAGAGGAGTGCAGAGTGTATGGAGGTGGGTAGTATGTGCAGGGGAGGAGTGCAGAGTGTATGGAGGTGGGTAGTATGTGCAGGAGAGGAGTGTAGAGTGTATGGAGGTGGGTAGTATGTGCAGGAGAGGAGTGCAGAGTGTATGGAGGTGGGTAGTATGTGCAGGAGAGGAGTGCAGAGTGTATGGAGGTGGGTAGTATGTGCAGGAGAGGAGTGCAGAGTGTATGGAGGTGGGTAGTATGTGCAGGAGAGGAGTGCAGAGTGTATGGAGGTGGGTAGTATGTGCAGGAGAGGAGTGCAGAGTGTATGGAGGTGGGTAGTATGTGCAGGAGAGGAGTGCAGAGTGTATGGAGGTGGGTAGTATGTGCAGGAGAGGAGTGCAGAGTGTATGGAGGTGGGTAGTATGTGCAGGAGAGGAGTGCAGAGTGTATGGAGGTGGGTAGTATGTGCAGGAGAGGAGTGCAGAGTGTATGGAGGTGGGTAGTATGTGCAGGAGAGGAGTGCAGAGTGTATGGAGGTGGGTAGTATGTGCAGGAGAGGAGTGCAGAGTGTATAGAGGTGGGTAGTATGTGCAGGAGAGGAGTGCAGAGTGTATGGAGGTGGGTAGTATGTGCAGGAGAGGAGTGCAGAGTGTATGGAGGTGGGTATTATGTGCAGGAGAGGAGTGCAGAGTGTATGGAGGTAGGTAGTATGTGCAGGGAGAGGGGTATGGAGTGCATGGAGATGGGTATTTTGGGGGGCTTTGGTGAGATATCGGGGATCTAAACAGAACCCTGACATCTCCCCTTTGAGACAGAGAAAGGGACTGAAGACAGATTTCCCAGTGCCTTTCTCAGCATCTAAGATGAATGGACAGAAGAGAGCAGCTCCTGTCCATTCATAAACTGAAGCAGAGTAACACCTAGCTTACTCTGTTTCAGTTATCACAGGACACAGGAACGATCGGTAGCGAACGCTCTCTAGGTCTAATTCAGAAAAGGAAGGAGCCAGTAAATTACATATTTACCAGTCCCTTCCTACGCTCTCCATCCTGACAGATCCCCCCCCCCCCCCCAGCAGCCGGCGGGATAGGAGAGGAGAGGAAGAGATCTGGCTGGGGGGGACAAGGGGGGCAGAAAAGCGAGCGGGAGGAGTACAGGGGGGGGGGGAGGAGGAGGAGGAGAACGGAGAACACAGAACAGCGGGGGATGACCGTGCTGCGGGTAGGATAGCTGTAAGCACCAATAGCTGCAGCACTGAGAGGAGGAGAAGCGGCTGTCAAGCCATGCAGGGAGATTCCCATCATCCCCGGCTGTAAATCAGAGGACCATCCATGTGTACAGGGTGGGTAACACATGGATGATACGCCACTGACTTACCTGCTCTGCATAGGTATCTATTGCCTATTGCGTTAGGGTGCGCACCTCAAAGCTCAAACACATATCTGTGTTTGCATGTGTGTGTATATACTGACAGTGTCAGTAAGGCAGAGGACAATGTTAGTAGGGCAGAGGACAGTGTCGGTAAGGCAGAGGACGGTGTCGGTAAGGCAGAGGACGGTGTCGGTAAGGCAGAGGACGGTGTCCGTAAGGCAGAGGACGGTGTCCGTAAGGCAGAGGACGGTGTCCGTAAGGCAGAGGACGGTGCCGCAGAGGTTAGGAGGCTTTGGTGAAGTATCAGGGGTTTAAAACAGGGGAATTCTGCACCACACGGGGCGATTAGGGTGTGTCAATGCACACCTGGCACATCCTGTGTGCATACACCTATGCTGCTCTGTGTAATGGTTTTGCACAGAGCAGCTCCGATCCTCCTCTCCTTGTGTCCCCCTCCAGCGCTCCTGGCTCCTCCCCCTTGACCAGTGCACCCAATAGCAAGCCGCTTGCTATAGGGGCACTGGTGCATGCTCGCTCCCAAGCCCTGGTCTATGTGTCCATAACACACATAAAGCCATGGCTTGGCCCAGCCCCTCTCTCTCTCTCTCTCTCTCTCTCTCTCTCTCTCCTTATTGGCTCACCGGCCGTGATTGATAGCAGTGGGAGCAAACGACAAGAGAGGGTTGGGGAGAGGAGAAATTCCATTTGGATCACCTAGGCGATCAGAGCAGAAGTGGGAGCAGGTGCCTGTCAAAACTAGGTACCCGCTCCCCCCCCAAAAAAAATGACATGCCAAAAGTGTCAGGGAGAGTACAATCGTGCATTTTTTCCGCCCTCAAACTGCAAGTCTGAATGAATCCTAAGATCTGTATTTAACATTCCCACACTGGAACTGAAGGATGCTGTAAAGCAGGCATCTCCAAACTACGGCCTACCAGCTGTTGCCGAACTACACATCCCAATGAGGCATTGTAAAACTTGGACATTCACAGACATGACTAGGCATGATGGGAATTGTAGTTCCTGAACTGCAGGGCCATAGTTTGGAGACCCCTGCTAAGCATGGGTGCTCAACCCGTGGCCCTCCAGCTGTTGAGCAACTACAAGTCCCATCATGCCTCTGCCTTTGGGAGTCACGCTTGTAACGGTCAGCCTGTCAATGCTTCGTGGGATTTGAAGTTCCGCAACAGTTGGAGGGCCGCAGGTTGAGCACCCATGCGTGTAAACGGCTTCAAGAAAGCGATTTGAAATTTGCTGAAAACTTTGCAAATGCTGTGCAAACGGCATGCACACACTGCTCTAATGCAAGCTGAAGCCATGTAAAAGAAAAAAGCCTTATAACATGCCTGTTCCAGATCTGTGATCAAATACTGCTGAAGCCAGGACATGGCCGGGTGACCGGCGTTGTCAGATTGAAGGGACAGCAACTCCTACATTTGTCATGACAAGGGGGTGACAGCAGGCACATATCCCAGCTGCAATTGTATATTAGGCCCACTGGTTTATCGCAGATTTATTGCAGATAAAAGACATTTATCCAACTCGTATCCGTCAGATCAGGGCTGCACAGTAGCCAGATGGTTAGCATTAAACCCGTCGGTGTATTCTATGGAGTCTGCATGCTATGCTTTGTGTGAGATTCCTCCAGATGCTCAGATAGCCTCTCATGATTAAAGGACAAGCGAGTAAGTGTGCGGGGCTTCCAACAAATACGACCCTTGGGTCAGTTCCCTGCGTCAAGCCAAGGCCTGCCAATCTACATCTGCATCCGAATCCTGCCAAACACATCTAATAATAGTCACAATAAAACAGCTATCCGAAGAGTTGGCATGAGACTTCTCTGACTGCTGGTGCTAGACGGATACATCTGTTCACAGATTGACGGCTCCCGTTAGGACAAGACAAGGGGACCCATGGATTGTACGGTCTAACGTTGGCCATAGAAGTTGCAATTTGGTTGGGGCAATCAAACTTTTGACCCTATTATTTACTGAAATCGTAAAAGTAGAAGACATAAAATGGTGTTTTTTGGCCGCAAGGAGATGGGATCCAAATTGTCCCGTATGAAACCAATAGAAAAACCCGAAAGAAAGACACAGCGTCGTTTCTTTAACGGTTTTTGATTAGATAACTTGTCTTTTTTCTTAAAGTGTTGCAAAACCCACAACAGTAAAATCAGTCTGTATATGCAGTAAAGCATGCTTGTTATACTCACTGTGGAGCCTAAGGGGTTAATCCTGCGCATTGTGTAAAAAGGCTGTTTGATCCCGTCTTCTCTGATCCTCCTCTTCTTTTACTGTCCCCAATCCATCGCCTGATAGAACAGAGAGCCTTGGGGGCACTCTGCACATGCTCAGTTTGGTGTGTATTGCTAGAGTTTTTTTTTTTTCTTGGGAGGGTGCATGTGATCAGCACTGGGCCAATCAGCACTGTCCAGACAGAGGGTCAGGGGTAGGACAATCAGAGGAAAATGAAAACTCCTCCAACAGGGTTGGCACTTTTTCTTCAAGCCAAACCCGAACACTTTAGCAGCACACAGCAATTTTTTTTTTCTTGTATACACTAGAGGATTGTAACAGACCTGGGACACCTTTTGGCGCTCCAATCGAATAGTAATGCAAAACGCATAGTACCATCTCAACCTTCTGTCAGGCCTGGTTTCGAACCTCATTCCTGTCTGAATAATGTGTCCAGGTTTCTGGCGGACTGAATTCAAAACCCGAACTGTCCGGGTGAATCACGGACAGGTGGCAACCCTATCCTATAAGCTTTAAAAAGACACTGAGAGAAGTCACAAGACTGCTATATACTGCTGATGAGAAAAGGTATTTAGCAGTTTATATTTAATAAAATAATGGCATTTCCATGTTCTGTGTACTGTGGGAGATCAGATATAGAACAGATATAGTGAATGCAAAGTCCTGGGTTTAGTATCACTGACTATTTTTTGCTCTTGGGATTGCATTTTGTGTTTGATGATGTTTGTTTGTATTGTGTTTATTTTATTTGTCTCCTTAGAATATACCATCATTGAAACAAATTCAGACATTGACGTGGATCCTGAGGAAGTGATGTAATTGCGAATCGTGTCGATCATATAGACGCCGCACATTGGGATATTGATATGGCCTGTGGACTGCAGTGGGCTTTTTTTTTAATAAAGGGATTGATGGTTATATTGTGTTGTGGAGATGTGACCCCGTGTCACAGGTGCATATAAGCAGTGTATGCCTGATTTTGGTAGGCTTGCTAATTGCACACCTGTGGGCTGGCTTCAGAATCATCCCAGGAATAGAGGTCAGTGCTCATCCTTGGAGACAGCCCCGCCCGGCAGACAGGAGGTCTGGCCTTGGAGTCAGGAGGGAGCCAGTGCAGCACGAAGCTGCAAGCACAGAGGGTGCTGAACGTCAGGTCTGGGGAAGACAGACCAAGGCCTAAGGTGTAAGGCCTGAGCAGGAGCGCTGTGTTTTTAGCCAGGAAGGCTGACTGCTGGTTGTTCTGAAGTGGGACTGTAATGGTGAATACCCCTGCAAAGGGAATCTGATGATTATTTTTGAACTTTGTTTCTTTTGAATAAAAATGGGGTGCCGTGCTCTTGAAAATGCAGTCGGAACTCACACGATTCCTTCAATTTGGATGCACCACTAGAGCTTAATCACCCCAGATCGTTACAGTGTCTATTGCTGATGTTTTCTATTTTTTTTTAATAAAAATGATTCTATGTTTTATTCTATATGTGAGTGAATAGATATGTGCACTGCCGAAAAATGTGTTCGTTTTATTCGGGGTTTTTTTTTTCGTTTTTCGGATCATTCGTTATGATCACCATTCGAAAATTCATAATTTTGTAAATTTATAAATCCGAAAATAAGAAATAAAATCCGAAAATTGGAAATTCTAAACAATAACGAATAATAACTTTTAAAATTATAGGTATTGGAATTTCCTTTCAAATTTGGCTGTTAGTGAACGTAATGAATACGCATTTATCTGAAATCACGAATCAAAACAAATGGAACTGAACGAATTAATAATAAATAATAATAAAAAGTTTTAATTATTGTTGTTGTTATTAATTCGTTACGTTTGTTTAGATACAGCATTCCTTATTTCGGATAATTTGTAATTTCGGATAAATTCATATTCGTAAAGTTCACCAACACCCAAATTTGAAGGGAAATTCCAATACCTACAATTTAATAGTTCGTTATTATTTCAGCTTTTCGGATTTTGACTTTACGAATTTTCGGAAAAATATGTTCAACGGGTTTTTCGTTAATTCGGAAACATCCGAATTAACGAATTTGTCGAAATTTGTTAAAAAACAAATTCAGAACGAAACAAATTGCACATGTCTGTGTGAATTCTCTTCTGTTGATACAAGGAGAGTCCCATTTTCTCCATTTTCTTTCCCTCTTTGCACCCCATCTATTTGGGATGATTAAAGGGGTTGTAAAGGTTCTTCTTTTTTTTTTTTTTTTTTTAATAAATAACATACATATCGTACTTACCTCCACTGTGCAGTTAGTTTTGCACAGAGTGGCCCCAAACCCGGTCTTCTGGGGTCCACCCGGTGGCGTTGGTTGCTCCTCCCCGCATCGAGTGTCCACGTCAGGGAAGCGCTCTCCTAAGGTGGACACCTATGTGGGCGCCTTCCGAGTCCTTCATCTGTGTATATTCACACAGAATGCAGGATTCGGCTCTGCCCCCCCGCCGTGTCATTGGTTTTGATTGACAGCAGTGGGAGCCAATGGCTGTGCTGCTATCAATCTATCCAATCAGGGCACGAGACACCAGCTAGAGATGGTGTGCTCGTTCCCAGACGGAGGATGACAGCATTCAGGTAAGTAAAAGGGGAGAGGGGGAGGGGGCTGCAGCACTACAGAAGGTTTTTAACCTTAATGCATAGAATGCATTAAGGTGAAAAACCACAAGGGTTTTACAACCCCTTTAAGTGGTTTTCTATAGATCTCTAAATAAACTGCATTGAAGCTATCAATTTCCTGCCCACTTTCGACTTTACAATCAGCTGAATTATAGTAATCCATCAAACTTGTGGGTGGTCGGTTTCTGGCAATTAATTGCGACGGTAAGACAATACAGTGCTCTATATACTGGTTACAAAAATGTCTGCCAAAAGTCATATAAAAATATATATATATATATTATATTTTTGCTTTTAACTGCCCTCTTCAAAATCAGTTCAGAAGTGATCATGGTTGCAGCCACAGTGATAGATCAGTAGCGCCCATTATACCTCTTCCCCACAATGCTCAGCCCCAGACCTCGCCCGCTTTTCTTTTGAAGCTCCACATGGAATATATCCAGATTGTCCTCATCCCTGTACTGGGCCTCATCCCGAAATACCACCAGCTGCACCCTCTGAGGGGTCTGACGGAGGGCTGTGATGGCTTCCTCATGGGAGGCGTTCCGAAGATCGACGCCGTTGACCTGCAAAAGCAACTTGATGGTTAGCAAAAACCCCTTCAGGTCAGCCAGTGTATTCTGAGTATCCTAAAGAATCAGATCACAGAATAACATCAACCCAGTATTACAATTCATACCCCAGCATTATAGGACCACATTATTATGTTAAACCAAAAATGTCCAACTTGGGTCCTCACAATGGCTTAGTGGTAGGGTTACCACCACATCCCTTTAAACCTGAACACACATGAATTACATGGGTTCTGAGGCTAATTTTCATGCAGATAAGGTACCAAGTGAGTTTAATTATCACCTTAATCACACGCAGAAACCTGTGTAATTCATATGTGTTCGGGTTTAAAGGGATGAGGTGGCAACCCTACTTAGTGGTTAGCACTGGAGTCCTCAGTTTGAATCTCCAAGCCAGGACACTATCTTCATGGAGCTTGTGTGAGTTTAGTCCAGGGACTCTGCTTTCCTCCCACACTCCAAAGAAAATGCTGACAGATTAGTTGGCTCTTGTCTAAACTGGTTCTAGTATATATGTGTGCAACCCAAAAAAAAAATCACACTTCAGTTGAGTGGATAATCCACCTATGTTATGTATCTGAGGCATGGAGCCACAGAAAAAATAAGTCAACCAAAGATGGCAATACAGTGATGGAAGTAGGGATGGGATGTTGAACTTTTGCGCCATGAATGGGGAAAAAAAAAAAATACTGCCCCCCCAGCTTTCTCTTGTAACCGAAAAACTAGGCAGGACCACAGTCTCTGCACAACTGTAGCATTATGGGTATTTAATGTAATTGCAGACCGCCAAGAGTCTATTGCTTTCGGACATACCAGGAGTTATTTACTAGAACTGGAGAGTGCAAAATCTGGTACAGTTCTGCATAGAAACCAATCAGCTTCCAGGTTTTATTGCCAAAGCTTAACGTGGATGTAAACCCAATGTCATCCTGTCTAAACTACTGCCATAGGGGTTATCTATAAGGATATAGATGCCTCCTGCATGTATCTTTACCTGTCAAATGTCTCCCCTCTGTCTGTTATTAGACCCGAAAAACTGCAGATTCTGTGGGCGGGTCTGTTGTCTGGAGCTCGGTGGGTGGAGTCGTGATGTCATTAGACTCCCCGCCCACCTCTACAATCCCCTTGTCAATATGCATTTTCTCCTGTGTATTTCTTACACTGAACTTCTGCTATGATCTCTAACATCCAGTGAAAAGACAGGAAAGTCACCACATGACTTCAGCATGCCAAATCAGGTGTGGAACAGCCAATCCTTGCAGAGCTGCTGAAGAAAGGAGTGGGGGAGGGAATTAACAAATACTGCATGTCTTAGGCTGGTGCAGGAGATGTAAACCACCTGTCACTCACAGCAAGGGGGAGGATTTGACAAAGTTTTTCTCAGTTTGTCAAGATTTATCTCACTGAACAATAAAAGAGGATTGCTCATAGCTGGATTAACTCTGTGTGGCAAGACTGGGCTCAAATGATAGGAAATCTTATACTCTACAGTATGATATTAAAAAAAAAAAAAATTTCGGGTTTACATCCACTTTAAAGCAGGACTTCAGTCATTTATTCATCTTTCCATCTATTAAATCTTCTGCCCTTGTTGTTGTTATAACTTTGGATAGTAAAACATTTTTTCTGCCAGTAAATCCCTTATACAGCCCACTTCCTGTTTCTTGTCTGGTCATTAGCCTAGGCTTATGACATCATGCACAGCTCTCTCTCTCTCTCACAGAGAGAGAGAGAGAGAGAGAGAGAGAGAGAGAGAGAGAGAGAGAGAGAGATTGCCAGGAAGGAGGGGGGGGTGAGTCATAAGAGGGCCAATGAGATCTGCAGGGCTGGAGGTGTGCCTCTGTGTAAATCCAGGAAGTGAACAGGCAGCAGCTTCAGCTGCCCACAGTTAAAATGGATGCAGCCAGACTCAGTGGGGGGAGATTTCTGCTGCATATTTGGCAAGTACAGAATCACAGTATATATAAAATAATATGCAAAGTGGTTGGAGGGAAGCTTCAGAATGTCAAAGATGTTTTTATTACAAATTATGTGAGCAGACTGCAGTTCCTCTTTAATTGAATAAACTGAAATTAGAAGATGATTGGCTACCGTGCACAGCTGCACCAGATTCTGAATGCACCAGTTTCAGTAAATCTCCCCCACACTGTCCAGTAGATTTGCAATAAAAGAGATAGACTATTAAAGCCAATCTTACTCACCACTGCACCATTTTCTTATTTTGTCCCCCACACACTTTTCTTACACAAATGATAGACTTCCTGGTTTTCAGCCTAGGCTGGGTCCCGCTGCCTACTGGGATTGCTATGTCACAGCACCTTACCAAGAAGCAACTTTGTGGCAGACTTCCATGCATGCACACAAATGCTGCTGGCTATATAGTGTTCATCTTCCAAAAGTTGCTGGCATTTGTGTGCATGCGCAGAAATACAACGTGCGTACACAGATGCACCGCTTTCTCTCAGGTCCCAAATACTTGGAAACTGGTGGCGCATCTGCGCATGCGCTGTATTTTTTACAATGGCAGTGCAGAAAGGAGTGTGTGCGTGTGTGTGTGTGTGGGGGGGATTAAGCAGGCAAGTTCCGCTTTAAGGCACAACAGTTGTGAAGCACTACAAAGCTGGGAAGAAGAAAAAAAAAGCACACACGGGGTGCAAACGCCTAGTGCATTAACCAAGATTGATTATAAAAGGAAAAAAATCAAAATAGACAATTGAATACTCACAAAGGACAAAAGCAACATGCTGACTTTGCACTCCCCAACCAGAAATTCTGGGAAGTGGTGCGGAGGAAGCAAGAGGATATGTCTGGTTGCAAACCTAAAAGCTAGCCAGGGGTGCTGAAATAGCTAGCCAGGCAAGGATAGCCAACCAATCCGCCAGAACTGATTCTATTGCTGACAGGTAAATCCTTAGCAATAAAGAAAAAGTGGAAGGGAGAGGTGTTCATCCCAGGATCCCCATCGAGGAGTCTACATTTGTTCATTAAGGATTTACCTGTCAGCCATAGGATCCGTTCTGGAGGATTGGGCGGATAGCCTTGCCTGGCTAGCCATTTCAGCATCCCTGGCTACCTTTACTTTTACTACCAGCCATATCCTCTTGCTTCCTTTGGACCACTTCCCAGAATTTCTAGTCCAGGGAGTCAGTGCAAACTCAGCATGTTACTTCTGTCCTTTGTGAGTATTCAATTAGCTATTTGTTTTTTTCCTATGCTAATAAACCTTGGGTAATGCACTAGGCGTTTGCGCCCTCTGTGTGTTCTTTTCCGGCTTAGTAGTGCTGCACAACAGTTGTGCATTAAAGCAGAATTTAACCGCTAAATTAACCTCCCCCCACTCCTTTCTGGGCTGCCATTGTATAACCACTTAAAGACCGAGCGTCTTTCTAAAATGTGTTTACAAGTTAAAAACATTTTTTTTTGGCTAAAAAATTACTTAGAACCCCCAAACATTATACATTTTTTTTTTTCTAACACCCTAGAGAATAAAATGACGGTCGTTGCAATACTTTCTGTCACACCATATTTACGCAGCGGTCTTACAAGCGTACCTTTTTTTGGAAAAAAATATACTTTTTTGAATTAAAAAAATAAGACAACAGTAAAGTTATCCCAATTTTTTTTTATATTGTGAAAGATAATGTTACCCCGAGTAAATTGATACCCAACATGTCAGGCTTCAAAATTGCCCCCGCTCGTGGAATGACGACAAACTCTTCACCCTTAAAAATCTCCATAGGTGACGTTTAAAAAATTCTACAGGTTGCATGTTTTAAGTTACAGAGGAGGTCTAGGGCTAGAATTATTGCTCTCGCTCTACCGATCGTGGTGATACCTCACACGTGTGGTTTGAACACTGTTTTTATATGCGGGCGCTACCCACGTATGCGTTCGCTTCTGCATGTGAGCTTGGCGGGACGGGGTGCATTTAAATTTTTTTTTTTTTTCTTATTTATTTTACCTTTTATTTTTTACACTGTTTTTAAGAAAAAAAAAAAATTGTGTGACTTTTATTCCTATTACAAGGAATGTAAACATCCCTTGTAATAGAAAAAAAGCATGACAGGACCTCTTATATATGAGATCTGGGGTCAAAAAGACCTCAGATCTCATAATTACACTTAAACGCAATAAAAAAAAAAAAAAAATGGCATAAAAAAAAAAAAACAAAAAAAAAATGTCCCCTTAAGAGCTATGGGCAGAAGAGACGTTTTGACGTCGCTTCCGCCATGCAATGTTATGGAGACGGGTGGGAGCCATCTTCCCCTCACTTGTCTTCATACCCAGGAAGGAGAAGCATCCGATAGCCTCCGCCGCTGCCAACGGCTCCGCCGCCAATTAAAGTGATCTTGCGGCGAAGCCACCACAGAGACCACTCTTAACGGAAACCGGACCGCCAGCTGAAGAAGAGGATACTGGGGTTATGGCAGATAGCTGCTGCCATAACAACAATATCCCCCTTCAAAGTGAGGACGTATATAGTCGTGCGGCGGTCCGGAAGTGGATAAAATACATTGCATGCACAGATGCGCCGCCAGTCTCTTCCAAGTTTCCATATACTGTTCTTTTGCAGTATATGGTTGGATTCCCCTGCCTGGGAAGGGCTGCACTACTGAAGCATTGTTCCAGAGGAAATATAGACCACACACATCTCCCTGGTCTGGCGATTACCCTTTTGAACGCTGGAGTAGTTGGCTCTTTTACTACTAAGCAGGAAGCAAAACCTTCATTAAAAAAAAAAAAACGTACAGTAAAAACTATTGAGTATATTTTACAAATTATACACAGAAATCTGATTTTCAAAACTTTAAAACACATATCAATAAGATAATTAGCAACAACAAAAGTTTCTGATAGTCAAATTACTTATTGATCCCACTTACTTCAAGGATCTGATCACCTGCCCAGAGTCTCCCATCTCTAGCTGCAGCTCCTTCTTCATACACTTCATGTATTACCACTGCCTCCTGCAAAACATACACAGTCAGACCACAGATTTACAGCAGCAACATAGTACAGTAACTAGTTCTTGTGTGCAAAAAAAAAATGAATACATGAAAATTCTGAAAGGGAAACTCCTGCCCATTGTACAATAAAAGCTAAAAATTCCCAGAGCTGGCCAACGCAGACATCCCAAGTCTCCCACGAGTCGTGGGAGTTTCCTGCATTTGACTACAGGCTCCCGGACACCCGCAAGCACCCGGCGATCTCCCGGTTGGGCCTGCCACTCAGCCACAGACAGAAGACAGAGCAGCCCGAGCGGCCGAATGGAGTACGGTCACCCGGGCTGTTCTGTCTTCTGCCTGTGGCTGAGTGACAGGCGGATGCAGGGTCGATCCTGGGTGGAAAGCATGGGGAGTACCGCGCCCAGGAGCTGCGAGCTGAGGCAGAGGGGGAAACAGCCCATACGGTTGTCCCCAGCCCGCTCTGTCTGCTGCACGGGGCTACTTGGTGGGTGGAGGCAGATAGAAGACTGGGCGCGGTGATCTGCAGGCTGTAGCAGTTAAAAAAAAGTGGACTCTTTCTCCACTTTCGGGTGCCACTGCGCAGTAATTACCTGTGCGACAAGTACACAATAGTCCCGGTCTCTTCTATATCAATTCACCAGGCAGATCGGGAATGTCATGTACTTGTCACACAGGTGATTACTGCGCAGCGGCACCCGAAAGTGGAGAAAGAGTCCTCTTGACTGGGGAAAGTTATTTTATTTTATTTGCTATAGCCTGCAGATCACGGCACCCAGTCTTCTCTCTGCCCCTGCCCACCCCCCTTCCTTCTGGGGAATTCTCTGACTGGGGTGGCTCACCGGCACCAGCAGCCAGACCCTTGGCCCCAGCAGCCAGAACCTTGGCCCCAGCAGCCAGACCCCAGGCTCCAGCAGCCCAGCCGCAGCAGTCAGGACCCAGCAGCCAGCCCCGGTACCCATTATTTAAGGTAAGTGAGGTTCTAGGGCTGGGCCTGTGCATCAAAGAGCTATTAATATATCATCATTTATTTTTACTGTTGTTCAGTGACACTCGAATGTAGTCTCTGATGGGGCCTTGAGGGTACTCCATCTATCAGAGACTCTCCAATGGTCACAGAGAGGGCCTCTGTTAGATAGACCCACCTCCAGGTCCCATTAGACTCCATTGTAGTTTCCAATGGTGCCTGGTGGGGGCTCTTTCTAACATAGACTCTCAAATGTACACAGTGAGAACCTCTGTTAGAGAGACCCCCTTCCAGGATCCATTAGACCCCATTGAAGTCTCTAATGGGGCCTGGTGGGGGCTCCAACAGACTCTAATGAACACCAAGAGGGCCTCTTTTAGAGAGGCTGCACTCCATGGGCACTGGTAAGGCTGCACTCCATAGGCACTGGTAAGGCTGCATTCCATGGGCACTGGTAAGGCTTCATTTTATTGGCACTGGTAAGGCTGCATTTTATTGGTACTGGTAAGGCTGCATTTAAAATGGGGGGGGGCAGGCGCAAAGCGTCACCTCCCTGAAATGAGATTTTGCTGTGTCTGCCAACGACACAGCAAATACACAAAAGGCAAAACCAATGTCTATCCATCTTTTACTGGCCAGATTTTTACAGAAAACAAGGCGTGAAACATAAAAGATTATCGTTCGGGTTATGGCTCATTGAAATACTGCTAGATACTAGCCGGCAATAACATTTTCAATGAGGCGTGTATTGAGGACAGCCAGAGAAGGAACCATTTGATGCGGTGCTTAAATACTTTACAAGATATTGTAAGGTTCTAGAGAGTACAACATCCATTAATGGTGATACTTTGATCCAGATTGTTATTTCTGTTCCTTACTATTGGGCTTGTACACTCTCCCTGGGAATGCAATAGGTATATTTGAAAATACAGGTAACTTTTTTTTTTTAAAGGGTTGGTTCACCTTTACCAAAAAATTGCCTTTGACTGTCTTGGCTTATCTAGTTCACTCTCTGATGCACCTCTTTCCATTTTTAGGCCTAAAATGTGACGTGTCCATTGACACCAATGTGCCCATGGCTAAAATCTTACCAACGGAGTGTCTTTCCCACCCACGATGCTCAGTCCAAGGCCCGATCGACCTTTGGAGATCTCGATGGTCATTTCCTGCCCTGGTATAATAGGACATGTTGCTGGGTCAAAATGTACTACCGGAGATGAAATGTTCCCTAAAGAAAGGTTAGGAGGAGTTAGTATAAGTGAAGTATGCCAAACTCCTTATGGCCAACTGCTACTGTCCTCTTACTCTGGTTAGTGATCTCTGGATCCGGAATTATGTAGGCTGGAGCTTGGGTCAGCGTTATGTCCTGGGCACTGTACGGTATCTTGGCGCTAGTTTTAGGTGGTTTCAGCTGGCTGATGAGCTGCACACACATGAATAAAATGAAAAACATGAATACAGAGATAAAGCCCATTATGAAAAAAGTACAGATTTATTAAAACAAATGTAAATTATTCTATAATAAATATATATATATATAAATTATATTATAATATATATAAAATATTATAAATATATATATATAAAATATTATATATAAAATATTATAAATAAATATATATATATAAAATATTATATATAAAATATTATAAATAAATATATATATATATATATATATATATATATATATATATATATATATATATATATATATATATATATATATTTATTTATTTATAATAGATAGATATATATATATCTATCAATACATAGAAGGCACAACTCCAATTAAACCAAACTCTGCCCATTTAAAAGAAAAAAAACGTGTCCAAGAGTCATTGGGTGCAGGCAACTAACTCAGAGAGTGTCATTGGCCTATTTATTGCGATGTGGAGCACAAATGGGTGGCCATTAAATAAATAAAAAATCCATGAAGAATATAAAATAGCAATTTTCTACAAAACATTTTGGGCCCCTTAAAAAAAAATAGAGATCTTTATTTTAAAGTTTACAGACCCCCTCGTGATCAAACACATTCTTCTCCTCCAGGGACTGGTCGTTGAACTTCACTTTACTTTCCTGGAAAAAAAAAAAAACAAAATCCCCCATTATCCAAATTTCTGACAAATTGGAGATAAACAAATCCGGGTCATGAAATGTTACCTTTTGCAAGAAAACTAGTGTGAGAACCTACCTAAATAATTTAATTTTACATCTATTCAGGTAGGTTCTCACACTACATACAATATATGACCTGAAGTTTGTGGCCACCCAATCATCACATTAATATGAGCTTGTTGGACATCCCATTCTAAACTCACGGGCCATTGCCCCTTCAGTCAATAGATTGATAGGCGAGGTCAGAATGAGGTTGGGTGAGAAGATCTGGCTCACAGTAGGTATCTATTCAGTAGGTGTTCAGTAGGGTTGAGGTCAGGGCTCCGTTTAGGACACTCAAGTTCCTCCACACCAAATCATGTCTTTGTGGAGTTGGCTTCACACACAGGGGGACAGCCATGCTGGAACAGAAAAGGGTCTTCCCCAAAACTGTTACCACAAAGTTGGAAGCACACAATTGTCTAAAATGTCTTTGCATGGTATAGCATTATCCAGTTGATGACCGCCCCATAGCAGATATCTTTGCAGAATCGTGTATATATATATATATATATATATATATATATATATATATACACACACACACACATACACACACACACATACTCACATAGGGTCATTTTGCACTTCCCGGTAGTGGGCGCATATATATATATATATATATATATATATATATATATATATATATATATATATATATATATATATATATATACCCATACACACACACAGCAGAAGCTGATCTGTGGGTGCCAGCCAATGTATGTCTGCCAACACCCATTGATCGTCAAGCAGACACAGGACAGAGCTCTAAACATGTAAACAATGCAGAGCTCCGCCCTGTCAGTGGGGATGTGATGGATTTTCTTTCCCTGCGAAGGGAATAAAAACCACCACATCCCTTAGTTAAAGCAGCACACACACTCTACACAAACACTGGTTAGGCACACAGTCAACCATTTGATTGCTCTGGATGTTTAACCCCCTTCCCAGCCAGTGTCATTAGTACAGTGCATATTTTTAGCACTGATTACAGTATTAGTGTCACCGGTTCCCACAAGTGTCAGTTAGTGTCAGACTGTCCGCTGCAATATCGCAGTCCCGCTATAGGTCACTGATTGCCGCCATTACTAGTATTAAAAAAAAAAAAAAAATTCCAGTATATGCCATAGTTTGAAGGTGCTATAACAAATCAATATACCCTTATTGGGATTTTTTTTCCTGAAAAATATGTAGCAGAATACATATTGGCCTAAATGTATGAAGAAATTCGATTTTTTACATTTTTTATAGCAGAGAGTAAAAAATACAGTTTTTTTTTTGTTTTGTTTTTTAATTATCTGTCTTTTTTTTGTTTATAGTGAAAAAAATAATAAACACGCAGAGGTGATCAAATACCACCAAAAGAAAGCTCTATTTGTGGGGGGAAAAAAAATTAATTTATGTACAGCTTTGCCTGACCATGCAATTGTCAGTTAAATTAATGCAGTGCCATATTGCAAAAAAAATGGTCTGGTCATGAAGGGGGGTAAATCTTCTCGAGGTCAAGTTGTTAAAGGGGACCTTAACCCATGAAAACATCTTTTTATTCCATTTTCCCCCTCCCTCCCTTCTATACAGCTGCATCATTTCTTCACAATATTCAACCTTATTTTCGAGTTACATCACAGCATTTCATCCTTCCTTGCCTAGGCCACCATTGCCTCCCAGAACGTCCTCATCACACATCCCAGGAGGCAATGGCTTTGAATTTCCAACATGCACACAACATGCCACAGGCCTGTATCTGGTTCAATAACATAAAATAGGAATGTGTGTGTGCATGCAAGGGCGTGCCCCAAACGTGTGTAGATGTGGCACAGATCTGTGCCGGGTCCCTGTGGCAGAAGGATTTCGGCCCCTGCTGCCTGCATGTGCCCATAGGTGTGCGCAGCCTATTGCATTAAGGTGTGCACACCAAAGCTCAAACACGCACATACCTCCCAACTTTTTGAGATGGGAATGAGGGACACCTATAAGCAAAAGTATGCAGACATAGGGCACACCCCCTGCCACGCCCCCTTAAAAGGAGAATTGTACAAAAAAAACAAGATTGGTTAAACACACAAGTGCTGTTTTTTACCACTACTATTCCTTTATATTGGCTTTTGGAATTTACAAATGCAGCAATTTAGAAATCAGATGAAATGTTTAGCACTGGGAAACATTTTTTATAGATAAAAAGTGCATTTTATATACATCTATATGGATCAGATCAAAATGAGGGACAAAGGAGGAGGAAGGAGGGACAGAGGGACATTGCTCCAAATCAGGGACAGTCCTTTAAAATCAGGGACAGTTGGGAGCTATGCATACACGACACACCACCAATAGAAGGCGAGCTCAGCGCGATCTCCCAGGCTGGAGCATCCGCATCCTGCCCACTCAAACCTAATTGCAGTACTGGAAGAAAGCAGGGGGGGGGGGGGAAGTAGGTTCCATCTTGGGAATGTTCCTGCAGTCCTCCTGAGAGCTGGGAGCACCAGAAACTGCTGAGGGAGGCGGTAAGGGGAGCAGATTTGTCCCAGTAATGTGCATGTCATCCATAAAAGTTGGCAGCTATGGGCGATTATAGTGTGCCCAGACACACCAGGCACACCTTGCGTGCATGCCTACGCAAATGCCTTACAGCAAAACACTGCGTCCCAGGATGTGTGATGTAGACATCCCAAGATGCAAGGTTTGGCGGTGAGGCACGTGCATGCTGTGAGACTCAACATGCATGCATACACGTCGCAGGTCTATACAGTAAGGTTGGATAACAGGGCGGCACAGTGGTGTAGTGGGTAGCACTCTCGCCTAGCAGTAAAAAGGGTCGCTGGTTCGAATCCCAACCACGACACTACCTGCCTGGAGTTTGCATGTTCTCCCTGTGCCTGTGTGGGTTTCCTCCGGGTACTCCGGTTTCCTCCCACACTACAAAGACATGCTGGTAGGTTAATCGGATTCTGTCTAAATTGGCCCCAGTATATGTATGTGAGTTAGGGACCTTAGATTGTAAGCTCCTTGAGGTTAGGGACTGATGTGAATGTACAATGTATATGTAAAGCGCTGCGTAAATCGATGGCTCTATATAAGTACCTGAAATGATAATAACAGAAATCAGCAGTGTTTGTGGATGCACAGGATTGCTCTGCGTATGCAGATGTGCCACCAATATCTTTGCCAGTGGAATATTTGCGCATGTGCCAGACTTTCAAAGAGGAGCGAGGAACAGATACTATCCCCCTGGCTGAAATTCCTCTTTATTGCAACTACTCCAAAACTTCCCATCCAATGAAGGGGCCCCCCGTTTTCTAGGCTGTTATCAGTAAGGTTGAATATCTGTATGGATTCAGTTTTCCAGTAATACCAGACTTCTGTAATGAAGACTCGCTGTACCTGCTCATTGCAGTCATAAAAGGGCAAAGTGAGCGTCAATCAGCCCCCACATCCCTGGTGACTGCGGAGGATAATTGTGTGTGTTCTCACACTATCAGGAACCTTTTATAAGTCCCCCCAAGGAGCAGCTGGAATCTTTCCCGATAATCGCCCACAACGCCTCTCTGTCATCTTCTCCCATATTACTGCCTCGCACAAGTCATTTCTTAGAGTAAAGGGTGCCGGAATGGTCCGATCCTTTATTGTACCGTCCAGATTTGTAGCTTGATCGCTCTAACGAGCAGGGCCCTCCGATTCCTCTTCTACCAAATTGTAATTTAACTGTAATCTCTGCTTTTATTTTATTAAAGTGGTTGTAAACCCATTACAGCCACTTTAACCTACAGGTAAGCCTAGATTAAGGCTTACCTGTAGGTGCAAGAAATATCGCCCAAACCTAAAAGGTTTAGGAGATATTTGCAGGAATAGCGGCACCGATGTCTACGGCGCATGCGCAGGCGCACTAAGCGTGCCGTTTCTAACGGCGATCATGCCGTTAGTGGCGGAACCATCGCGCATGCGCGGGAGTCACGTCATCGTGGCTCCGGCCAGTCACAGCGCCGGAGCCGCGATACCCGGAAGTCACTCCGGGATAGATGGCGGCGTCGGAGGAGGCGAACGAGGGCCGATGCCGGGGCTTCGATCTCAGGTAAGTAATTGCCTTGCAGGGTGTGTGTGTATATATATATATATATTTTTTTTTAAGAGGCTTTACTTCCTCTTTAAGCGCTGCGCAAACTGTTGGCGCTATATAAAACCTGTATAATAATAATAATCCTGAAAGAATATCTGAAAGGTCTTCATTGAATTACATGTTATTAAGGCTTACATAAAGCAGACGTTTAATCTGCTTATATTTTGCCTTCACTGGTTCCTCCTTCACCCCCCTCATGGACATGAAAATTAAAAATGTAGAATCTTTTCCAATTTTCACTGCATGCCTTATTTCAGACACCGCAACATCATCCCTGGGTCTCTGTGCTTCACTATGCAATGCTGGTGTCCTGTCAGAAAGCTGCTACCCATCAGAAAATGCAACCTTACTGTATTAACAGACTGATTTTACTGTTGTGGGTTCAGTAACACTTTAACCGCTTCCCGACCAGCCGCCGCAGTTACACTACGGCAAGTTGGCTCCCCTGCTACGACTGCTCGCGGGGTCGGGATAGCAGTCCCGTCCCCCTTCAGTTAGAAACACCTCCCCGGGAACACAGTTAACCCCTTCATTGCCCCCTAGTGTTAACCCCTTCACTGCCAGTGACATTTTTACAGTAATCAATGCATTTGTATAGCACTGATCGCTGTATAAATGCCAATGGTTCCAAAAATGTGTCAAAATTGCTCGATCTGTCCGCCATAATGTCGCAGTCACGATAAAAACCGCAGATCTCACCATTACTAGTAAAAAAAAAATAATAATAATAAAAATGCTATAAATCTATCCCCTATTTTGTAGACGCTATAACTTTTGCGCAAAGCAATCAATATACGCTTATTGCGATTTTTTTTTTAACCAAAAATATGTAGAAGAATACATATCTGCCTAAACTGAGAAAAAAAATTGCTTTTTTTAAAAAAAAAAATGGGGATATTTACTATAGCAAAATGTACAAAATATTGTGTTTTTTTCAAAATTGTCGCTCTTTTTTTGTTTATAGCGCAAAAAATAAAAAAAATTGCAGAGGTGATGAAATACCACCAAAAGAAAGCTCTATTTGTGGGAAAAAAAAAGATGTCAATTTTGTTTGGGCACAACGTCGCACGACCGCGCAATTGTCAGTTAAAGCCACGCAGTGCCAAATCACAAAAAGTGCTCTGGTCAGGAAGGGAGTAAATTCTTCCGGGGCTGAAGTGGTTAAAGCAGAGTCTGTATCTGAATTTGACTTTGGTATCCACCTCTTGCAGTCCAGGTACAGAAGATCAGACTGGAAGAGGGAGAAGCAGCACAAGGAACCAATCAACTGTGTTGCAGTGCTCATGTGCCAACAAAGAAAATGCTGATAGAAGGAGAGAGCAGGGTGACAGATGAGCTCATCCTTCTGTGGCTTCTCCTTTCAGTGTCCTAACACAGCCAGCGGGGGAGGAACAAGACCTGTAGGTATTACATAAAGGGGAACTGCAGTCTGCTCACATAATTTGTAATAAAAACATCTTTGCCTTTCTGAAGCTTCCCTCCAACCACTTTGCATATTATTTTATATACACTGTGATTCTGTACTTTCCAAATATGCTGCAGAAATCTCCCTCCACTGAGTCTGGCTGCATCCATTTTAACTGTGGGCAGCTGAAGCTGCTGCCTGTTCACTTCCTGGATTTACTCAGACACACAGAGCCACACCTCCAGCTCTGCAGCTCTGATTGGACCTCTTATGACTCCCCCCCCCCCCCTGACAAACTCTCAGGAGAGTGAGAGAGCTGTACATGATGTCCTAAGCCTAGGCTAATGACCAGATAAGAAACAGGAAGTGGGCTGTATAAGGGATTTACTGGCAGAAAAATAAATCTTTTACTATCCAAAGTTAAAACAACAACAACAAGGGCAGAAGATTTAATAGATGGAAAGATGAAAAAACGCCTGAAGTTCCACTTTAACTGCAGCAGAAAAAAATATCAGGTCTCCTGCCCTGTCTAGGGCTCGCTGTGTTAAGGATGCACAATATTCTTTTTAGTGCAAAAAAAAAAATGTGCCAAGAACTACCAGTGCCAACAGCTAATGTACTGAAATGAAAACACTCAACAGTGACAAGCCTGACACTTCAATGCTTCCCTCCTGCATTGAATATTTCACATTCAGAATTGGTAAAGCTTGCAAAATAGAAAACACCTTGCAGCCTAAAAAGTGAACAGTAGATTTTTTTTTTTTTTAGTTTCTTTTTTTTTTTAAAGAACAAAACCTAGATCAGCGCTGGGATTTTTAGAAAGTAGAATAAATAAAACACTCACGCTTGTTTTGGTTTCCAGATCAGTGTAACTTCTCCTGGGTTCAACCAAGTCGGCCTCATCTACTCTTCTGGATACGGCAACTCCAGGCGCCTCCTGGAAATATAATCAGCACATTGACCTTGAGAACAATTCCCGGCAAGAGCAAGCAGATATGAAATCCAGGAAACATCTCATAAGAAAAACAGCACAAGCCTTTCTGTCTCATGAAGCGCAAAGTGCTCCAATCATTAATTCGGAGTAGGAAGATAACGTACAAGGGAAGTATGGAGGAAAGCAAAGCCCTATGCATTCACTAAAACTAAGATCATCAGTGGGGTACAAGGAACTGGCACAAATATTAAGCCCATCTCCCAATGATTTTGAATGGATAAGGCAAAGCAAAGGAATTACCGTATTTATCGGCGTATAACACGCACATTCATTTTAAGAGGGAAGTTTCAGGAAAAAAACTTAAATTTTAAATAAGGAACTTTGAAGCAAAATAAGGGTCAGTGCCCATCTGCAGCCTCCCCATTGCCATCAATGCAGCCTGATCAATGCCCATCTGCAGACTCACAAGTGCCATCAATGCAGCCTCATCAGTCCACATCAATGCAGCCTCATCAGTCCACATCAATGCAGCCTCACCATTGCCATCAATGCAGCAGCCTCACCATTGCCATCAGTTCAGCCTGATCGATGCCCACCTGCAGCCTAGAGGGGACAGGGAGAGGGGCGGGACGAGCGCTGACAGATTACATACAGTGAGAATCTCCTACGATAGACAGAACAGTGGTCCAATGGCGGCCCAGGAGACGGGAGTTCCTATTACAGAGGCCGCCAAGTAAACAGGAGATTCTCACTGAATGTAATCTGACGGAGCTCATCCCGCCCCCACTCCCTGTCCCCTCCGAGGCAGCTAAAACTGAAGTATTGGCGTATAACACGCACGCACTATTTGCACCCGATTTTCATGGTGAAAAAGTGAGTGTTATACGCCAATAAATACAGTCATTTACCGTAGAGGAAAAATGTGATTTTTTTTTTTCATCAAGTACTCTATACACTTAGTTCAACCTACCATACATTCACATATCACAATTTAGATCCAAAAATTATTAAAATATGAGCAAAGGGACAATATTAGTCAAGACCACTCTATTAATTGTTTTGAATATCAAGCAGTTTGGCTATATAGGACAATACGGAACACCCACCTGACACCCGCTGACTATATACTAATTTTTACAAATATCAAATTACAGGTGCCTCGCCCTACACCTTCCCCACTGGGTCCAAATGCGTGGCTCCTTGCAAGCCCCGTGGACTATGGACGCGCCCAGAGGCGACAGAGGGAATGAGCAAACATTGTGGGACCACCGCACGCAACGGTTTTTATTAATTAAAACTATGCGACACAAGCCCACTTTCTTATTCCCAAATGGTAAATACTTCGCCATATGTATGGAGATGTACTTTCAAAAACTTTCAAAATATCACGAAATGATCTGTTATGTTTTATATATTGTAGAAAATCCTAATGGAATTTTTTGATGTATCTCTTTTGAAGTTAAAACCCCCCTGAAGAAGACCAGAAAAGGATAAAGGGTCGAAATGCATTGGGGTATTCATGGGGATTCATATGGATAATAGATAAATAAATCCAGCGCTAACTGATCATACGGACACAAGTAAATAAATGCAAGCAGACACTAAGGTAAATTCAACAATCCCTCAATGACATGAAAACAGAAAAGCAGTGCTGCGCAGATAAAAAAGTCCTTTAAAAAAACATAAATCAGATGTGGGGAATAAGTCATAAAAGACAAGGACCACCAGTGAATAATCAAGGTAACTGGATAACAGGAAGCAGGTAATTGGTGACTGTAATCCCTCCACCGGACATGGATGGCCCCTCACCTTAATTATTCGACCTGAGACAGGTCACATAGCATGAACTGCATAAACTAGATGGATACATCCAGGTGGTGCTGGTATAACCTCCACACTTCAACTTTCGCAAGCAGAAACGGGTGATGCATATGAAATATAAAACACAGCAACCATAGTGCTCTCCGTAGTAATTTTATTCAATAAAAAGATAAAAGATTGCACTTACAAGAACCGGCACTCAGCTCCGAGTGCCGGCTGGGAGGCTTGCGATCGTAACAGCTGATGGCCGCGGGTGACGTCACACGCTCCTAACCCCCGTACGCGTTACGTCCTGTGGGCGGGACTTCATCGACGTGGGGCGGGATGCGCAGTGACGGCCCGCGTTGTATATATACTACACCATAGAAACGGCAGCACCAATCAGAAGCGCGGAACCCCGAAGACAGGGAGGGACAAGAAGCCAGCACATCCCAACCGCTGCATCTGAGAATATAGTTAACGTAACACTCAGCCTCCATAGGAGTGAGGAGAAGTACGCGCTGCCTTATTTAAACAGGTTGCAACTTAAAACAAAAATAAGAATAAATGGAAATAGATCTATCCTACTTTCATGCAACTCACAAAAGTAAAAATAAAAGTAAAAAACCATAAGGCAGATTGCCTAGCTCAATTTTATTCCCATTAGTGGAGAACTAATTTTCTCCTAAAAGTCGCATATGGATATGCTAAAAAGTCGCATAAATGTAAAATATGTAAAAAAAATTAGTAAAAGACGTCAGACCACGGGCATCAGCTGAGTAAGATCGCATGTACATAATAACTAAATAATTACAACTAAAGCATAAAAAATATATATAAAATTATATAAAAATATATGATAAACCTAAACTATCTATTAGAAATAAAACAGTTCAAATCAAAATCAACATTCATTCCACCTGGGGATAGGACCTTAGTCTCATAGATCCAGAATGATTCCCTACGACTAAGCTGTCGGATAAAGTGGCCACCTCTCCACTGTCGGGAAACTTTTTCTATCCCCCAAAATTTAAGGCACTTGGGGTCCCTCTGATGGCAGAGGCGGAAATGCCTGGACACACTGTGGGTTTTAACCCCCCGCTTAATGTTACTGATGTGTTCGCCTACTCTCACATGTAGTGCTCTTGAGGTACGGCCCACATACTGGAGGCCACAATCACACTCCAGCATGTAGACCACCCCCTCTGTTGAGCACGTAATCAAGCCATCGATTTTGTAACTTTTGTGCGTGACATTAGATACAAAATCCTTTCGCCTTTTAATATTCCTACTAGCCTTCCTACATGTGGCGCATTTACCACACGCGTAGAAACCAGATAAAAAGCCAAACAGCCTATTGGTACCTATTTTAGGTGGATCAATGACCCCTGGGGCTAACCTATCACGTAAAGATGGAGCCTTACGGTATATAAACCGAGGGTGCTCAGGGAGAACCGGTCCCAGAGTACGATCTCCTTTGAGGATTGGCCAATGTTTAGCTATATGTTCTAATTTTTATATACATAATAGTATATATACAACGCGGGCCGTCACTGCGCATCCCGCCCCACGCCGATGAAGTCCCGCCCACAGGACGTAACGCGTACGGGGGTTAGGAGCGTGTGACGTCACCCGCGGCCATCAGCTGTTACGATCGCAAGCCTCCCAGCCGGCACTCGGAGCTGAGTGCCGGTTCTTGTAAGTGCAATCTTTTATCTTTTTATTGAATAAAATTACTACGGAGAGCACTATGGTTGCTGTGTTTTATATTTCATATGCATCACCCGTTTCTGCTTGCGAAAGTTGAAGTGTGGAGGTTATACCAGCACCACCTGGATGTATCCATCTAGTTTATGCAGTTCATGCTATGTGACCTGTCTCAGGTCGAATAATTAAGGTGAGGGGCCATCCATGTCCGGTGGAGGGATTACAGTCACCAATTACCTGCTTCCTGTTATCCAGTTACCTTGATTATTCACTGGTGGTCCTTGTCTTTTATGACTTATTCCCCACATCTGATTTATGTTTTTTTAAAGGACTTTTTTATTTGCGCAGCACTGCTTTTCTGTTTTCGATTCATATGGATAGTATTGATACAATGTAACTGTACAATTAGAACTTTTTCAATGAATTGATTGCCATGGGAGATGGTCCTTTGTTGTTGCTGATGTCGACTACTGGAAATTTTATGTGACATTGATTGCATTTATGTAATGCATTCTATGTCTGAATTAAATAATATTTTTACTAAACATGGTTACTAAACATTGTTTCAGAAATATTTTGCTGCTTAAAAGCCCCCTGGAGAAATTTTTCCACTGCGGTAATTTTGCAATGCTTTTTGGGGTGTGCAGCTGTGTCAACTCTTGCATGTGTTACTTTACTTTAAGCAAAGGAATTAATTTTTCCTGAGCTTTTCTTGCGCCTTTTTTTTAACGCAAACACGCTTCAAAAACTGCTCAGTGTAAAAGCAGCCCATCAGCTGAAAAAGTGCCAATAATGTCTGAAAATAAATTCATATTTATTTAAATTCATGATTCTATTTAAAAAGTCGAATATAATACAATTATATTATAAAAAAAAAAAAAAAAAATCTAGTGATTCTTCCTTTGCCTCAAGAATCAGTCTAGGGGTTTATTTTTGGGTTTTTAATTGGGAACAGGAACTTGGATAGGGATGGGGAGCAGGGGATAGCCCAAAACTGTAGAACTTAAGGACTGCTAGGCTTCTGGCTGTTCTGTACAAAATGCAGGCTGTACTGCACAACCTCAGGCTGCACTGTACTCTCTTGACTGATCTGTACAACTCCTGGCGGTACTGGGCACACTTTAGCGGTATTGCACGATCCTGGCTGTCCTGCACTTGCTTGAGAGATAAACCACCCCACAGTCACTTCTTCTCTGTATAGCAGGATCAAGTACTCACTCAGTCCCTGAATAGTTGGGCTTTCTTCACCAACTCACTCCTGGCTCTGCTCAGTCTCTGATCCAGGCTCTCTTTGGTAGGCCCCCCCAGCTAAGCCTAGCTGGGACTTTGAGGTCTTCAATTGGCACCTCTGTGCAGAGCCCCTAGCACAGGGGACCCCTCCAGAAGCCTGGACCGTGGAACTCTGCCCCTTGCTGGCAGTCCTCAGAATATTTATGGGCTCTTCCTCATGGGCACACCTTCCCAGGAAATTGTGGGAGTTCCATAAATATTAAGGCTGCCTTTCCTACTCTCCTTCCCGCTATACTTCTAGAAATCTCTAAAAGACAGGGGGAAGTAGCAGAAGAGCAGCCTGTGAGACACTGAGCAGCCCTAAACAATCAACCCCTGCTTCACTGTTTACAGAGTAGCTAACTAAATTAGAGTAGCAAAATAAGGTGGGACTTTACATGTACCTTGTAAGGTCTAATGAAAACACAAATCATAGAAATGTATTTAAAAATAAACATATCTTTATTCTATACATACACGTAATGGATTGTAAAAAAAAGTTCTAAACAGTTACAGTAAAGTTGTCCAGGGTGTTATCCCAACTGGAAAATCCGGGTACACGGCCTACACGTTTGGTGTGAAAACCCGCTCCATCAGGGCCTCGGATTATAACACAGATTATCTATGTACTGTAAAACGTCAATGGCCGGCTTGATGGGGGTAAAGCCTGGGGAGCTTGTGGGGGTTGACTCCTCGCCCCCCCCTGACGAGGAAGGATGCTTCTATATATTGATGGGATTTTGAATGATAAAGATAGGATTGGTAGTTATATCTTAAAAAATCATAGATATCAAATAAGCATCTCAGATCATAGATCGAGGAACAAGGGAGGAGTGGTTAAAACCACCACATAGATAGATAATGAATTTAGATCCACTTAAAGTGGAGGTTCACACAAAAATTGAACCTCCGCTTTTCAGAACCCTCCCCCTTCCAGTGTCACATTCGGCACCTTTCAGGGGGAGGGGGGGTGCAGATACCTGTATAATACAGGTATTTGCACCCACTTGTGGTCATAGACTCCCGCGGGAGTCTACGCCTCTTCCCATCCCCCCCCCCCCGCTGTCTGCTGGGAAACACACGGGTCCCAGAGACGCACATGTGCCTTGCGGCTTCACTTCTTGATTCCCTTACCGAAGATGGTGGCAGCACCTGAGAGCCAAGCGACAGATCGGCTTCAGGTGCCGACATCGCTGGACCCTGGGACAGGGCAAGTGTCCTTATTTTAAAAGTCAGCAGCTGCAGTATTTGTAGCGGTTGACTTAAAAAAAAAAAAATCGGCGGACCTCCGCTTTAAAGCGGTATTCCAGCTACAAAATTTTTTTTATTTTAAAGTCAGCAGCTACAAACACTGTAACTGCTGACTTTTAATAAGGACACTTACTTGACCAGGGAGCCCACAATGTCGCCCCCCCCGAGGCCGATCCGTCCATCAGATCGGGTGCAGGCGCCGCCATTCCAAGGGAAACCGGCAGTGGAGCCTTGTGTCTTCACTGCTGGTTTCCTACTGCACATGGAGACCAGCGCGGCGCATTGTGATTGGCCAGTTTGTCTTCTGGGATACACACAGGTCTCAGAAGTCAACGGGAGGGGGTGGGGGTATGGGACTCGCCACAGAAGAGGACGTGAAGTCCTCGACCACGGCCAAGCTGGATCGGAAGTACACTCAGTACTTCCAAAACACCTACTATAGAGGAAAAAAAGAAAAGTTTTAAATATCCAAAAACGAGGGGTAGGGAGGTGGTCTTTCATTTAAGACCACCTCTCAAAAATGGGTGGAACTCCGCTATAAGGCATTACCAACTCTGAAACAACCTTCAAGATCTATGTAGTGGTTTTATCCACCCCTCCCTTGTTCCTCGATCTTTGAACTGAGATGCTTAAATTGATATCTATGATTTTTCATACCACCGAAAGGAAGCTCTATTCATGTGAAAAGAAATGATAATTTCATATGGGTACAATGTTGCATGACCGAGCAATTGTCATTCAAAGTGTGACAGAGCTGAAAACTAGCCTGGGCAGAAAAGGGGTAAAAATGCCCAGTATTGAAGAGGTTAATTTATTTATGTGCATCAATAGCCAGTGTTTAAAAAGAAAATCTAAAAGCTAACTTTTCAAATAAACTCCAGAAACATGTCAGGCATGCACATCCTTGGCCATCAGTGATATTAACACACCTGATAAGCTACGATTTACTAACTTGGCAGCAAATCGATCTTGGAATTAGCTGTCCGTTTACATACCTCCCAACTTTTTGAGATGGGAATGAGGGGCACCTATCAGCAAAAGTATGCAGGCATAGGACACACCCCCTGCCACGCCCCCTTAAAAGGAGAATTTTAAAGAAAAACAAGATTTGTTAAAACGCACAAATGCTTTTTTTTTGCCACTACTATTCCTTTATATTGGCTTTTGGAATTTACAAATGCAGCAATTTAGAAATCAGGTGAAAGGTTTATCTATCTATCACTATCAATAAGAAAAAAAAGTGCATTTTATATACATCTATAAAGATCAGATCAAAATGAGGGACAAATGAGGAGGAATGTGGGACATTACTCCAAATCCGGGACATTTGGGAGCTATGCGTTTACTACGCTGCACCCACCCGGTCTTACCCACGGACAAATGGATTGTGTTGGCGAACACTTCATTTATTAGATTTTTTTTTTTTCTCTAAAAAGATCTTCATTTGAATATAAAGCTTCATAGCAGCAAATTAATAATTTATCCCTGAGGTTTCTGCATCAATCTCAGATCTTCTTAACACTGTACGGCACCTACAAGCAGTGAGTCTGATAAATACACGTGTTCCTGATCATAAGCATGTATTTGTGGGTGACTACAGAAAGCAAGGTTTTTTTAGTATGCTCAGTAGAAGAGTACGGCCCGTCCTTCACCCGCAGCCTTGGTTGTACAGGATGTAAAAGCATTACAGCTATAAATGAAGGAAATCTGTTCAAATGAAAGGTATCGAGTTGTTTTTTTTAAATTTTTTTATTTGTGCATCAGCATTATAGAAGAATGGAAATGATGCAGGTTGTGCTCTTATGTGCGTCTCTCCGGGGTGATACTGTAGAAGAGCTAACAAACAAGCAAAGAATATCCCATCCACAGGCTTTATATAGCATTTACACACATTATAGACTAGCGGAGCGATGAGAAAATCATTCTTAAGGGACACTTTACAATGATGTAACCATCAATAACAAGTTACAACAGCAACTTTATGTTTTTACCATTAACCACTTAAGGACCAAACCTCTGAGATTTGTTGTTTACAAGTCAAAAACAGTTTTTTTTTTTTGCTAGAAAATTACTTAGAACCCCCAAACATTTTACATTTTTTTTCTAACACCCTAGAGAATAAAATGGCGGTCGTTGCAATACTTTCTGTCATACCATATTTGCGCAGCGGTCTTACAAGCGCACTTTTTTTGGAAAAAAATACACATTTTTAAATTAAAAAAATAAGATAACAGTAAAGTTAGCCCATTTTTTTTATATTGTGAAAGATAATGTTATGCCGAGTAAATTGATACCCAACTTGTCACGCTTCAAAATTGCGCCCGCTCGTGGAATGGCGACAAACTTACCCTTAAAAATCTCCATAGGCGACATTTAACAAATTCTACATTTTGCATGTTTTGAGTTACAGTAAAGGTCTAGGGCTAGAATTATTGCTTTCGCTCTACCGATCGTGGCGATACCTCACATGTGTGGTTTGAACACCGTTTTCATACGCCGGTGCGGCTCATGTATGCGTTCGCTTCTGCACACGAGCTCGGCGGGACGGGGCGCGTTTAAAAAAAAAAACTTATTTATTTTTCCACTAAAATTGTGTCACTTTAATTTCTATTACAAGGAATGTAAACATCTCTTGTAATAGAAAAAAAGCATGACAGAACCTCTTAAATATGAGATCTGGTGTCAAAATGACCTCAGATCTCATATTTACACTAAAATGCGATTTAAAAAGAAAAAAAAAAAAAAAATTGTCATTTGAACAAAAAAAAATAAAATTAAAAAAATGGCCCTTTAAGATCTATGGACGGAAGTGACATTTTGACATCGCTTCCGCCCTGCAATGGTATGGAGACGGGTGGTGGCCATCTTCCCCTCACTCGTCTTCATATCACACACAGAAGAGGATCCGATCGCCTCCGCCACTGCCGACAGCTCCGGTAAGCGGTGGATGGCACCGGAGCACACTGGGAGGGGGGGCCCTCTCCCGCCGCCAATAAAAGTGATCTTGCGGCGAATCTGCCGCAGAGACAACCATTATCGGAAACCGGACCGCCGGCCGAAGAAGAGGATACTGGGGTTATGACAGCTAGCTGCTGCCATAACAAAGATATCCCTCTTCAAAGTTAGGACGTATATCAGCGTGCGGCGGTCCGGAAGTGGTTAAATACCAGGGAAAAAAATAAATTAAAAAAAAAGAGTGAAAAGTAAAAATAAAAAAAAAAGCAACTTGTACTTCAATATTCACCTGTAATCTGGAGCTGTCCCCTACAGTAATCCTATTTCACCACTGGGTGCTGTTACTTTTCTGGGTGGAATGGCAGCCAATGTCTTTCAGCTCACTTCCTAAGAGCCCAGGCTGTCATCGGCCCGCTCCCTGGCAGCAGCCACCATGCTGCCCTACTACCACTCATTACATATGCACCATTCACTTCATACACTTGCCCATGCGGGGCAAAGGATTGTGCTTCATGCCCCCCCCCCCCCAGCAGCCTACACTTGCCTTTTTCCTACCTCCCCAGCAATGGCGGCCCGTAATGCAGGCCCCCCCCCCCCCCATCCATGCGTTCGGCCCCCTAATCTAATCTGGTGGCACCAGATGCACGGATTCCAATGGGGGTTCCTTTTTTTTTTTTTAAGCACATGATTAGACTTCAAAAAAGGTGGGCTTGGGGCACAGAGCACTGCTCCCCGAGCACACCCACTTCTGCGACATTAGTGAATAAATATTCACTATTGTCTTCCTGATTCTCCTCCCGGCCATTCCGGACATGAATCCTGAGACTTGTCACCCAATTTGCCGAAAGGAAAGACGATCCGATTGGCCGTCTAGGAGGTGGGAGGAGACACAAGGTGCACGGAGGAGAGCAGGGAGGAGATGCACGGCGCGCTGCAGGGGAGGAGGAGACGCAGGGAAAGCCACCGCGACCTAGATGGGGTAAGTGCGGGGGGGGCGGCTGTGGGTGCATTGTTTGCCCCCACTGCTCCTCAGCCTCCATGTCCAGCTCCCAGGAGCAGAGAACACTTCCAGGCATGGTGCAGCATGCAACTTCACTACATTTAAAACGACTGGTGACACATGGATCACACGGTGTGGGGAGAACTCTCAGCCCTGTGTTAGCTTCAAATGGGGAGATCCGCAGCTTACACGGGGCTGATTTTCTTCACCCCTAGTGTGGGGAGGTGCGGCGGCATTAAACATACAGGGGGAGATTTACTAAATCTGGAGCACTCAAAATTTGGTGCAGCTGTGCATGGTAACCAATCAGCTTTTAACTTCAGCTTGTTTAATTAAGCTTTGGCAATAAAACCTGGAAGCTGATTGGTTTGTATGCAGAACTGCACTAGATTTTTCACTCTCCAGTTTTAGTAAATAAACCCCATTGAGTCCAATTGCAGAGAACAGATAATGTATTAATGCAGCATCCAGTATTTCACATCAAACACGGCGGGAAGGCACCCGACCAGAAACATTCATGGCAATATACACAATGTGTAACAGAGCAGGTCTAGGTGTGCCAACAGTATCTGTTCTGAGGGTCGGAATGCAGCCTGGCCAGTCCACATCTAAATGAAGAGGTCTGCAGAAGGATGGCGGGTCCCTATCCTTTCCCTACTCAACTGGAACCTCGTCCCTATCCTTTCCCTATTCAACTGGAACCTCTTCCTGCCCCTAATCACTGTCCCTGTCAGACGGGTGGACCTGTCCCTACACTACTCACACGCCAAAATGCGTGGCCAATAAGGGCCTTAAATAGGCTCTGCCTCACACAAGATGGCTGCTTGAGTGACATGGACCAGCAGCATCCAATTGGATAGCTTCCCCTGTGACCTAGGAAGCCATAGAGCAGTGGTCTCCAAACTGCGGCCATGGGGACAGATTTGGCTATTTGCTTGCCTTTATCTGGCCCTTGGTGCAATACTCCTACAACTGACCCCAATGATGGGATACCATTCCTCTCACTGACTGCATCAATAGGGCACTATTGCTCCAACTGATACCAAAAAGGGGCACTAGCATACCTCCCAACATTTTGAGATGGGAATGAGGGACACCTATTAACAAATGTATGTAGACATAGGACACGCCCCCTGTCACACCCCCTTAAAGGAGAATTAGGCAAAAAAAAAAGGTTAAAAGTCCACAAGGACTTTTACTGCTACTATTCCTTTATATTGGCTTTAAAAATGTACAAATGCCGCCATTTAGAAATCAGATGAAAGGTTTAGCACTGGGGAACACTTTTTGAAAGATAAAAAGTGCATTTTATATACAACTATAGAGATCAGACCAAAATGAGGGACAAATGAGGAGGAAAGAGGGACAGAGGGACATTGCTCCAAATCAGGGACAGTTGGGAGCTATGGGCACAAGTCCTCCCATTACAACCAATGATGGGGCATTGCTTTCACTGGTCACAGTCCAGCCCACCCAAAGCCTAAAGGACAGTAAACTGGCCCTTTGCTTAGAAAGTTTGGAGACCCCTGCCAAAGAGAAACCATGTTCCTCTGGACTTCCTCTCCCCTCGCAATGCCACTGCAGTTGAGTGCCACCTACAGTGAAGAAAGTAGACTGCACCTGCCTACACTGGTAGCAGAACAGAGCAGCAGGTGGTGAAAAAATGGAAAGAATGGGCATCCGTGATGGGGGCATTTAAATGATCCAGTTGCTTTGCCATGTAGTAAAGTACAGGTTCACTTTAGGAGGTATCCCCCCCCCCCCACCCTTTTTAGAAATGGCCACAAGAGGAAGCATTTAAAAATCTATAAAAGAAATACAATAATGAAAATATGGGACAGCAAGCATGCCAATGTATTAACTCCACATCAAACATTGACTTTTTTTGGCAAGCTCTACTAGAAGTATTTATACTCAGTAATGATAATCTGCTTTAAAGTGATTGCCCACTTTTTGTTAATTGATATGTCAGATGTAAAAATCTGTTCTTCTCCTGTCCCTTGCCCCATCTACATGAACACAGCAGCTTTCACCTGCATCACTGTTGGCACTGCGATCCATCCATCTCCGGTAAGCTCCCTCAATGGTGTAGCCAGACTTAGGCTCAGTCCTACAAGCCCCAGAGATTGCCAAAAGGCACCAGCTTTGTGCTAAGCATGCTTTGCTCACCTGATTGGAGAACTGGGAACTTGCTGGCAGCGGGTAGGGGCCGATGGCCATCTGGTGAGCCGCATCTTTATTCCTGATGAAAGAAAATAAAATCATCTTTGTTATCGACCACATAAAAAAACATGACAGCAGCTGTGTGCGCTTTTCTCACTGGGAAGGACAATTCCAAGAGCTGGAGTAAGCGGAATCTGTACAAACGGAACGCTCGTCAGTCAGCACAGTGAGAGGACAATCGATCGGTTCGCTTTAGGATAAAAAGTCTTTCCCTTGATAAAAAGGAGTCAGTCTCCAAAAAGCCAAGTTTTAGTTTCGGACAGATGGAGGCGGGTTAAAATTTTACTCAATTTCTAAAGGGGAATATACAGAATTTTTAAATTTTTAAAGAAAGGAAGGCGATACAATAGGCGAGAGAACCGATTGAGGAACAAAAATTTAAAAAACTTTTCCCTATGGGGGTTTTGTGTTGCAGCAAAAAATTCAAAGTAAATTGTAAAAAATATATTTATTACAAAAGTTGAAGATATTATAACATAAATATCTGTTAAAATGCTTGTAATGTTTTAACAGATATTTATGCCTCTGTATCTTCAACTTTTGTAATAAATATATTTTTACAATTTACTTTGAATTTTTTGCTGCAACACAAAACCCCACAGGGAAACCTTTTCCATTTTATGTTAATTTTTCTTACATTTTATTTTTAATATTTGTCTTTTTTTTGTCACATAAATATGAAATATTGCACGTGAAAACACTCATTTTATTCTCCAGAATCGAGGTTTCTTTTTTAGGTTTACAAATCATTTCTTAAAGTGTTACTAAACCCAGGAGCTTGCAATCACCATATCTGGTCTCCCACAGTCCCTCGAAATCAGGGACAGTCCCTCGAAATCAGGGACAGTCCCTCGAAATCAGGGACAGTCCCTCGAAATCAGGGACAGTCCCTCGAAATCAGGGACAGTCCCTCGAAATCAGGGACAGTTGGGAGCTATGGGCACAAGTCCTGCCATTACAACCAATGATGGTTGGAAACGCAATTATTTTAGTAAATGTAAACTGTAAATACCTTTTCTCATCAGCAGTATTTAGCAGTCTTGTGACTTCAGTGTCTGGTTAAAGCTTGTAGGAGGAGTTTTCATTATCCCCCGATTGTTCTACCGTGTTTCCCCGAAAATAAGACCTAGCGTTATTTTCCAGGAGGGCTGCAATATAAGCCCTACCCCAAAAATAAGCCCTAGTTTAAAATGCTTGTAAAATCCTATAACCCACTCTATTACAGTAGTATATAATGTACAGTGTGTGTTTCTGTAATATAATTGTGGGGAAGAGAGCTCCAGCGGGTCACAAAAGCGCAGAACGGCACCATAACGAAGGTATTTGGCACAATTACAGAAACACACATTGTACATTATAGAATACTGTAATAGAGTAAATTATAGGATTTTACAAGCATTTTAACTCAGTTCACACTGGGGATTCCTGACAGGCAGGGGAAGAGAGGGGGAGAGAAGACAGACAGCACATTACATGGTAAGACCTACCCCGAAAATAAGCCCTACTGTGTCTTTTGTTGCCAAAATTATTATAAGACCCAGGCTTATTTTTTTGGGGAATATGGTATGAAGCTGCATGACCCCTGACCCTCTGTCTGGACAGTGCTGATTGGACCTGTGCTGATCACATGTACTCTCCCACGAAAAAAAAAAAAAAAAACTCTAGCAATACACACCAAACTGAGCAAGTGCAGCTTGCCCCCAATGCTCTGAACTATCAGCAGCTAGACTGGGGACAGTAAAAGGAGGGGAGGATCAGAGAAGACAGGATCAAACAGCCTGTTTACACAATGCAGAGGATTAACCCCTTAGGTTCCACAGCGAGTATAACAAGCATGCTTTACTGCATAGACAGACTGATTTTACTGTTGTGGGTTTAGTAAAGCCTCGTACCCACGATTCGAAAATCGGACGACAGATCGTCCGTTTTTTTTGTAGGCTGGTCCCAATACTGTGATAAAGTGCAGCCAGACCCCCATTCTTGGGGTCAGAGTAGCTGGTAAAGGGCTGGAGAGTTGGGTGTGCACTTTTGGGTGTGAAGATTTTGCTATCCACACGGAAATGTGGATTTTTGTTGATACACAAGTATAAATGGACTTTTTGCACAAAAGCACTTTTCTTTTTTTCTGATGGACTTTACAGGATTATTTATGAATGTTGTTTTTACCACATTCTTATTTACAGTTTATGATATATATGAATGTTTTACTTGATTGATTGTTATGAATTTATGCACTCTATATGGAAAGCGCAACACTTTTTTCAGTAATAATAAAAGATATAATGTTTATGTGGACATTTTGTGAGCAACTGAGCAATTATTCTTTTTTACTATTCGATGACACTTTTGGGCAACTTTTTTTTTTGGGGGGGGGGGGAGGGGTTTAGTAGCAGAATAGAGACGAAAATGGTTCTCTATTAAAAATAGAATTTTTGTTCGGAAAGGCACTTCAACCACCTCCCACCCGGCCGCTGCACATTTACGACTGGGTGGGAGCTTCCTCGTTCTGAATGGACGTTCAGGAACATCCCTCAGAAGGAGCAGGAACAAACAAGATATTTGGGGGGCACACCCTAAAAGATGCATTGAAGATGGTGCAGCCATAAGACCATACAACAGAACAAAATATTGTTGTATGGTCTTATGGCTGCACCATCTTTAATGCATCTTTTAGGGTGTGCCCCCCAAATATCTTGTTTGTCTACACTCTATGGTATGGATTCTGACCAAATCCTTTTGGGTGCAGAGCACCTCACTCCCTGATTGAGTACCTCTCATTAGTGTCCACCTGTGTCATGGGTGGAGACCTCAAGTTCTCCCATATAAAAGAGTGTATTGCTCCCATGGTTCAGAGAAGCAGGATCTCCCAGTCTATGGATAGTGTAGGACCCACTAATCATGGGGTACTTGGTCGCAGTAAGTGGGCTTAAGCACCGTATAGCAATATGGTGTGACCAAATCCCCATATTTTTTGATAATGTTTTTTGAAAATGTCTAGGTGTTTTAATTTAGCCTTGCTGGAGGTAAAGTCTTTTTTTGCATGTGTGCGCTGTAATATTTTGTTCAGAAGGAGGAGGATCGCGCGTGTGCCCCGCGCAACAGCGCGAACCCGATGCGCTCGTGTCACCCGGACACGGCGCATCTCCGATCGGCAGGACTCTGTGATTCGCCCTCCTGATCACATGACAGCTGTGTCCAATCACAGTTGTCATGCGATGTAAAAAGAGAGCCGGTTGCTAGGCGATCGGCTCTCCTCTCCTCATACGGAAGTTGTCAGTGAAGAGAGGAGAGCGGATCGCTGAAGCCAGCTGGAGATCAGTGAGTATGGGCTGTTTTTACAGCTTTTTACACACTCATCACCAGCCCAGTGTTCTCACACAATGTAAACACACAATGTCCCCAAAATAGTGTCCCAAAACACTGTCCCCACACGTCTCCACTAGGGCTGGGAGATTTTCTAGAAAAAAAAATCTTCGATTCTCTTAAAAAAAACTCGATTCACGATTCGAATCGAGTATTTTTTTCTTTGGAAACCACGCCGGTCCCGAGGCGCTGCAGGCATGAGCTTTTAGGCGAGGCCGCGGCTTCGGCCTAGTCCGCGTCGTTCGGGTTCGCAGACTAGGCCGAAGCTGCGGCCTCACCTAAAAGCTCCTTGCCCACAGCTCTTCAAGCCCGGCGCGGTGTCAGCGCTGGTCCGGAGGCGCTGCGGGCATGAGTTTTTAGGCAAGGCCTTGGCGTCCGGCTGTAGCCGCGGCCTCGCCTAAAAACTCATGCCCGCAGCGCCTCTGGAAAAAAAAAAAAAATCTAAAAAAATCGATTTGCTTAAATTTTGAATCGATTTGACCTCTCAACTCGATTCAAGATTTAAATCGATTTTTTCCCCAGCCCTAGTCTCCACACAGTAAAAACACCTGTTCCCCTCATATGCAACAGTTAAATCATATGTCCTAATTATCTGCACACATATGTCCGTGATCATCTGCGCACATCTATACATGATCATCTGCGCACATCTGTACATGATCATCTATGCCAGGGATTTGCAATTAGCGGACCTCCAGCTGTTGCAGAACTACAAGTCCCATGAGGCATAGCAAGAGTCTGGCAGCCACAAGCATGACACCTAGAGTCAGAGGCATGATGGGACTTATAGTTTTGCAACAGCTGGAGGTCCACTATTTGCATATCCCTGATCTATGCACATCTGTACATGATCATCTGCGTACATATGTCTACGATCACACAAACCAATTATTATATACTTAACGTTTTTTCTTTTTTACCAAAGACATGTAGCAGAATACATTTTGGCTTAAATTTATGACAAAATTAGATTGTATTGGATTTCTTTTAAAACAGAAAGTAGAAAATATAGTTTTTGTTTTTTTTTTTAAATTTCTGCTTTTTTTCGCTTATATCACAAAAAAAAACAAAAAAAAAAAAAAAACGGATTTGTGAATAAATACCACCAAAAGAAAGCTCTATTTGTGTGAACAAAATGATAAAAATGTAATGTGGGTACAGTGTTGCATGACCGCACAATTCTTATTGAAAATGCGAGCGCGCTGAAAGCTGGCCTGGGAAGGAGAGGGGCGAAAGTGCCCGGTTATTGAAGTGGTTAAAACTATTACAGTTTCCCTCTAAAATTGTGCTAAAATTGTGCTACTCAGATGCTACCACTTACCTGTGACAAATGATGAGCCAATTTAATCAAACAAAATGAAGCTTTTCCCGAAATTAGACAGAATCAGAGGAAAACGTATCACACCACTTAGCAAGTACATCAATGTAATTGTATTGGGCTTCACCTGTCAAAGTACCACCTTCCTGTAATCATGGCTGAAGAGTAAGAGGATGAGAGAGGGATGATGGGTGTCGCCGGGACCCCTGAACCCTTCTGGCTGGCATTCAGATCATGCAACTGTGCAGGCATGAGATGCCAAGGACACCTTCACCAAATCGGTACACAGGCTGGCATAGTGCCATCATCCTGACCCTGGGGGGGGGGCATGGATCACACAGCCGCATGTGACTGGTCACTGACGGAGCTCATTTTTTGATGCCACCTTGCTTGCAGCTGTGACCTTTACAAGATGGTTTATTTTCCATCCGGGTTTTTCAGACTGCAGCAAGTCGACTGAGATTCCCCTCGCCGCATTAATAAGTGAAGGCTGCCTAACATGCAAAGACAATACACTTACCTAAATATATATTTTTTAAAATAAAAGTTCTTTCTGCAAAAAGCAATTATGGATCATGTCATGTTTATATATAGGGGTGGTAGGGGACTCAAAATGAACCCAACACCAGCATAAATGGGGGTAGAAGGGGGCACAGTCAGGGGCGGACTGACCATTGAGCCACTCGGGCACTGCCCGAGGGCCCTGGGCCACTAGGGGGCCCCATCAGGGTTGCCAGCCTCAGTAAAACCAGGGACAGTATGTATGAATCTGTGTTTTTTTTTTACATCTGTCTGTGTATACTGTGTGTACATGTCTGTGTATACTTTGTGATTGTATACTGTGTGTGTATACTGTGTGGCCCCATAATCTCCTATTGCCCGGGGGCCCCATGAGTTATCAGTCCGCCCCTGGGCACAGTGATAGCTATCTGAGGTTTTAAACAACGCGGTCTATAGTCATTAAAGCCTGGTACACACCGAGTTTTCATTTCTCCTAACTCCTCATAACATGATTGTCTCCCTAGATTAATCAATCGAATGTCTATGAGCTTGTACATGGAGTGCAGCGGTGGCAATAATAGAGGCAAGTCCAAGAGCAATGAAAGAACTTGTATTAAAAATAATACAAAAGACCGTTTACAATAAACCCGGCGAAAAGACAACCCAACCGGGAACACTCACCGATCCAGCGGCACGTAGAGAGCAGTTTTCAGCCGAACTGAAGGGGGGCAAAGTGCGGACCGCTCACATAATTTGTAATAAAAACATCGGCAACAGATTGGCTTTAATAGTCCATCTCACTTATTGCAAATCTACTAGACAGGGTAGGGGGAGATTTACTAAAACTGGTGCATTCAGAATTTGGTGCAGCTGTGCACGGTAGCCAATCAGCTTCTAACTTCAGCTCGTTCAATTAAAGAGGAACTGCAGTCTGCTCACATAATTTGTAATAAAAACGTCTTTGCCATTCTGAAGCTTCCCTTCAACCACTTTGCATATTATTTTATATATACTGTGATTCTGTACTTGCCAAATATGCTGCAGAAATCTCCCTCCACTGAGTCTGGCTGCAACCATTATAACTGTGGGCAACTGAAGCTGCTGCCTGTTCACTTCCTGGATTTACACAGACACACACCTTCAGCTCTGCAGCTCTCATTGGCCCTCTTATGACTCACCCCCCCTCCCTTCCTAGCAAATTTACACGAGAGAGAGAGACAGAGAGAGACAGAGAGAGACAGAGAGACAGACAGACAGAGAGAGACAGAGAGACAGAGAGAGACAGAGAGACAGACAGACAGACAGACAGACAGACAGACAGACAGATAGATAGACAGATAGATAGAGTGTGAGAGAGCTGTGCATGATGTCATAAGCCTAGGCTAATGACCATACAAGAAAGAGTAAGTGGTCTGTATGAGGTATTTACTGGAAGAAAAAAAAGGTGTACTATCCAAAGTTAAAACAACAAGGGCAAAAGATTTAATAGTCTGAAAGATGAGAAAAAAAATAACAGAAGATCCACTTTAAATAGGCTCTGCCTGACCCAAGATGGGCTGTCAGCATCCAACTGGATTGCTTGCCCAGTGACCCAGGAAACCTTAGAGCAGTGGTTCTCAACCTGGGGGGTCGGGACCCCCTCGGGGGACAAATGACGATTTTCCAGGGGTCACCGAATCCTGGGCTGTTCCTGAAGTTCACGCTGCTCTCCCAGCCTTTTCAAGGCTGCCCAGCTGGGCTGTTCCTGGAGCCCGCGGCAGCCCACTCAGCCTCTTCGCAGCCGTCCATTCAGTTCACGGCATGGCTTGGGGGGGGGGGGGGGGGTCAGAGACTAGAGGCGAGGAATGTGAAGTGGGAGGGGCTGGAGGAGACCCCATCTCCTGATTTCGGCATAGGTGTCACTGCTGCGAGACACCACAAAGTTGGAGACACAGATTTTTACATACTGTCCCTGGTTTTATTGAGGCTGGCAACCCTGACGGGGCCCCTTAGTGGCATGGGGCCCTCGGGCAGTGCCTGAGTGGTCAGTTCGCCCCCGTATACCCCCCCCCCCCCCCAGTTGCCCATTTGTGTTTAAGGATACACTGGCCAGCAAAGATGCCACAATGTGGTCAGATCAGGACAATGTGCCCAACAGCACTATAGTATCTATTAGCCAGCTTAATTATGAATATAGGATTTGACATTTTGCCCATAGAGATGATTTAAATAGTTTCCCCCTTTTTCAGAAAGTCATCCAGCCATTGTTTCCCAGTACGGCGCTATGGAACAGCACCCACTCACATCACACAAATGCGCAGCGTGTTAGAATTGAACGGTCCCATCCATCTCTGTCCATCTGGTGGGAATTAGCAGAGAGGAGGGGGAAGGAGCTGGGCCGGCACCGCTCGGAGGTTTGGCTGCTAGTTCCGCAGTCTCAGGACGGGCACACCAGCTTGGTCCTTATTCCAATTACACACTGCATTACTTAAACATCATAAAAGCCGCAATACACCAAGGATGCCTGGCAGGCAGACCTCTGTGCACGAACGTATCGCCGGATCATAAATAATATTTAATCCTGGAGCCATTAGCTGCTATCACAAGCCAGAAAAACAAAAAGGATTGCAAAAAACCAGATTGCAAACAGGAGGGGGAGGCAGAGAATAGAAAAGAAAGGAGAGCAAATATCACAGCAAGACCACACAAAAGACAGCGGCGCCAACACAGGGGGCTTCTCATTTATTCTTATGTTTTCCTTAAATATTGTACAGATGTAAAATCCTGCAATCCATCTGATGTGCTGTGCGACTAAAATGACATAAATCAAGGAGGTGTATTGGAGAAGGTGAACGCGCGGTGTGAGGTCATCTGTGTGCAGATCAATCAGTGTCTCTTGTGCTGGCATTGGGGGAGATTTACTAAAACTGAGTGCAAAGAAACCAATCAGCTTCCAGGGTTTTTTTTTTTTAATGAAAGCTTAATTAAACAAAGCTGAAGTTGAAAGCTGATTGGCTACTATGCTATGCACAGCTGCAACAGATTTTGCACTTTTAGTAAATCAACCCCTGTGTGTCCTGTACAGGCATTCCCTGCACCCCATCTCCTATGCTTTCAGGCATACGCCACTGTACAGGGATCCCTGCACCCCGCCTTATGTGCTATCAAGCACACAGTATTACCTGCACCTTGTTCCCTATGGCATACAGTACCTTATAGGGATTTCTAACACCATGTCTGCTGTGTTGGTTGGCAAAACAGTACTGTATAGGACCTTGGATTACGAGCATAATCCGTTCCAGAAGAATGCTTGTAATCCAAAGCACTTGTATATCAAGGCGAGTTTCCCCCATAGGAGTCAATGGAAACTCAGATAATTCATTCCAGTGTCACTGCTAGTATATGCAGTACCGCAGGTGGCCAGAGGTGGGGGGCGGGTTCGGAGACACTCGGAAAGACACTCGGAGATGCTCGGAGAAACTGGTGAACCGTGTTTCCGAGTGTCTCCGAGCAGCTCCTAGCATCACCGATTCCCCCACACCTCTGGCCAAATGCGGTACTGCACACCCCAGAGGCTTGAATCCTGCTCGCCTTGCGAGACAATGCAAGATGCACCAATTAAAAAAAAAAATAGCTCATATTGTAAAATGCTCGCAAACCGCGTTACTCGCAATCCGAGGTTTTACTGTACAGGCATCTTCAACATCCCATCTCCTGTGCTCAGGCACACAGTACTGTACAGGCTTCCCTAGCACCGACTCCTATGGCATACAGTACTGTACAGGCATCCCCTGCACCAATCCCTATGTCATACAATACTCTACAGGTATCCCCTGCACTGATTCCTATAGCATACAGTACTGTACAGGCATCCCCTGCACCAATCCCTATGTCATACAATACTCTACAGGTATCCCCTGCACTGATTCCTATAGCATACAGTACTGTACAGGCATCCCCTGCACAAATCCTATGGCATGCAATACTCTACAGGCAACCAGAGTCGGACTTTGAAGGCATGGAAACAATGGAGAAGTATCGAGGACTAATATTCATAACAGTTATTGAAAAAAGTAAATAAATAGTGTTCAAAAAAGATAAAAAACATGAAAAATAGTACAGTAAGTACAATAAGCCCTTGTGTGTCTACGTGTTTCGCCGTGAGGCTTCTTCAGGACACGAACAAGGTTCGGAGACGTAACACAAGAAAAGGAAAGAGCAAGTCTCACTGTCTTTGGAATGGTTAGGCCTCATATACAAGATCCACGTGACAGAAAATTCTCTAAGCTTATAGAATCTTTCATATAAATAGTTTATATACTTATAAACTATTTAAACTTATAAACTATATAAACAGTATCAGGGGCTGTCTCCTAGGGGCATATTTACGCGTCGGTATCTTCATGTACTGCATATTAGCATGGGCTCTATTACATGCTGATAGCAGTGCCAACCTTACCAAGGTATATCCCATTGTTATTACGCTGGATTTTTCAACACTTCCGTTCTGACGGTCTTTCCCTTTTATGGACACAAGACGCACACTTGCCCTTGATACTGATATACCTTAAAGTATATAAACTATTTATATGAAAGATTCTATAAGCTTGGAGAATTTTCTACCACGTGGATCTTATATATGAGGCCTAACCATTCCAAAGGCAGTGAGACTTGCTCTTTCCTTTCTTGCCTTATGTCTCTGAACCTTGATCGTGTCCTGAAGAAGCCTCACGGCGAAACGCGTAGATGCGCAAGGGCTTATTGTACTTACTGTACCATTTTTTTCATGTTTTTTATCTTTTTGAACACTATGTTTATATTATGTACTTTTTTCAATAAATGTTATGAATATTAGTCCTTGATACTTCTCCATTGTTTCTATGCCTCCAAAGTCCGACTCTGGTTACTTTAATTAGTACCCCTCCCTGTGTCACTATATTCCGGATGTGGCATTGGTAGTGCTATCTCCTCCCATTCTTCAATACTCTACAGGCATCACCTGCACTGATTCCTATGTCATACAATACTCTACAGGCATCACCTGCACTGATTCCTATGTCATACAATACTCTACAGGCATCACCTGCACTGATTCCTATGTCATACAATACTCTACAGGCATCACCTGCACTGATTCCTATGTCATACAATACTCTACAGGCATCACCTGCACTGATTCCTATGTCATACAATACTCTACAGGCATCACCTGCACTGATTCCTATGTCATACAATACTCTACAGGCATCACCTGCACTGATTCCTATGTCATACAATACTCTACAGGCATCACCTGCACTGATTCCTATGGCATACAATACTCTACAGGTATCCCCTGCACTGATTCTTATGGCATAACAGTACTGTACAGGTATCCCCTGCACCGATTCCTATGGCGTACTGTACAGCGTACAACCATATCCTACACCTGGTCTCCCATACTGGTAGGCACACAGTACTGAATAGGTGTACCCAGCACCGTATATTCTATGGCATACAGCACCTTACAGGCTATTCTTTCACTCTATTTCCTATTAGTACTGTTCAGGCATCCCTTGCACCTTATTTACTGTGGCATAAAGGAATTTCCTGCACCTCATTTCTTTTGCATGCAGTACTATACACACACATTCCCTTCACTCCATTTCCTTTGCCATACTGTACAGGAATCTTTTGTACCCAGTCTTCTGAAAGCCATGCCTGCCCCACTTTTTCACAGTAATGTATAGGCATCCCCTCCACTCTATTTTCTGTGCCATACAGTACTATTTTCCTGCATTGTATTTCTTCTGATGTCTCACTTTTGAGAAAGAAATGGACTGCAGACAGATTCATCTGTCCCTTTTTCTCCAGCCTCAGCTGCACAGAATGAATGAACAGGAATAGCTCTGGACATGCAGTCATAAACGGAGGTATAGTAAACACAGTTTACTATGCCCCAGCTATGAATGGATAAAAAAAAAAAAAAAATGATACCAATCACCTACTCTATTCATTAAGACAAGGGGCTGGTAAATAACACATTTACAGGCTCCTTTCATGCTCTGCATCCTGACAGATCCCCTGCAGCAGCCAGCGGGAGGTTGGAGGGGGAAATCTGGCAGCGCTGCAGGGGGGGGGGCAAAGAAAACAAGGGCTCAGGGCAGAAGCACAGGGATAGGGAGGTGGCGGGAGCAGAATGTGGAGGAATGGATGCCCTCCTTTAACCTATTGTCTGCGGGAGGGAGAGGAGGGGAAGCGGGCACTCAGCAGCTGCATGGAGGGTTCGGTTCCTCCACATGCTGCCACCCTCCTATACAGGTGTACAGGGGGGCTGCACGGCCCCCTGAAGAAGAAGGAGGCTGGGTCGCAACGATGACCTCTGCGACCCTTTCTGTACAGGCATCCCCTGCACCCAAAAGTCTCCTGTGCTAGCAAGCATTTAAGAGGTAGCCTCTGCACCCCATTACGTCCCTGAATATTGAACAATGCATCACACAGTACAGATATCCTCTGTATCCCACTGCCTACCTTGTACAGCAAAGGTTTCGGGATGGGGAAAGGTTAAGTGCTGGGGTCATATAAACCATCAATGTTAGGTAGAGCTGCACGATTCAGGCCAAAATGAAAATCACGTTTTTTTTTTTTGCTTAGAATAAAGATCACGATTCTCGCTGCGTAACATCATCGTTCGCATTATACAAAAAAAAAAAAAAATTAGGCTAATTTCACGGTTTTCGTTTTTTTTTTTTATTTCTTAAAGTGTATTACTTTCCAAAAAAATTGCTTTTAAAAGACCCCTGTGCAAATACAGTGTGACATAAAATATTGCAACAACCACCATTTTATTCTCTATGGTCTCTGCTAAAAAAAAAATATATATATATATATATATATCTAATGTTTGGAGGCTCTAAGTAATTTTCTAGCAAAAAATACTGATTTTACCTTGAAACCAACAAGTGTCAGAAAAAGGTTTAGTGTTTAAGTGGTTAAACTTCCCTCATTTTCACACCAAAGCGTATTCCTTTGATCTAAAGGACAAATCGTTACAATGTTTATACTTAAAGCGGAGGTTCGCTGAAAAAAAAAAAAAAAATTAAAAGCCAGCAGCTACAAATACTGCAGCTGCTGACTTACCTGTCCAGGGAGCCCGCGATGTCGGCAGCCGAAGCCAATCCGTCCTTCGGCTTTCGGCTGCTGCCGCCGCCATCCTCGGTAAGGGGAATAAGGAAGTGAAGCCGTGCGGCTTCACTTCCTGGTTCCCTACTGCGCATGCGCGAGTCGCGCTGCGTGTCCTCTCAGGTCCCTGCTGTGTTCTGTGTCTCACAGAATATAGCGGTGGAGGAGAGTGTAGGCGCCACAAGTGCCGCGGTGATCTATGCCAGGAAGTGGAAGCAAATACCTGTATTAGATAGTATCTGCTCCCTCCTCCCCCCTGAAAGGTGCCAAATGTGACACCGGAGGGGGAGGGGGGGGATCCAAAAAGTGGAAGTTCCATTTTTGGGTGGAACTCCACTTTAAGCTCCAATGCTAAAGAATGTTGTGATTCTTGGCAGACTGCCCGTTTTTTTCTAGCAAAATATACTGATTTTACCTTGAAACCAACAAGTGTCAGAAAAAGGTTTAGTGTTTAAGTGGTTAAACTTCGCACATTTACAGACCGAAATTCATTCCTTTGATCTAAAGAACAAAACGTTACAATGTATACAGTTAGCTCAGTGGCTGAGGAATGTTGTGATACTTGGCAGACTGCCTGTTTTTTTTTTCGGTTTTATTTTTTCGTTTTTATGACAGCTGTCGGCTTGAGCAGAGAACTCTGCATAGAAAGAATCGGGAAAATGCTTTGTTGAGATTGCGAGGGGGGAAAAAAAATTGCGATAACGATTCTTAATCGATTAATCGCGCAGCTCTAGTGTTGGGAATAGGGGTCAGGTATGTTTGCTCACACTGTTGATGTCTTCACTTCAATTTCAGCCTTAGCCCGGTGCCAGAAAACAAATATACGGCCATCTGACAGTTGTTCCAGCTGAGCCATCAATATTTTAACACACAAATACAAATAAATATCAGGGAAGTCGCAGCGGTAACTCGTCTTTCCTGGGGCCCAATGTTTGTTTTCCGATGTTTGTACATTTATTTCTAGAGGCAAAACCTAATTAGACTGCAGGGAGTCCCTTCCATCGCCTTGTTAAAAGGGAACTGTCGGTGCCAGGAGCGGAATCACACTAGCGGGGTGTGCCGGACGTCTACACAGCCGGTGTGTCTGGACTCTGCGCTGCTACGGCTCTGGGGTTGCATTCGCTGAAACAATCCATCCCTGCAGGACACACGAAGGACTCCGACTTCTCCTCCTGAAAATGTCTGCTGCCTGGCTATCAATTCAAACCTCTGGTTTGAACAACTTTAAAGCGGAGTTCCGCTTAAAAAAATAAAATAAAAGGCAGCAGCAACAAATACTGTTTCTGCTGACTTTTAATAATCAGACACTTACCTGTCCCAGGGTCCAGCGATGCGGGGGAACGAAGCCCCGCTCGTCTTCCCCTCCTCTCTGTGGCACCGGCATTGTCACTGTGGGCACCCGGCTTTAGCTTCACAGCCGGGGCACGCACTGCGCATGTGCGAGCCACGCGGCGCGCCGTGACTGGCCGGGCAATTATCTGGGACCTGTGACGTGTCCCAGATGATTGCCGAGAGGGAGGGGGGGGGGGGGAGGTGATCTCCCTTCTGGTGCCACTGGGTGCCGGGAGGAAGTGGGGGCTGGAATCCTCTAAAAAGAGGGTATCCCCCCCCCCCAAAAAAATGACATGCCAAATGTGGCATGTCAGGGGGTCACCTTACCTTAAAGCGGAAGTTCCATTTTTGGGTGGAGCGCCGCTTTAACAAAAGTGAACTTTCTTATTTTCTCCCTTTTAATCTTGTAAATATACGATTAAAAGCATTTTGTTATATTGGTTTGGGAAGTGAAAAAACAAAACAAAAAACAAAAAAAACACTTGTAGATCTCATTAGAAATTCTAAGCTGTGTCCTCTGCACACTTCCTGTGTTAGTAAACCCACATCATAAAAATCTATCAATAAATGGTGTATTACATGCTATTCATACTCACTCAGTCACTAGGAGATTCTGCAAAAAACCTGGTTGATCCTGCTGTTCTCCATCTCCCCAATTCAGCTAGCATAACTCCCAACTGTCCCTGATTTCGAGGGACTGTCCCCCATTTGGAGCAATGTCCCTCTGTCCCCCTTCATTTGTCCCTTATTTTGATCTGAGCTATATAGTTGTATATAAAATGCACTTTTTATCTTTCAAAACATGTTTCCCAGTGCTAAACCTTTAATATAAATTCAAAATTACTGCATTTGTAAATGATTAAAGCCATTATAAAGGAACAGGAGTGGCAAAAAAAAGTCCTTCTGGATTTAATTAACCTTTTTTTGGGTTAATTCTCCTTTAAAGGGGTGTGTCGGGGGCGTGTCCTATGCCTACATACATTTGCAAGTAGGTGTCCCTCATTCTCATCTCAAAATGTTGGGAGGTATGAGCTAGGGATTTTGCAGAGCAGTGTTGGCAGCTCTGCACATGTTCAGTTTTCAGTGAGTTTCTACACTGAACATTTCTTCCCTATCACATCTGAACAGCCCGTGTGACTATAGAGTCACACATGTGGGGCGTATACACAGTGGTAAAGGACTGCCCACTCCCTCCTTCCCCCTCTATGCCCACTAACCAGCTAAACACCATGGGGGTGGGATATTACATGTAGATTAATGATGGCTTCTCCTCCCTCTTATTCTAAGATACAGGCTGGAGGGGTGTGACACAGCCTGTGACTGGTAGAAATCCGCCCACACCATGTTATTTCCAGAAAATAATAATACAGGAGGTGTGTTTCTGGCCAGATCACCAGGTAAAAACAGAGGCAAAAAGCCTAAAAAAAAAGGAAAATAAAGCAGCCGCCACATCTAACGATTGGTAAGCTGCAATATATGACATTTTGGATTTAATACCGCATTAGGCCAAATCATATACCTCTATGGTCAGCTTTTATTTTCATTGTTTTGAACCTTTTATTTCTAATAGGAAACAATTATTAAAAATTATTGGCTGCTGTCTCTCAGCCAATAAGGAAGGGAGAATCTTGGAGGGCTGAGACACTCCTGGACATCCCTGGACAGAGGGACCTCAGGTAAGTATTGGGGGGGGGGGGCTGCTGCACACAGAAGGCTTTTTATCTTAATGCATAGAATGTATTAAGATAAAAAACCTTCTGCCTTTACAACTCCTTTAACCACTTCAGCCCCGGGAAGGTTTTACACCTTTAATGACCAGAGCATTTGATGAGATACGACACTGTGTCGCTTTAACTGACGCGGTACTCAAACAAAATTGACGTCCTTTTTTCCCAGAAAGAGTGATTTCTTAATGGTGGTATTTGATCACCTCTGCAGTTTTTTATTTTTCGCGCTATAAACAAAAAAAAAGAGTAACAATTTTGATAAAAAAAAAAAAAAACAATATTTAAGTTTTTGCTATAATAAATATCCCCAAAAATTCATCAGTTTAGGCTGATGTGTATTCTTCTATATATTTTTGGTAAAACAAATCGCAAATTTTGGTTTGCGCAAAAGTTATAGCGTCTACAAAATAGGGGATAGATTTATGGCATTTTTATTAATTTTTTTTCTTTTTACTAGTAATGGCGGCGATCAGTGATTTTTATGGATTGCGCGATTGTGGCAGACAGATCAGACACTTGACACTTTTTTGGGACCATTGACAATTACACAGCTATCAGAGCTAAAAATAGCCACTGATTAATGTGGAAATGTCACTGGCAGGGAGGGAGTTAACACTAGGGGGCGATCAAGGGGTTAAATGTGTTCCCTCAGTGAGTGTTCTAACTGTGGGGGATGGGAGTGACTAGGAGGAGGAGACAGATCGCTGTTCCTAACTAATAGAAACACACGATCTGTCTCTCCTGACAGAACCGGGATTTGTGTCTTTACACACACAGACCCCTGTTCTGTCTCTCGTGCCCGTGATCGCGGGTGGCTAGCGGTCAACGCGACCGCCGTCCACGCACATCGATCCCCCGCCGTGCAGTGGGCGCACACCTGCTAAGGCTCTTAAAGGAGCCGACGTACCTGTACGTTGTTTTGCGCAGGGGAGCCAACCTGCCGACATATATGTACGTGAGCCGGTCGGGAAGTGGTTAATGATGCTTACAGACGGCATCCTATATTCTTTTTTTTATGTAGCAGATGACTGGTTTCCTCCCTCCTGCACAGCCAGGCAAAAAGCATTTTCCACACTTCATTCAGACACAAGGAACAGTCTTTGAGCTTGGTTTCTTGTTGCCTTATTAAGGGTGATAACTTGGATGGGGAATAGGAATTATGGGATGCCCAGCCTAACTGAAACAATAACCAGGGACAACTTCCTCCCTCTGTACAAGATCTTGAACTGTCCTTCCTGGACACCGAGAGTCTCTGCATAAAGTGCAAAAGCCCCTCAATAACTGGGAACTCTCATTCCCTTAGAAAGTAGCAAGCAGCATTCAGGTGTAATTCCCACTCCTCTGTAGACACTGACCATGTAGATGCTGATCCAAGCTCTCCTGCCTGTAGGACTATCGGCCCACCCGGTTGCTGCTTCGAAGAACTTTTAGTGCAAAGGACAGGAAGGGTTAAGCACAATGCTTGCTACATGTGGCAGTCTCTCCCCCGCTGCTGTCAAGATCCTCCCAAGCCAGCCCAAAGCAGAGCCCCCCCCAGACTTAGGGGTCAGTTTCTAGGCCACCGACAGACTCCTCAGCACTCCATCTTCCACCCGACTCCCCTGTTGACATGACTCATTCATATTTAAGGGCTGGCTTAGTCACCCTGCCAGGCCCACCGCCTGGGGATTGGCCAAGTTCCCCCAAGTATGCAGATCAACCCTCCTGGCCTCTGCCCACAAACTTCTAGAAGTTTCTCCAACCTTCCAGAACCAGGGGGAGGCACTCAGTCATCCAGCCTGACCTGCAGTAAACCCTGACCGAGATTCCAGACTCACACACATAAATTTACCTGTAGTAGCCTGATAGTACACTAGAGGGTGCTACATTTAATAGTCACATAATTATCCTTCAAAGATGAACTCGGGAATGGAAGGTAATCACAAACGATCCAGTGAATCTGTTCTGACAAGGTTGGTATTGGGGCATGGAAACTGCCTATTTATAGAATGACCTATGAGGCCTTGGGTTGTCCCCAAAAATCTAATACAATTTGGTCTGGGTGGATAGATTCAAAGGATACTCTGGGAGCCAATTAAGAAAAATGTGCTTGGGGGGGCACATGTTGGACGGAATAACTCGGCCGTTTTCTGGATATGCCGGACTAGGGTTCTGTACAACAGGGACCATACCACCTACTGCCCTTTGCAGAACTTGAATGCACTTTTGTTGACCAAGATTTTTTTTAAAATCTTTTCCTGTTAATTTTCCGTGATAATTGTAGTCTTTATATATAAGTTTGTCATAAGATTAGGTCACGCATTGACGTTGTCTAGGTCATCAAAATGTGTGGAATCAAGTTAGAAGAGTGTAGTTGTATTCCTGTATGAATGCACCATTCTGGGGAACTGAGTATAATGTACTTTTCCTGTGATTTGTAATTATGGTATGTACTTATTCAGCTATGGCAATGTTTTTGGTATGAGAATGGCAAATAAAAACCTTGTGCAGGGTGACTCGTCTTGTCTCCCCCCCCCCTCCCCTCCTGTAGTTCCTGTAGTGGGTGGAGCCTGCTGGACCCTCCACAGCTCTGCTCGCTCTCCTTGTGCACGGAGACTGGTCTTGTCTCCGCCCCCCTCCTGTAGTTTTCTGCAGACAGCCTATAGTGGGTGGAGCCTGCTTGGTCCTCCCAAAGCTCTGCTCAGGCTATGTACAGCACTGTGATGTCACCACTACTTTTTTAAAGGTGATATCTGGGTTTGCAAATGCATTTAACGCACACAAAATGGATTTATATAATGTGGTTAAAAGAATACATTTAAGTGAAAGTATTTGTGCCCAGAGTTTAGCTTTAAGTAAAATAGGCTCTCTCTAGTGTGCCTGGACATTCTTCTGAAATGTAACCGTGATCAGGCTCCTCAATGTGACAATTACATCATTTGTTTTTACATAATGACCATTAATCAGGAGAAGTGCAGAAGGTCGTCCACAAGCTCAAACATTCCTCATCTGGTGTGTAAACATTCCAGGAATCTTCATTACCCATTTATGACAGAAGACCAAGGAGGAGATTAGAAATGGCATTCCATCCCTTGGCAACTGGCAGGTCCTGCATCACACCACCCCCGTAGAAGATGAATCATCTCTGAGGGACACAAAAGGTGGCCTTCAGCCAAAGATGTATAACGCTTATAAAATATAAAAAAAGGAAATTACACCTAAGAAAATTTAGCTACAAAGCTATCATGGATTTAAAAAATGATAAAAAGGTTCACTGAAGTGGACCTTGCATGAAAATGCAAAACTGGTTGTGGCCATCATCCAGTGAAGCACGGTGGGGTGGCACCACTTGGTCAAGTGCAATTCCACAGCACCAAACGCTGTCTGAAAACGGTTTATAAGGAACATACAGTGCAAAAGGTTAAAGTGGTGGTAAACCCCTGAGATGAAAAATGAACAATGCATATCCTTCCATAGTGTGTACTAGCCTCAACCCAAAGCACCTAGTGTGATTTCAGTCTCCTCTCTCTTCCGTCTATCTGCATGAGTCACTTCTGAAAGTCTAGGCTGACACCAGACAATCCCAGAAGATGCCACCCCCCCCCCTCTCCAGCACACAACTGGTGATTGACACGTTTCCTAATAAGTTTTTGTAGAAGAGGGTGTGTCCATTCCCTCCACTCAGGTCTCAGTTTACACTCAGCTCCATGCTTTAAACTGTACAGTGTGTAACATCAAATCCCTGCTCCACCCCCCTTCTGGAGCTGGGATATGCTGTACTTTGCACGAAAGTGGAGGAGAAAGGACTGCAGATAAACAGGTACAACGCATGTAGGAGGATTTGTTTATTCTCTGTGTATCACCTGAGGCCAGTCACTTCACTGGGTATATGTAAGGGTTTACAATCACTTTTAATGTGGTTCTAAAGACTGAAGGTCTTTTACCTTCATGCATTCTATGCACAAAGCTCTTCTGGATCCCTGACTCCTCATTGGCTCCCGCTGCTGTCAATCCCAGCTAGTCAGGAGAGTGCAGGGGGTGAGGCCAAGCCCTGTTCTGTGTGTCTTATGGACACACAGAGTGGGGGTCCAGAGTGTGCATGAACAAGTGCCCCCATAGCAAGCGGCTTGGGGGCATTCTGAGAAGAAGAGGAGGAGCCAGGAAGAGGAGGAAGACCATTGCACAGAGCAGGAAAGTAAAACATGTTTGTTATTTAAAAAAATAAATACCTGTAATATTACTTTATAATCTCTTGACTAACACGTTTCAGCCATACCCAGACTTAGTCTAGTCATAGCCACATCACTTACAAAGTGAAGACTTATCAAATACCGGCCGCCAATGCGAATTAAAAAAAAAAGTATAAATCCTGGAGGGAAAATTACAATATTTATATAGCAAGCCTGAAAACATACATAAATCATGATAAAATCATACAAATAAAACATGTGAAGGTTCACAGGCAGCTCACATAAAGCCCATACCCATTCATTAAATATTCCATCTATTATATATTATACTGTAATAAGTGAGATGCCGATGGGACTTAACATGCAAAATCCAAAATCCCATCTATGATTAAGGCCACGGGGAACTCTAGTTTGTAACTTAAAACTCCACGAGGTCTCTTTCTTCAAATGCAACCATCTCAGATCTTCTCTCCAAGACAAAAACACTCTTCCAGTACCATGACATGTCTCCTGTATGTATACCAGAAAAATGTTGTAGAGAAATTAGAGTGCTACGAGGATTTAGGGCTACAGTAGTGCTCCCCAATTCTAACCTCATAGGGGCAATCCTACAACAAACATATTGTGTCCGATATTTGGAACAACCAAATCATGCAAACATTATTTCTATTACAATTCATATACTGTTTAACAAGGAAAGTGTCGCCTGCTGTGAGCTCTACCCCATGTGTTTTATATAAACTCCACAATAATGGCGGGTCTTTTAACCACACTTAAAGAGATTGTAAACCTCGAATATGAAATATGAACAAAGCATATCTCTCTATAGTGTGTACTGGTCTCAATCCAGAGCACCAAGTGTAATTTCTGTCTGCTGTCTCGTTCCTCTGCTATGAGCATGTCACATTTAACAAGTTTTCCTGACCCAAAGAGAAAAAAAATGGTGATAGCACACAGCCTGTGATTGACAACCTCACCTCTGTTCCTGTGTGCAGCGGGGTGTGTCCCCTTCCCTTCAATCAGCTCTCTTCACTGAGCTTTGCAGAGTGTATTTTCAGCTACCCAACCTCTGCTTCCTGGAAGCTCAGACTAACTGTGTAACTTATGCACTTTGATCAGATGTAGAGAAGAAATGACTGCAGATAAACAGGAACAACTTATGTAGGAGGATTGGTTTAATCTCTGTGTATTACCTGAGGCCAGTCACTTCACTGAGTATATGTAAGGGCTTACAACCACTTTAAGGCCTCATGACCCACTGGACGTTAAAATAACATAAAAATGCCAGTAGCTTTGCAGTGAGTTTTTCAACGTTTTTGCAACAGAGTTTTTCCGCGATAACGTTTTTTAGCGTTTTTATTTTTTTTAAACTTTTTTTTTTTTTTCAATGGATCACAAACGTCAACAAACGCTGGTGAGCCACGTTTTTGGGTTTTTATCAGCATTTTTACAGCTGGAAACAGCTGAAAAACTCCTCTCAGATCCCACTAGTTTTGGGCCAAAAAACGCTCCAGCCAAAAAACTGCTAATAGCAGCCTATGTGTGCATGGACACATAGGATAACATGATGGGGAGTTTTTCTGACCGTAGAAAAAAAAACATCTGAAGCCAAAAACAGCTGCTGTAAAAAAGGTCCTGTGTGCATGAGGCCTAAAGTCTAAGTTCGCCTTTTCACAAAATTTAAAAAGTGAACTAACTCCCGCCGCCATGACACTTTCCCATATCAGAAAATCGCCTTCAAACAAACCTGCCTGCACTCCCCAGGTGCCCCTGGCACCATCTCTATGATATATTACATAGTTACATAGTAGGTGAGGTTGAAAAAAGACACACGTCCATCAAGTCCAACCTATGTGTGTGATTATGTGTCAGTATTACATTGTATATCCCTGTATGTTGCGGTCATTCAGGTGATTATCTAATAGTTTCTTGAAGCTATAAATGCTCCCCGCTGAGACCACCGCCTGTGGAAGGGAATTCCACATCCTTGCCGCTCTTAGAGTAAAGAACCCTCTACGTAGTTTAAGGTTAAACCTCTTTTCTTCTTATTGTAATGAGTGGCCCCGAGTCTTATTAAACTCTCTTCTGCGAAAAAGTTTTATCCCTATTGTGGGGTCACCAGTACAGTATTTGTAAATTGAAATCATATCCCCTCTCAAGCGTCTCTTCTCCAGAGAGAATAAGTTCAACGCTCGCAACCTTTCCTCATAACTAAGATCCTCCAGACCCTTTATTAGCTTTGTTGCCCTTCTTTGTACTCGCTCCATTTCCAGTACATCCTTCCTGAGGACTGGTGCCCAGAACTGGACAGCATACTCCAGGTGCGGCCGGACCAGAGTCTTGTAGAGCGGGAGAATTATCGTTTTATCTCTGGAGTTGATCCCCCTTTTAATACATGCCAATATTCTGTTTGCCTTATTAGCAGAAGCTTGGCATTGCATGCCATTGCTGAGCCTATCATCTACTAGGACCCCCAGGTCCTTTTCCATCCTAGATTCCCCCAGAGGTTCTCCCCCCAGTGTATAGATTGCATTCATATTTTTGCCACCCAAATGCATTATTTTACATTTTTCTACATTGAACCTCATTTGCCATGTAGTCGCCCACCCCATTCATTTGTTCAGGTCTTTTTGCAAGGTTTCCACATCCTGCGGAGAAGTTATTGCCCTGCTTAGCTTAGTATCGTCTGCAAATACAGAGATTGAACTGTTTATCCCATGCTCCAGGTCGTTTATGAACAAATTAAATAGGATTGGTCCCAGCACAAAACCCTGGGGGACCCCACTACCCACCCCTGACCATTCTGAGTACTCCCCATTTATCACCACCCTCTGAACTCGCCCTTGTAGCCAGTTTTCAATCCAGGTACTCACCCTATGGTCCATGCCAACGGACCCTCTTTTGTACAGTAAACGTTTATGGGGAACTGTGTCAAATGCTTTCGCAAAATCCAGATACACCACATCTACGGGCCTTCCTTTATCTAGATGGCTCACCTCCTCATAGAAGGTTAATAGATTGGTTTGGCAAGAACGATTCTTCATGAATTCATGCTGATTACTGCTAATGATATCGTTCTTATTACTAAAATCTTGTATATAGTCCCTTATCATCCCCTCCAAGATTTTACATACTATTGATGTTAGGCTAACTGGTCTGTAATTCCCAGGGATGTTTTTTGGGCCCTTTTTAAATATTGGTGCTACATTGGCTTTTCTCCAATCAGCTGGTACCATTCCAGTCAATAGACTGTCTGTAAAAATTAGGAACAACGGTCTGGCAATCACCTGACTGAGTTCCCCAAGTACCCTCGGATGCAAGCCATCTGGTCCCGGTGATTTATTAATGTTAAGTTTCTCAAGTCTAATTTTAATTCCGTCCTCTGTTAACCATGGAGGTGCTTCCTGTGTTGTGTCATGAGGATAAACACTGCAGTTTTGGTTACTGAAGCCCCCCGATTCACTCGTGAAGACTGAGGAGAAGAATAAATTCAATACCTTTGCCATCTCCCCATCCTTTGTAACCAGATGTCCTTCCTCGTTCTTTATGGGGCCAATATGGTCTGTCCTCCCTTTTTTACTGTTTACATACTTAAAGAATTTCTTGGGATTTTTTTTGCTCTCCTCCGCTATGTGTCTTTCATGTTTTATCTTAGCCGTCCTAATTGCACCCTTACATTTCTTATTGCATTCTTTATAAGGTCTGAATGCTGAGGATGATCCCTCAACCTTGTATTTTTTGAAGGCCTTCTCCTTTGCTTTTATATGCATTTTTACATTGGAGTTAAGCCATCCAGGATGGATTTTTGTTCGCTCTTTTAAATTTATTACGCAATGGGATACATTGGCTAATGCCCTTATTTAATATTCCCCTAAAGCAAACCCATCTCTCCTCCGTATTCTTTGTTCCTAATATTTTATCCCAATTTATGCCTTTTAGAAAGGTTTGTAGTTTAGGGAAGTTGGCTCTTTTGAAATTCAGTGTCTTTGTATTTCCTTTATGTTTCCTATTTGTGTGATTTATACTGAAACTAATTGACCTGTGATCGCTGTTACCTAAATTGCCCCGTATTTCCACATCCGTGATCAGGTCTGTATTGTTGGTAATCAGTAGATCCAGTAATGTTTTATTTATAGTTGGTGCGTCTACCATCTGACCCATAAAATTGTCCTGCAAGACATTAAGGAACTGGCGAGCCTTAAATGAATGCGCGGTTCCCTCCGCCCAGTCTATGTCTGGATAATTAAAATCCCCCATTATGATAATACTTCCCATCCTTGCTGCTAATCCAATTTGTGATAGGAGATCCGTCTCCACTTCCTCCCTCAGGTTAGGGGGCCTATAGCATACTCCCAGTATTATTTTCCCCTTAGCTTCATCCCTTTGGAGCTCTACCCATAAGGATTCCACCTCCTCTCTAGCTCCCTCAGTGATGTCATCTCTCACATTCGCTTGTACATTATTCTTGATATATAGGCATACCCCTCCCCCTTTTTTACCCTCTCTATCCTTGCGGTATAGGGTATACCCTTGAATGTTTGCCAGCCAATCATGAGAGCTGTTGAACCAGGTCTCTGAAATTCCCACAAAATCCAAATCCTCCTTGTACAACAGTATCTCTAGTTCACCCATCTTGTCTGCCATGCTCCTGGCATTGGTGAACATGCCACATAGTTTAGACCGGTCGCATATTGTCCTCGTATTGGGTGTTTCAAAATTGCAACTAGGACTTGCTACTATACTCACCTTGTGTTTTTGTGCTTTGGTTAACCTGCCACTAATGCCCCAAACACTACCCTCTGGAATATCATCCGCGCTGGCTATCACTGTCTCTGGACCCTCCCCCCCATCGCCTAGTTTAAAAACCCCTCTAACTTTTTGGCCATCTTCATTCCCTCCCTCAACTCTAGCAGCGCCTCTGTGTACTCAAGTGGGAACGAGACCTATCCCCAATTGACCTCGCAGATTGGAGCAAGGCTTGTTCTAGCATAGCAAAGTGCTCCTTCAATACATCTACGCTGGAGGCAGCCTATAGGGTCCTCCATCCATGGTGTTGGGTCCCGGCCCGCATTGCCAAGTCGAATCCGTCTCATAGTGATAGATGAATCCATGGCTGTGGTCAGCAAGGAGACAAAATCCATATTTGTTGGATCCTGTCCCCGCTTGGTTGGATTCTGGTCAAGGGGTTTTCGGGCTTATTTTCAACGTACCCATCCGCAAGGATGTCAAACTAGCATTGCTTCAATGTCTGATCCCGGGCCTCTTTTCCTATCAGCAGAAGCCACCTACCTATTCATAGCTGCTAAACGTACAATAGCGAGGACCTGGAAGAAAATGGCTGTTTCTTTTGCAGAGGTGACCTTGAGGACCCTCATGATCCACGAAAACATGTCAAGTATCCTGAATGATACTCATGCTAAATTCCCTAATGTGTGGACTCCAGGGTGGTCTCAACACCCTTCCAACCCTGCACTCAACCAGCTTAGGCCTCCAAAACTAATCCTCAAACCCCAGCCGGGGGGAACTCTCCCTTTCATCTGCCCCTCTCCTGTGCTATTCCTTCTCTCATTACCCCCTTCTCCTCTCTGGACTCCCTGTCCGTCACTTTGTTGTTCTTTCCCCTCTTTTTGCCTCCTGCTTTAACCACTTGTCTACAGGACACTTTCATCCCCTTCCTGCCCAGGCCACTTCTCAGCTTTCAGTGCTGTCACACTTTACGACAATTGCACGGTCATGCAACACTGTACCCAAATGACATTTATTATTTTTTTTGACAGGGAGTTTCATTTGGTGGTATTTACTCACCACTGGGGCTTTTATTTTTTGCTGACCAACCAAAAAATACCGAAAATTCAGGGGGAAAAAAAAAATTCTTAGTTATAAAATGTTGGAAATATGTAATTTTTCTCCGGCACTGACGGGCACTGATGAGGCTGCACTGAGATGTAGCACTGATAGGCAGCACTTATGGGCACTGATAGGCAGCACGGATAGGCAGCAATTAAAGGCACTGATAGGTGGCACAAATAAAAAAGAAAGAAGGACGGCGCCCTCTAAGTGCAGCATGTATGTTAAAAATATTTATTACAATAGATAAAAACACTCACATTTGAGTTGCTAAAAACCAGCATGTAAAGTGGTTTCATCCGCGTGCTCTCGGGGGATGTGGGTGTCACGGGCCAGTTCAGGGGTTCCTGGGATGTGAGTCCTGTAACCTGGGCCACTTTGTGTTGGTCTATCACATAAAATCCCAATAAAATAATTTAAGTTTTTGGTTGTAACATGACAAAATGTGGAACCAACAAGGGGTATGAAGACTTTTTCAAGGCACTGTAACTGTACAGTTCGGGGTAGGGAGTTCCAGAGGATGCGAGAGAGCTATGAAGGAAGGGTGTATGATGTTGGTTCACTTTTTCTGGTACAATGATTTTTATTGGCATATAAGGAAAGAACAGATGTTCATATCCCCTGCGTGGGAATTTTATTTTGGACACACTGCAGAATTTTCAGGAAAACATAGAAAAAGATGTGTAAAAAGTACAGACTATTAACGAACCATGATCCACTGACCCAGGTCGGGGACGCATTCATAATACCTGATTCATAAGACTCGGGTTAAGGTAAGCAAAGGAAGTGGATGAACAAAAAAAAAGGGGGGTGGTTGTTAACTGCTTCCCACCCACTATATAGTGAAATGGGAGCGCTTTCTTTCTCATATGACGTCCTCTCATTCTTGCCGCTTATGCATGCCTGGGGGGCGCACAGCACGGTGATCATGGTGTCAAATCCCACGGACAAAGTACATCATGGTCACGGTAAAGAGCCTATAACGTAGGCCCTTTTACCATGTGATCAGCTGTGTCCAATCACAGCTGATCAGTGTAAACAGAAAAGGGCCAGTTATCGGCATTCCTCTCCTTACGCTGACAGCACTTGAGGAGAGCCGGTAAATGTCCCGATTATCATTGCAGCCCCACCAGTGCTGCCCATTAGTGCACACCAGTGATGTCTGTCAGTGCCAATCAATGCCTCCTCATCAGTGCCATATATCGGTGCCCATTAGTGCCACCTATCAGTCAAGGGGTTAATATGGCGCACAATGGAGGTAGCCGAGTACATATAACTAAAAATGGTGGGGGGAAGGGGGTGGGTTGGGGGTTCCTGAGAGGGGGAACTTGATGGTGGTAGTTAATGTTTCACAACAAGTTCGGGTATTAGTCCATGTAAGGATAAAATGATGCTGAATAAATGGAAGGCAGCCAGTCTATAAAAGCTAGAAGAAGCTCTGGAACAAATAAAAAAGAAAGAAGGACGGCGCCCTCTAAGTGCAGCATGTATGTTAAAAATATTTATTACAATAGATAAAAACACTCACATTTGAGTTGCTAAAAACCAGCATGTAAAGTGGTTTCATCCGCGTGCTCTCGGGGGATGTGGGTGTCACGGGCCAGTTCAGGGGTTCCTGGGATGTGAGTCCTGTAACCTGGGTCCTGGTAGCTGTTCCGGTGGTGCCGAGGGTCCTCAGAGCCTCCGGGCGGCCAGGATATCGGTCATGGATCCTCCGTGGAGCGCCGTGCTGACCTGCGTCTTCACTTCCAGGAGCGGGGTGAGGCGGGCTGTGCTTCGCGTTCGGAGCATGCGTGCTCCTTCATCAGGCTATGCTGGTGGCCATATTCAGTGTGGGAATTTATACCATAGGCAATGGGAGGGGTGGAGAGGTAATTGAGAGGAGGGCGGGACTATGTATAATGATTGGGCACGTAGGTAACCATGGAGATGGGGTGTACACAATGAGGAAGGGGAGTGGAGGGAGACGGGGAGTGGGCGGGGCGGGGAGTGAGGAGGGGGGGAAAAAAAAAAAAAAAAAAAAAAGGAGATATGCAAATGAGTGTGTTGTGGTAAGAACATATATGTGTGTATATGGAATGTGGGGTAAGGAGAAGGCGGTCTATAGGAAGAGGAATGTTGTATTGATCATAGTGGACGGGAACAAAATATATATACATATATACATGTATACATATATACATACATATACATACACATACATACACACATATCTACATATATACATACACGTCAACATATATGGGAAGGGAATACAAAAATGCAGAAAATGGTATATAATTAAATAGGTATATAATTATAGGGAGAGATTGGTGGTATATATGAGAAGAAATGACGCAATGATGGAAAAGGGAAAAAAACTGGTACAATGTATATACGTGTGTAAACACAAAGAACCGTTTAAAAAGGATCCCTTCACACACACATACACATATATACACATTTAAATGACGCGTAAGATTGGGACAAAAGAAGGGGGGGAGTGTGTTTCCAGACGGGTATTTGGGAATGAGAGGAATGTTATGGGAAATACAGGGAAATAAATAAATAAAAGTAAAAATAATAAAAATATATAGAAATATAAATAAAAATAAAGATAAATATATATATATGTAAAAATACAAGTACAAATAAATAAAAAATAAATACAATTAAAAAATATATAAAAAAATAAGGAAATTAAAAATAAAATATTTTTTTAATAAGAATAAAAATAAAATAAAAAATAAAGATAGGAATAAAAATAAAAATGGTATGTGTTATATACTAGGGCTATGTGGATAGGGGTAATGGGTGGGAGACGGGTATACCCATACACGTGCTCCACGTGGACTGTAAGTTAATGGGGTAGTGACTAGATGATGGATAAAACAATAAATGAGACAACAGGTAGGACAAAGGATGAAACAATACGTGGTGAATTGGGATGAGATGATGTAATACAGGGAAATAAATAAATAAAAGTAAAAATAATAAAAATATATAGAAATATAAATAAAAATAAAGATAAATATAAATATATATATATGTAAAAATACAAGTAACTACAAGGTTACGATGCTCACCAAACCTTTTGCGGTGAGCATCGTAACCTTGTAGAGAAGGGCATTGACAAGCATAGTGTACCAAGACATTTTAAAGAACATCATGGACAAACATCTTCAGGGCTACGCGTGTGGGTTATTGAGTCTATCCCACCCACCCTCCCTACCGCTGAACGCTACAAAAGGTTGTGTGAAAGAGAAAACTACTGGATATACACACTGGACACTTTATCGCCAGGAGGCCTCAATGAAGGCATTGAAATTAACATTTTGCTGTGACCCCAACCATATCCCTGCCTCATCACATCATCTCATCCCAATTCACCACGTATTGTTTCATCCTTTGTCCTACCTGTTGTCTCATTTATTGTTTTATCCATCATCTAGTCACTACCCCATTAACTTACAGTCCACGTGGAGCACGTGTATGGGTATACCCGTCTCCCACCCATTACCCCTATCCACATAGCCCTAGTATATAACACATACCATTTTTATTTTTATTCCTATCTTTATTTTTTATTTTATTTTTATTCTTATTTAAAAAAATATTTTATTTTTAATTTCCTTATTTTTTTATATATTTTTTAATTGTATTTATTTTTTATTTATTTGTACTTGTATTTTTACATATATATATATTTATATTTATCTTTATTTTTATTTATATTTCTATATATTTTTATTATTTTTACTTTTATTTATTTATTTCCCTGTATTTCCCATAACATTCCTCTCATTCCCAAATACCCGTCTGGAAACACACTCCCCCCCTTCTTTTGTCCCAATCTTACGCGTCATTTAAATGTGTATATATGTGTATGTGTGTGTGAAGGGATCCTTTTTAAACGGTTCTTTGTGTTTACACACGTATATACATTGTACCAGTTTTTTTCCCTTTTCCATCATTGCGTCATTTCTTCTCATATATACCACCAATCTCTCCCTATAATTATATACCTATTTAATTATATACCATTTTCTGCATTTTTGTATTCCCTTCCCATATATGTTGACGTGTATGTATATATGTAGATATGTGTGTATGTATGTGTATGTATATGTATGTATATATGTATACATGTATATATGTATATATATTTTGTTCCCGTCCACTATGATCAATACAACATTCCTCTTCCTATAGACCGCCTTCTCCTTACCCCACATTCCATATACACACATATATGTTCTTACCACAACACACTCATTTGCATATCTCCTTTTTTTTTTTTTTTTTTTTTCCCCCCCTCCTCACTCCCCGCCCCGCCCACTCCCCGTCTCCCTCCACTCCCCTTCCTCATTGTGTACACCCCATCTCCATGGTTACCTACGTGCCCAATCATTATACATAGTCCCGCCCTCCTCTCAATTACCTCTCCACCCCTCCCATTGCCTATGGTATAAATTCCCACACTGAATATGGCCACCAGCATAGCCTGATGAAGGAGCACGCATGCTCCGAACGCGAAGCACAGCCCACCTCACCCCGCTCCTGGAAGTGAAGACGCAGGTCAGCACGGCGCTCCACGGAGGATCCATGACCGATATCCTGGCCGCCCGGAGGCTCTGAGGACCCTCGGCACCACCGGAACAGCTACCAGGACCCAGGTTACAGGACTCACATCCCAGGAACCCCTGAACTGGCCCGTGACACCCACATCCCCCGAGAGCACGCGGATGAAACCACTTTACATGCTGGTTTTTAGCAACTCAAATGTGAGTGTTTTTATCTATTGTAATAAATATTTTTAACATACATGCTGCACTTAGAGGGCGCCGTCCTTCTTTCTTTTTTATTTGTTCCAGAGCTTCTTCTAGCTTTTATAGACTGGCTGCCTTCCATTTATTCAGCATCATTTTATCCTTACATGGACTAATACCCGAACTTGTTGTGAAACATTAACTACCACCATCAAGTTCCCCCTCTCAGGAACCCCCAACCCACCCCCTTCCCCCCACTATTTTTAGTTATATGTACTCGGCTACCTCCATTGTGCGCCATATTAACCCCTTGACTGATAGGTGGCACTAATGGGCACCGATATATGGCACTGATGAGGAGGCATTGATGGGCACTGACAGACATCACTCGTGAGCACTAATGGGCAGCACTGGTGGGGCTGCAATGATAATCAGGACATTTACCGGCTCTCCTCAACTGCTGTCTGCGTAAGGAGAGGAATGCCGATAACTGGCCTTTTTCTGTTTACACTGATCAGCTGTGATTGGACACAGCTGATCACATGGTAAAAGGGCTTATGTTATAGGCTCTTTACCTTGACCATGATGTACTTTGTCTGTGGGATTTGACACCATGATCACCGTGCTGTGCGCCCCCCCCCAGGCGTCCATGAGTGGCAAGAATGAGAGGACGTCATATGACGTCCTACCAGAAAGTGCTCCCATTTCAATCTAGAGCGGGCAGGAAGCAGTTAACAACCACCCCCCTTTTTTTTTTGTTACCCCACTTTTGCGGACACATCCGCTTCCTTTGCTTACCTTAACCCGAGTCTTATGGATCAGGCATTATACATGGGTCCCCGACCTGGGTCAGTGGATCATGGTTCGTTAATAGTCTGTACTTTATTACACATCTTTTTCTATGTTTTCATGAAAATTCTGCAGTGTGTCCAATATAAAATTCCCACGCAGGGGATATGAATATCTGTTCTTTCTTTATATGCCAATAAAAATCATTGTACCAGAAAAAGTGAACCAACAATCATACACCCTTCCTTCATAGGTCTCTGGCATCCTCTGGAACTCCCTACCCCGAACTGTACAGTTACAGTGCCTTGAAAAATTATTCATACCCCTTGAAATGTTCCACATTTTGTTATGTTACAACTAAAAACGTAAATGTATTCTACTGGGATTTTATGTGATAGACCAACACAAAGAGGTACATAATTGTGAAGTGCAAGGAAAATGATAAATGGTTTTCAAACTTTTTTACAAATAAATATCTAAAAAAGTATGGCGTGTATTTGTATTCAGTCCCCTTTACTCTGATACCTCTAACTAAAATCTAGTAGAACCAAGTGCCTTTAGAAGTCACCTAATTAGTAAATATAGTCCACCTTTGTGTAATTAAATCTCAGTATAAAATACAGCTGTTCTGTGAAGCCCACAGAAGTTTGTTAGAGAACCTTAGTGAACAACCCGCATCATGAAGGCCAAGGAACACACCAGACAGGTCAGCGATAAAGTTGTGGAGAAGTTTAAAGCAGGGTTAGGTTATAAAAAAAATATCCCAAGCTTTGGACATCTCACAGAGCTCTGTTCAATCCATCATCCGAAAATGGAAAGAGTATGGCACAACTGCAAATCTACCAAGACATGGCCGTCCACCTAAACTGACAGGCCGGGCAAGGAGAACATTCATCAGAGAAGAGCCAAGAGGTCCATGGTAACTCTGGAGGAGCTGCAGAGATCCACAGCTCAGGTGGGAGAATCTGTCCACAGGACAACTATTAGTCGTGTTCTCCACAAATCTGCCCTTTATGGAAGAGTGACAAGAAGAAAGACATTGTTGAAAGAAAGTCATTAGAAGTCCCATTTGCAATTTTTGAGAAGCCATGTGGGGGACACAGCAAACATGTGGAAGAAGGTGCTCTGGTCAGATGAGACCAAAATTTAACTTTTTGGCCTAAAGGCAAAACGCTATGTGTGGCGGAAAACTAACACTGCACATCATCCTGAACACACCATCACCACTGTGAAACATGGTGGTGGCAGCATCATGTTGTGGGGATGCTTTTCTTCAGAATGGACAGGGAAGCTGGTCAGTGTTGATGGGAAGATGGATGGAGCCAAATACAGAGCAATCTTAGAAGAAAACCTGTTAGAGTCTGCAAAAGACTTGAGCCTGTAGTGGAGGTTCACCTTCCAGCAGGACAACAACCCCAAACATACAGCCAGAGCTACAATGGAATGGTTTAGATCAGGAATCTTCAAACTACGGCCCTCCAGCTGTTGCGGAACCACACATCCCATGAGGCATTGTAAAACTCTGACATTCACAGACATGACTAGGCATGATGGGAATTGTAGTTCCTGAACAACTGGAGGGCCGTAGTTTGAAGACCCCTGGTTTAGATCAAAGCATATTCATGTGTTAGAATGGCCCAGTCAAAATCCAGACCTAAATCCAATTAAGAACCTGTGGCAAGACTTGAAAATTGCTGTTCACAGACGCTCTCCATCCAATCTGACAGAGCTTGAGCTATTTTGCAAAGAAGAATGGGCAAAAATGTCCCTCTCTAGATGTGCAAAGCTGGTAGAGACCTCCCCAAAAAGACTTGCAGCTGTAATTGCAGCGAAAGGCGGTTCTACAAAGTATTGACTCCGGGGGGGCTGAATACTTTTTCAAGGCACTGTAAATGTGCCTAAATGCCCAATGTGAGTTTGAGTGCTATTCGCCGTTAATGGCCCTCCAAATGCGACAAAACGCCTGAAAAATGTGTGAAAAAGCACTATTTAAAGATACGCCAAAGTCAGTTCCAAAAACGGGTATGGGAGATACTTGAGCGCAGGGCAACCCATTCAATTTTAAATTTTAATTTTTTTAAATGTTAAATTTTAAAGTCACTCCACAAAAGTGCTAAAGCACAAAAAAGCTTAAAAAAAATGTGACTTTCCTGTGCTGCTCAGATGTGAATGAGGCCTTGAGGTTGGTAATGCATAACATAACAAACACTAATATAGTGACAGGAAAGGATTTTTTTACAGGTGGGAGTTACTTTGAGTTTTTTTTTCTTATTGCACTCTAAGATGATGAAATAAGTCAGCAGTCAGCTTTGATATGGCAGAAAGCGGACAGCGAGGAGCTCTGGAGATGGCGCTTCAGGCGGTGGAGATCCACACGTTACGTGACACAGAGACAAGGACACGAAAATGTCACTGAAACAGATTTCATTGTGGAGGAACCTCGTCGGATCAATGACATGAATTTCCCGAGTCAATTACAAGGGGGGAGGTTTCAAGGATTCATCTCCTTGTTAAGCCGATTCCACCCTCGGCGGCGAAAAAGATAAATCTAATGACAATAGCAATGTCCGGCGACTCGGGAACAAGACAGATACTGCGCACGGGGGGAAAAGATTTAATACTGGAGATGTAACACAGATGTGTGGAAGGAAGAGAGAGAGTCATGGGAGGAAATGAGGAGACAAGATCGAAAAAAATGCTCATAATAGACAGCATTAAAGGAGAACTCCAACCGCTAAGAAAGCATGGGAACCTTATTATAGGATTTACTATTATTGTATTATTACTCCCCGCTAAACCACCTGACTATAGGGTGTTGTGCAGGCTGTGTGCCATTGTCCTGCCCCATGCCCGCTCTTATGGACTAATAAGGGTCATTGGATGCTCAACCTCTCCGTCCGTCTTCCCCTCTCATTGCATCAGCCCAATTTCAACTTTCAGCTGGTGTATGGAAAATGCATTAGAAAGACAGATTCGGGTGATTACGCTCGGTAGTTTAAAAAAAGATTTCTTGACTTTTGAAGGAATTCAAATGTTAACTGAATCCTACAGAATAGTGACTGCGCCGCTCCGCACTGCAATTATCTAATCGTCAGAGATTACGGGAAACAGCCACAGCTGCCATTACAGTTCAGACCTTTCTTCCCTTTTAAGAGATTGTAATGACAATAGGCGTGCGTAGGTGATTAGGTCACCCTAATCACTATATGTGGTGCAGATTCCCCCTACTGCCCCGGCCCCCCACCCCGCAGTGCTGCTGGCTTCCCTCCTCTTCTTGCGGCTGTTGCGGGGGATAATTCAGGATGGAGAGCGGGGGAAGGGGATAGTAGATATGTAATTTACCAGCCCCTTATATTCTAAATGAACACACTCGCTGACTGTGTCCATTCATAACTGAGGCATAGTAGACGGTGCTTACTATGCTTCAGTCTGTGCATTAACAGGAAGCCGCTCAGCACAGAGCACTTCACGTTCATTCTCTGTCCAGTGCAGCTGAGGCTGCAGAGAAAGGCATGTGTTTGAGCTTTGGGGTGCACACCCTAATGCAATAGGCCGCGCACACCTATGGCAACAGGGGCTGCCCCCTTTCTCCATGCCACCCTCCTATATGGTAATGGACAGATTCATGTAGTATGAATCTATCCATAGCCGCCGCGGCCACCCCCTATCCATGTGTCCGGGCCCTTTCAGGACGCCGGGCGCGTGGATTACAGAGGCGGGGGTGTTATTTTGAAGCATCTGATTAGAGCCATAGTCTCTAATAGGCTTCAAAATAGGATGGGCTCGCGGCGCAGAGCATTGCGCTCAGAGCCCACCCAGATGTGTTAGAAAAGCAAATGAATATTCGCTTTTCTAACACTAAATCCCCTCTCTGCCAATCAGGAAGCGGGGGTCTGTTACCCATTTCCCCACTGGCTGAAAAGTCAGGCGATCCTATTGGATGCCTAGGAGGTGGGGAGGAGACACACGGCAGAAGCCGCTATGATCTCAGATGGGAAGAGGACACAGGAGACGCTGCCAGATGCCTGCCGCAGCCTGTCCCCCTGCCCAATGTGCCCACTGATCCCCGCTGCCGACGGGGTAAGTGCCGGTGGAGTGGCAGACAGCAGGGGGTGGTTGAGGTGCCCCAAACAAAAAAACACCAGCCACCACTGCATGGTAATGACGATGGATGTAGGGAGTCTATGAAATAATGGGCCTGTGACATTTCTGACATACAAATCCTCTCTATTCAGCGACTTGCATTGCTGATTTTTTAAGCACATGCAGCACAGCAGGAGGTCCCCTTCTCCAATCAGTGCCGGCTCTCATCCGTGTCACTGAGTGCTCTCTTGTCATAATCTACCACTTATTAGAGGATTAATAGAGAGCAATTTTAAGAACGGATGAGACAAAGGAGAGAAAATTTCAACAACATATTGCAAATAGCCCTATGTCATTTTACTGGAGTCAGATCAGTGAAAAATGAACAATAAAAACTGCTGACGTCTTACTATGGTAAACACCGTACTGCGTTTGGCAGAGTATGTAAAAAAAAATGTAAAAAAAAGAAAATAAATTGTAATAAAAAAAAAGAAGTAAAAAAAATAGATTTTTTAAATTTTTTTTTACGTATGATCACCAGTCAGTGTCCCTTATCACCACCACGCCAGTTATATGATGATGCTGTACCGCACTGGTAACAGTACGTAAAAATAAAAATTGTGAAAACAATTTTTTTAAATTTCTTTATTTTCCAAGAAATTGTGACAAAAAATTGCAACATCAAAAAAACTCGCCCTGCCTCATACTAAATACCCTGGACTGACTACTTTCCAAAAAAGGGGGTCAAATTTTATTATTTATTTTATTTATTTTTATATCTATAAATTGTGTTTAAAAAAATAAATAAAAAATAAATTTTTTGATGACTTTTATTGCTGTCACAAGGGATGTTTACATTCCTTGTGACAGCAATAAAAGTCATCATAATTTTTTTTTTTTTTTTTTTAAACACAATTTTTATTGCTGTCACAAGGAATGTAAACATCCCTTGTGACAGTAATAGGTGGTGACAGGTACTCTTTATGGAGGGATCGGGGGTCTCCTTTGCACTTCAAAGTATTCAGATCGCCATTTTTGGCGATTCTGAATACTGTGTATTTTTTTCAAAACCGGCACCATTGGCAGCCGAGTAAGCGGGAAGTGACGTCATGACGTCGCTTCCGTGTTTACTATTAGGAGGCTGGAATGAAGACGCTTACGGCTTTGTTCCAGACTGTCACTAGCCGCCGGACAAGACAAGAGCGGCGGGAGGCGGCGGGAGGGGGGCGGGGCGACACGTCCCCTCCTGCTCCTCCGGTATAACAGCCGAGCGGCTTTTAGCCGCATCGGTTGTTATACCAGGAAAGCCGATCGCCGGCTATAAAAAATGGTACCGGGATGATGTCTGCAGCTGCGGGCATCATCCCGGAATAACCCCGGAAAGCCGAGTACGTACATCTGCGTAAGCTCGGCGGGAAGGGTTTAGGGCCTTGCAAGGTATTGCCTTAATGAAAAAAAAAAAAATGTGACCAAAGTACCAGGGTCTGTTTGTACTATTCAGCACTTTGTGATTTAGCCAACACACATTCTTCTCATTAGGTTATATTTAGAGAACAAGCACTCAAATGTATTGTATACAGGTAGACGAAGATTGATAGCAAAACATTTAATCTTCCCTATAAGAATTGTAGAAAAACTGCTCTATGAAAGATCATCTGGGTGATTCTTCTGGAACAGGTTATACCTCCCCAGCGGTCAGGCGGCTCCATCGGGCCATCTTGTGATTCTGAAGCACTTAATCAATTTCTCCCCTGCAAACCCGAACATCCCCCAGTCTCCTACAAAGTCAGCTTTGCTAAGATATGCAAATAAAGAGCTGACTAAGGCGCTTACTTAAACGCTAAATTATTTCTTTTGATCTCTCCCAGCAAGACGTTTTTAATATTAATCTCCACACAATGGAGAGGAAGTTCTGAAAGGAACGGAGATTCGAATGTTTTCAGATATGTAAAACGGGATTTTTACATCAAGTAATTCCAGAGTTAATTAAATTAAAACTTTATAGTGAAGTCTCTGGTGGGTCCTTGGCTCAACCTAGGTAAAACGGCAATTAAACAGGCTGTTAAATAAATGAATTTTGTTACATGAGGTGGTGATAAGCCACATCAGTGCAAAACGGTCCAGAGAAGAAGCCTCGGCCACATGGTGGGAGTCAGAATTCAACCAACTACCTCAACAGAACCCCATTTAACACAGATAGCGCAATGTCTGTAGAGTTAGGACAATTTCTTCGGGGTATCTCTCGATCTATATAATAAAATGATGCAACAGCAACTGACTGGATAAAAAAATTTTTCATTTCTAAGTAATATACTACAAGTCTTGCACCAAAAGCAGCCCAAGCACCCCAAGACTTCTCAAGTCCTACCCCTTCTCTGCACTCCCTTTTACAAGTCACTGAAAATATTAAACACTCATTATTGTAGTAGTAGTAATATTAATAAATTACTTCTTTCTCAGGTGACAGTTATGCTTAAATTTAAACCAGTGGTCTCCAAACTGCGGCCCCTTGCCTGCCCTTATTTGGCCCTTGAGCAACTGTCCCTCCTATTGACACCAATGACAAGGCACCATTCCTTCTACTAACACCAAGGATGGGGCACTATTCCTTCCACTAACGCCAACATAGGGGGACTTATCCTTCCACTAACACCAACAATGGGGGGACTATTCCTTCCACTAACACCAACAATGGGGGGACTATTCCTTCCACTAACACCAACAATGGGGGGACTATTCCTTCCACTAACACCAACAATAAGGGGACTATTCCTTCCACTGACACCAACAATGGGGCACTATTCCTTCCACTAACACCAACAATAGGGGGACTATTCGTTCCACTGACACCAACAATAGGAGGACTATTCCTTCCACTAACACCAACAATGGGGGGACTATTCCTTCCACTAACACCAACAATAGGGGGACTATTCCTTCCACTAACACCAACAATAAGGGGACTATTCCTTCCACTGACACCAACAATGGGGCACTATTCCTTCCACTAACACCAACAATAGGGGGACTATTCGTTCCACTGACACCAACAATGGGGCACTATTCCTTCCACTAACACCAACAATAGGGGGACTATTCCTTCCACTAACAACAACAATAGGGGGACTATTCCTTCCACTAACACCAACAATAAGGGGACTATTCCTTCCACTGACACCAACAATGGGGCACTATTCCTTCCACTAACACCAACAATAGGGGGACTATTCCTTCTACTAACACCAACAACAGGACTATTCCTTCTATTAACACCAACAATGGGGGGACGATTCCTTCCACTAACACCAGCAATAGGGGGATGATTCCTTCCACTAACACCAGCAATAGGGGGACTATTCCTTCCACTAACACCAACAACGGGGGGACTATTCCTTCCACTGACACCAACAATTGGGACTATTCCTTCCACTATCACCACCAAGGGGGGCTATTCCTTCCACTAACATCACCGGGGGGGACTATTTCTTCCACTGATACCAGCAATGAGGCACCATTTCTTCTACCAACTCCAAGGATGGAACACAAATCTTTTCACTGACACCAACAATGGGGCAAACAGTTGCTTTACTGACGCCAACAATAGAATACTATTCTTTCCACTGACACCAACAATGAGGCACCATTTCTTCTACTGACACCAATGATGGAACACTAATCCTTCCACTGACACCAAGGATGAGGCACAATTTGCTTTCACTGACAACAATGGGACACTACTCCTTCTAATGACACCAACAATGGGACACTATTTTTATCACTGACACCAATGATAGGGCACTATTCCTCCCACTGACACCAACAATGGGACACTTTTCCTTCCACTGACGCCATGGATGAGGCACTATTCCTCCCACTGACACCAACAATTGCCACTATTCTGCCTACCAATACCAAAGAGGGGGCATCATTACTCCTTGTACTGACCACATGCGCTATGTAATTTTCTTACTCCCACTGAAAACCAAGCCTGAGGCACTGTTTACTCGCACAGACCACGGTCGAGGCCTCTCTAAAGGCTGAATGGACAGTAATCTGGCTCTTTGGATGATTTGGAGGCCCCTGATTTAAACCATCAGGAATAAATCTAGCACATAAGCACCTCTAATGTCTTACCTTATAAGCACAAGTTTCAGTTTGGAAGGTGCAGACTTAATAATGGCAGATGCATTCTGATGGCTTTTCCCAAACAAAATGTGATTGTTCAGCTAAAAAAAAAAAGAAAAAAAAAGTTAAAAATAATATGATCCAACTTTATGTTTACAATCAGTAATTCACATAGAAAAGCACACCATAGCTTCTATTGAGTTAGTACTAACCATCCCTGATGGACCACAATGAGTAACTTTAAAGGCCTTTTACGGTCTGGGAAATGTCAAGAATATCAGGGCTGTGCCAGGTATAAAACAGACTAAGAACCTCTTCACATCATCTCTTTGTGGGAAAGCATGCATTGTACATTGGTTCCATTCACAGCAGATGCACAGGAAGAGGGGAGAGAGCAGAGTGCTGAGGCCAGACTTGAAGGACTTCAGTGCTTCTTTTATGAACTTTGAGGATGAATTGTTCCACACTGCCTTTTGCTACAAAGGTCAGAGAGGGCTCGCTTTAAAGCTATTAATACTGCTGGTTACAAATAGGTAAATATCTGAGCATCCAAAGCCTAGACATTATATAACTTCTCTGCAGTAACTGCTGCTTCTCTAGTTTCCAGTCACATAACCAAAAGTTTCAGTCAGCCAGTAGCTCTGCCTAAACTCTTATCCACCCCTCCAGTGGGCGATCCATTGCTCTATAGCTAGGTTTTTGGCCTTAGGACAAGCCAGCACAGAAACAACGGTACCTGCTGTGAAGGAAAGTATATTCTTCGTACTGTTACTTTTTAAGACTTGAAGGTATAAGTTGGACATTGGAGTAAGGACACGTTTTTCAGACGCATTAGGCCCCCTTTAAAACGGACAGTAATAAGAACTTTGCCAAGAACGTTTTTGACTTCAGCTGAAGAGTTTTTGAAACTTTTGGGCCATTGGATGGGAAGAAACGTTGCTCAAATCATGGTCAAGGAGCATTGGAAAAATGGGTTCAGTTCCCAGGTTCCTTTATGCGTGGAATTTACATTAAAAAAAAAAAAATACTAATAATGTAGACTTCTTTGGGCTTCCTCCACAAATAAAATAAAATGGATCCTTTGCAAATATCAGAGACTTCTAGGTATGGGAGAATATATGACTTCAACCCTTCCATCCAGGATGCAGTGCTCAGGTCACAGTGGCCAATTACCAGGCCCTGTTACTGTTACATGGATGAGGGTAGAAGGTCAATAGCCCTTCTTAAAGTCTAAGTAAACCCCCCCTACCGTTTTCAGCCAAGGAAGCTGCCATCTTTGCCTCTGTTTAATCTATAACTGCCATGATGCTGCACTTGTGATCACTTTAGACACCAGCCATTGGATGGCTTGACAGTTTGGTTGAGCGCTCAACCAATAGTAGTGTTAAATTCCTGGCACGTGCCGAAAATTGAACTGTTTTATGGATGGGTTTACTTCCGGTTTAAGCTCTGACACAGACCAGCACTAAGCTTACAAAGGGATTGGACCTGTGGCTTTGACAGATAAATGGAGCAGCGGGGGTAAGAGTGACAAATGTGAGAACAAAGCAAGTTAGAGAGATGGCCCTTCAAGAGAACCTGTCCCTTTGTCCGTCTGGGAGTTTTTTTTAGTTTGTAAATTATACTTACCTCCATGAATCTGAAGTTCCACTGCCTGCACACGTATTGTCCTTGAGTTCTGGCCTGAGGGTGCTGGGTAGTAAAAAAATTCCCAGAACCAACATCATCAGTTCAAAACAATGCAGAGCACAGTACTGGAACCAAAAGCAGTCAGAACTGTGGCAAAGTCTAGATTGTAAGCTCCTCAAGGGTTAACCAATATAGGCAGCAGGGTGGTAAAGTGGTTAGCACTTCTGCCTAGCAGCACTAGAGTTGTTGGTTCAAATACCATCCATGGCACTACCTGCCTGAAGTTTGCATGTTTTTCCTGTACCTGCGATGGTTTCCTCTGGGTACTCTGGTTTCCTCCCACACTCCAAACGCATGCTGGTAAGTTATTTGTCTCTTGTTTAACCACTTGACCTCCAGAATATTTACCCCCCACCCCCCCGCCTTCATGACCAGGCCATTTTTTGTGACACGGCACTGCGTTACTTTAACTGACAATTACACAGTCGTGCAACGCTGTACCCAAATAAAATTTGTGTCAATTTTTCCCTACAAATATTTTTTTTTGGTGGTATTCGATCACCATTATTTTTTTTTTTTTGCGCTATAAACAACAACAAAAAGGACAATTTTGAAAAACAAAAATATATATTTTTTTTACTTTCTGCTACAAAAACATATCCAGTAAAAAAAATAAATGTAGTGTATATGGATTGATTTGCACAAAAGTTATAGTTGTCTACAAACTATGAGATATATACTGGAATTTGTATTTATTTTTTTTAATAGTAATAGTGGTGATCAGCGACTTATATAGGGACTGCGATATTGCGGCGGACATTCTGACACTGACACTTTGTGGGAACCAGTGACACTAATACAGTGATCAGTGCTAATAATAGGTCACTAATGACACTGGCTGGGAGGGGGTTAAACATCTAGGAAAATCAAAGTGTTAAATGTGTGCCTAACCAGTGTTTTTGTGTGTGCTGTTTTTTTCTAAAGGAATGTGCTAGATTTTATTCCCTGCTTTGTACTTTCGCTGTACTAATGACACTGGCTGGGAAGGGGTTGAACATCTAGGGTGATCAAAGAGTGAAATGTGTGCCTGACACGTGTTTTGGTGTACGGCGTGCTGCTTTTACTAAGGGAAGTGATGGATTTTTCCCTATGTACGACACTTTCAGCACAGAACACCTGCAACATTCCCTTGGATTACAAATTGTATTACTATCAACTGGGATTTGCTGATGCCAGGAATCTCTGTTCTTTGAGCTCCAACGTTGCCGGTGAAGACAGTGCAAGGCCTTGCTGTTAGGACAGTGTTAGTACTCTTAAAGAAGACACTTAACTGGTCACTATAGTATACCATCTTTCATTAGTATAAAGGTATTAAAGGTCAGTCCGGGGTTTTCCTTTAAAGTGGACACTTTCCTTACATCCATTGATAGCTTTTCTATATACCCTATGGTGATAGTGTATATTGTTGCATTCATGTTTCACCATTAATTGCTATTGTTACAAGTGTTATTTCAACTTAGTCTTGGTCCACCCAGGATTTGGCTGAATAATTCTAGTCTTCACCTCTCATCCTAACCACTTATTAAGGACCAGCCGCCGCAGTTACACTGCGGCAGGTTGGCTCCTCTGGGCGAATCGCCGTCATGGTACATCGGCCGCTTTAAGAGCTGTAGGGGGCGAGCGAGCGATGCCCACCGGCCACGCACAATCGCTCCCGACAGAGACAGAACGGAGTTCTGTCAATGTAAGCAGACAGATCTCCTTTCTGTCAGGGGAGGAGAGACAGATCTGTTGCTCCTAAAGATTAGGAACAGCGATCGGTCTCCTCCTCCAGGCAGTCCCCTCTCCCCACAGTTAGAACGCACATGAGGGAACACAGTTAACCCCTTGATTGCCCCCTAGTGTTAACCTCTTCCCTGCCAGTGATATTTATACAATAATCAATGGTTATTTTTAGTTCTGATCGCTGTATAAATGTCAATGGTCCCAAAAAAGTGTCAAAAGTGTTTGATCTGTCTGCCACAATGTCGCAGTCCCGCAAAAAAAAAAAATCGCTGATCGCCGCCATTACTAGTAAAAAAAAAAAAATAATAATAAAAATGCTATAAACCTATCCCCTATTTTTTAGACGCTATAACTTTTGTGCAAACCAATCAATATAGGCTTGTTATGTATTTTTCTACATATTTTTGGTAAAAAAAAAAAATCACATCGGCCTAAACTGATGAAGAAATTATTTTTTTTTAGGGGGATATTTATTAGAGCCAAAAGTAAAACTTTTTTTTCAAAATTGTCGCTCTTTTTTTGTTTATAGCGCAAAAAAAAAACAAAAAAAAACGCAGAGGTGATCAAATACCACAAAAGAGAACTCTATTTGTTGGAAAAAAAGATGTCAATTTTGATTGGGTACAGCATCGCATTACTGTGCAATTGTCAGTTAAAGCGACGCAGTGTCGTGTAGCAAAAAATGGCCTGGTCATTAAGGGGTCAAATCCTTCCGGTCCTTAAGGGGTTAAAGTAGTAAAGTCTGAGAGAGTTGAAAACATTTGCTTTGCGTCTGTGTGTGTCGTTTAAAAAGGTATACAAAAGATATCTGAACCTAGAGTGTCATAAGAGAACATGCATTATCAAGCAACCCCCGAGGGGGGCATTGCTACATACAATATATATATGTAAAGTGCTGTGTAAATTGATAGCACCATACAAGTACCTGTAATAAATAAATAATACATACGTACGATGTAGCAGCAGCATCAGGTCTAGTTGCCGTGTAAAAGGTGAAAGCGTTTGCACTGAAATCAGCAATCTGGATGTAGACATCTGAAGGCGAGCAGATGCATCAACAGATTGTGGCTTTCAATGGGAGAAGACTATTATAAAAGGCACTTGAAGTTGTTAGGAGACACTTATATAACGTGAGAATATGCCGTATTACCTTGTTATCAGAGAAAAGGAAGCGTGCAGCCTTACGGGACAAAAACCGCAATGTGTTCAGGCGGTATTGAACGTCAACAGCTATTTTCCCGATGTCATTACTACAAGCTCCTTTATAAAAGAATGGCAAAATAAGAAAAATAATGCCTTTTGCTTTGCAACACTTCAACTCTGATTATTGTAATTTAGAACTCAATAGTGGAAAAAAAAATTCGAAATTGTAAAGTTCACTTTACAAAATGTCATCCATTTAAAAATAATGGGCAAGCGTGGTTTAGGCTGGCATCGTTTATTGGTGACATTTTCAAGTTTTTCTAAAGTGGTAAAATTGATTTTGTTGGGCTGTTTCAGTCTCAGCCAAACCGCAACCAAAATAACAAGAAGCATGAAGGCCGGGGCAGCTTGAGAAAGCAGAAAAATAAAAAAAGGCAACCCCCCCCCCAAAAAAAAAAAACAAAAAAAAAAAACTTCCTCGTTAACCACTTCAGCTCCGGAAGGTTTACCCCCCCTTTCATGATCATTTTTTGCAATATGGCACTGCGTTACTTTAAACTTATTGTAAAGGATCGTTTTTTTATTTTTTTTTAAATAACAAACATATCATACCTACCTCCACTGTGCAGCTGGTTTTGCACAGAGTGGCCCCAAACATCCTCTTCTGGGGTCCCCTGGCGGCTCTCGCGGCTCCTCCCCGCAGCAGATAACCCCCTAGAGCAGTGATTGGTGAACCTTGGCACCCCAGATCTTTTGGAACTACATTTCCCATGATGCTCACCTACACTGCTGAGTACATGAGCATCATGGGAAATGTAGTTGCAAAACATTTGGGGTGCCAAGGTTCATCACTGCCCTAGGGGAAGCGCTCACCCGAGGGGGCTACCTTGCAGGTGCGCTCCCGAGTCCAGCATCTCATCCACAGACACGAATGCTGGACTCGGCCCCGCCCCCCGGCGCCCGCATCATTAGATTTGATTGACAGCAGCGGGAGCCAATGACTGCGCTGCTATCAATCTATCCAATCAAGAGACAGGACCCCATGGAGAGAGGGACAGCGCGTCCCCGTCGAGGAGATGAAGGGGCTCAAGTAAGTAAAATGGGGGGGCTGGGGGGCCGGCGACTGCCAGGTGTTTTTTCACCAAGGTGAAAAAACATGAGGGTTTACAACACCTTTAACTGACAATTGTGCGGTCGTGCGACGCTGTACCCAAATACCATTTATGTCCTTTTTCCCCACAAATAGAGCTTTCTTTTGGTGGTATTTGATCACCTCTGCGGTGTTTATTTTTAAAAAGAGTGACAATTTTGAAAAATAAACCAATATTTTTTACTTTCTGCTATAAAACATATCCAATAAAAAATTTTTTAAAAATCTACTTTCATCAGTTTAGGCCAATACGTATTCTGCTACATATTTTCGGTTAAAAAAAAAAAAAAACCCCCGCAGCTTAAATCTCCAAAACGTACTTCGTCAGGAGGTACGTTTAATAGCATTCTAATTGGTCGGTGCCGTCACATGGGTGGCGCTGACCAATCAGAACCCGCATAGCCCGTCTTGTCAACGCGGGCGAAGAGGAGAGAAAGCCGCGGGGGATTTGAAAACTCCGGACCAGTACAGCGGCGATACGAGCCGTCAGTGCGGGGGATCGCTGGACTCCAGGTTAGCGAGACCGGGGGGGGGGGGATGAGGAGGGGGTCCAGTGTAAAGTGCACCTTACAGATTTTCTGTAAAGGTGAACTTACACTTTAAGCTTGCTGGCCTGGGACACTGTGTATGGTGTCTCAGTGCTATCCATATCTGGGGCTACCACTGAAGTGACTGTTCCAAAGAGTAGCTACAGGGTGAAGAGTGTCCTTTGGTTATTGCTCAGGATTTCTGGAGTATCGCGGCTCCCTACACTCAATATGGGTTATTCAGCAATACATTTAAAAGAAAAGCAACCCCCTAGACTGTTTATTGAGCCCGAAGAGTTACTGTTGCTGAGTGCGTGGCTGCTACCACCCTAAACTGGAAAAGGAACCTGGGGCAAAACCAGCAGGTCCTTTCGGCGGTGAGCACTACATATGTAAGTCTAAGGCAGTGGTCCATGGACCACTTTTGGTGGTCTCCAGGGGTTTGGCTGCAAATCAACATTATGGCGAATGTATACCTCCCAATGTTGTTTCCAGTGTTGTTCTCAATGCACGCAGGCAGTCAATACTGTCTGCATGCATTGATACCCGATGCCACCTCTGTAGTTCCGACTCCTGTGAACTCAGAGGGAGGCGTCAGGAGTGGGAGGTGAAGGTGGAGACTTCCAATGCCAGCGCTGATCACAGACTGCGGGAGAGAGCACGGAGCTCAAGCACATGGCTGGATAAGGAGGTGAGATCCAATGAGGAGAGCCGGAGCATTTTGTGTATAAGGCAGCAGTGTGATCCAGATAGAGGGGGCCGAGAGCCGGAGCATTTTGTGTATAAGGCAGCAGTGTGATCCGGGTGGAGGGGGGCAGAGAGCCGGAGCATTGTGTGTATAAGGCAGCAGTGTGATCCAGATATAGGGTGGCAGAGAGCCGGAGCAATGTGTGTATAAGGCAGCAGTGTGATCCAGGTGGAGGGGGCAGAGAGGCAGAGCATTGTGTGTATAAGGCAGCAGTGTGATCCAGGTAGAGGGGGGCAGAGAGCCGGACCATTGTGTGTATAAGATAGCAGTGTGATCCAGGTGGAGGGGGGCAGAGAGCCGGAGCATTGTGTGTATAAGGCAGCAGTGTGATGCAGGTGGAGGGGGGCAGAGAGCCGGACCATTGTGTGTATAAGGCAGCAGTGTGATCCAGGTAGAGGGGGGCAGAGAGCCGAACCATTGTGTGTATAAGGCAGCAGTGTGATTCAGGTGGAGGGGAGCAGAGAGCCGGAGCATTGTGTGTATAAGGCAGCAGTGTGATCCAGGTGGAAGGGGGCAGAGAGCCGGAGCATTGTGTGTATAAGACAGCGGTGTGATCCAGGTGGAGGGGGGCAGAGACACTGGGCCATGGCTCATTGATATTCTTTGAGTAGCACCACTTATTCCTTCACATTTTTCTCAATTCTCTCACATTCTCCAATGGCACTATGTTTAAACTTTCTTATACTAGTACACTCTTGTATGCAAGTCATACAATTTAAAACTTTTACAGATATTTTTGGTGTCATTACCCCTTATCAACACTTGTTCACATGGAGATCGTCATGTTCTGGGGGCACTTTGTAGGAGTCCATTCCACATGTAGCTTCACATTACCTCAGCTCCCTAGACAGACAATCCCAGTGGCCCTCATCTTGCAGTACCGCATGCTTTTGATCTTAGCCCCATGTAAGTAATGAGGATTGGATATCCCTTTCCTCTTTTATGCAATCCTTCCTTGATATTGGAGTATAACGTTAGATTACATTGGTACTTATAACTCTTTCAGACATGTTGATACATCTGCTCCTGAGGAAGTGAATTTTAACTACGAAACGCGTCAAGCATTACAAAATGTAGCCATGTTTTGACCTACTACTTTTTTTTACGTAAATTTTTACCATTTTTTTTACCATATATCCTTTGCTGTTCAACAACTTTAGAATATGGAGTATTTAAATCTCCTACATATGGGCAATCAGAATGCGCTGCTATACCATTCCTGTACAATACATAAATTGCAATTTATTTATGATATATATATATATATATATATATATATCTATCTCTATATATATATATATATATATATATATATATATATATATATATATATATATAGAGATAGATATATATATATATATATAGATATATATGATAGATATGATTATATATACATAGCTATATAAATAATATTATCTCTCTCTCTCATATATATATATATATATATATATATATATATATATCTCTATCTCTAGCTCTCTATCTATCTATCTATCTATACCTCAACTGGAATGTGCTGCTCTACCAAGTGTAATATATTTATGCCATATATATATATGGAATTGATATGTCACCTGCATTTATTGCAATTTGCTAGGTTTATATATTTTTTATGATAATAAACATGTCATGATAGTATTGATACTTTCACTTGCCTCATTCAAAGTCCCAAATTCTCTTCTCTATTTGCCTGATTCAGGGATAGAGACATATGATTACATATGCTTCATTTAAAGTCCCACTTACCCTTTCCTTATACAGTGATCTAATAAATGGGTGGACAGGATTACAATTTTTTTGCCAGAAAAACACAAAAAACTTAGCTATTTGCCTGGAGTTCAGCTTTAAGACAACCTGTTAACCTGAAATAGTGGTTTTGGGACAGGGCTCCCAGGAGACCGAGGGGTCATTTTGCAGACCAATTCTGGCACTTAAGCCCAGCTAACACAGACTTGACTGACAGCCTGGCATCCCAAGAGGCTCCTGTGCAGCTCAGACCTTTGTGTGATGGACGGGTACTCTTAGCACAGCAAAGGTTCTCCAGCACCCGGGGAGAGATTACCCCCCTGCCACCAACTAAAGCACAGGTTAATAATGGCACGTCACATTTTATTAACTTTAAAGGATGTATTTGTCTTAACGCATCATGAGTCCAATCATACAGCCAGACTGTACGGGAGTCTGGGAATACGGCAAGCATGAACCGCTGGCGGAGCATACAGTGGGATTCCATCGCTGATACATAATGTATTTTCTGCGACCCGTCAGAGATGAAACAAGCAAGGCTTTATCCAGTTTGATGCTGTCAGTGCTCACACTGCAATAAATCTGCAGAATAAAATATTTAGGGCAAACCATGAAAATAGTTGCTGTTTTTTGCCATTTTAGAGTCCACAGAAATCTAATCTAATCAGTGAAATGCTAAGAGCTATCCAGTAGCTTTCCAGCTTGTTAGCCTTGATAGAGGACCTGTACTGAGGAAGCTGTGCCCCAAAAATTGCAAGCAGAGAACAAAGGACTAGAAAACAGTGTTGCCCATGGTCCTTCCACACCTGAAGTTTTCCCCATTACTGAGATATCAGGTCTCGTTTTGCTCGGTCTCTCTCTGTGTGAAGCCAGCCATGTTGGTAGAGCAACATGGCATGGTTGCCTCATCTTAGAGCTGGTGCTTGATGACTGAGGGGTAATAGTCATAGAGGAGGAGAGGTAAGGTGGCTCAGATACGCAGAATGAAGGAGAAGCAGGGAGATCCTTGCACTACAGCTCCTCAGATACAGCTTCCTCCCCAGCAAGGAGAACAGTAAGCAAATCTCAATGCAAATCTGGTCTGACTAGCAGTCAGAGGAAGCAATGAATTAGATGCGTGTTTTCCAACCTCATTTCTTAACTATCCCCAACAGGCTAGGTTTTGGGAATTTCCCATAGACTATATAGCTATAATAAATACCAAGCCGTTGATTTAAAGAACCTGTTCCTGAAAACTACCTGTTGGGACTACTTTAGGAATGAGGTTGGAAACCCCTGCCTGAGATGATCTAATACTGAAGACACATAGCTATGCGGCTTTCGGTGAGGTAGGCCTAGGCACTCCTAAAAAATATGATAAGTCAATTTTTTATGTGTTTAGTGGATTGGGAGGCCCAAAGAAGCAAATGGCAGAGCAACAAAATGCATATCTTTTTCTACATTGGTAACCAGGGCTTTTTTTTCAGCGGGAACATGGGGGAACGCAGTTCCATCACTAAATGTAAGTAATGGCAAGGGTGGTGGTGTGTGCTGGTGGGCTTATCGTCAATGGTTGTGATTTATTGTTGTGGAGGGTCTATTGTTGCTGCTGGGGGTCTTATGCTGCTGGGGGGGGGGGGGGCATGGGCAGTCATTGTTGGGATGGATCTACTGTTGAGGGAGGGGGTCTATTGTTGCTGGCTGCTGGAGGGTCTACTAATGTCGGAAACTGGGAGATCTATTGTTTCTGGGGAGCCTATTGTTGGGGGGAGCTTGTTGTTGCTGAAGGGGGGGGGGGTCAATGGTTGCTGGGAGGAATCTATTGTTGCTGGCTTCTGCAGGGTCTATTGATGCTGGGAGATCTATTGTTGCTGGGGGAGGGGAATCCAATGTTGCTGGCTGCAGGAGATATAGGTTATTGCTTTTTTTTGTTATTAACAAATTCCATATAAATTACTTATATGATGATGGGTACCGCTGATAGGTGGCACTGATGGGCACTGGTAGGTGACACTGATGGGCAGCACTGTTGATGAGGCACTGATTGGTGACATTGATAGGTGGCACTGATGGGTGGCGCTGGTGGGCACTGGTAGGCGGCACTGTTATGCACTGGTAGGTGGCACAGATGACTCCGCGGCTGCTCTCCTTGATCGGGACCGATGTCCCTCTGACAGCTGCCGGTGATCGGCTTTTTTTTACTCCTCACGCTATCAGGGTGAGGAGAAAAAATAGCCAAATGCCGGCTCTGTTTACATCACATGATCAGCTGTCATTGGCTGACATCTGATCACGTGGTAAGGGGTCGGGATTGATCCCTTATTCCGATTTGTGATCCAGCGAGTCTCAGGCTCGCTGATCACAGGGGGCGCGTGCAGGCCGCTGGAGCACGGGAGGATGTCTATTGACGCCCTCCCGGCAAAGTAGGTCCGGCTGTAGCCGTCATTGGGCTATAGCGCGGATCTGAACCGGCTAAGATTGTAAGCTCTATGTGCAGGGCCCCCCTATTCCTTCTGTATTGAACTGTGTTGTAACTGTATTGTCCCCGTTATATTGTAAAGAGCCGTGCAAACTGTTGGCGCTATATAAATCCCGTATAATAATAATAATTGTTGACATATAACAACACACCTACCGAACACTACCAAATAAAACCACACCTATATGCACATGCATAGATCTAAATGGGCCCATGGAAATTATACCCCTACCAGCTGGCTATAGGCTACCTAGGCCTGTACTTCTGGCCGACCTTATTTTACAAGAAGATAAGTATTCCCGTTCAATCACCGAACCCTATTATGCGACTATCAAGTTTAAAAGCGCTTGCTGCAAAAGTAATTTCAACAATCCGATCTTAAGCAGCGATGTCATTAAATACATACATTCTGCTCCATGTTTCAGCTGGGGGGGAAATAAAAAAGAAAAAAAAAAGAAAAGCCATTTTAATATCAAACGCTTCCCATGCAGAACCCAGAACTACAGGAGCGTCTGCTGCAGAGAGAAGTAAAATATCTCATTTGCCTCTGTGATCACCGAACGGTATTAAGATTACACTCCTAGAGCCCAATTACCGGCTTAAAGCACGCAATATGTCCGCTATGATGATGCGGGGAGTTTATACAATTATGGAAAATCAGCTCGCGAGGCTCCTATATGAAAAAAAAGATTCCGAGTGTCTATAAAAAGTCAGCAATTGAAATACTTGTTTGGAGTCTCGAAACGGCAGGGAAGCATATTTTATGGGGAAGATCTCATGAGGGAGAAAGGAAAAAAAACTGGAAGTGTTTGGAGGTTTCCAGCAACGAAACCAAAAAGAAAGTGTCAGCCAAAACACAATTAGAGAGATTTATCAATGTTGCCGCACAACAAGGAAGTGCAACCCCATCACAGTGATATTTTACAAAAGAGATTTGCTGGAAGATCTCGTCTTGACTTAAAAAGTGAAGTTCAAGGGTTTTATTTTTTTTTTCAAAATCCTACTTACATAGGTGGATGCTGCATCTGTCCCCCGCCAGCTCGAAGACTGAGAACCGAGTGATCAAAGATCGCTGATCGCTCGGTTCGCAGAGCTCAGTGAGCAGAGAACCGATGACTGTCAATCACCGTCTCTCTGCTCTGCTCCCCTCGCGCTCACTGGAGCGCTGGGCTGTGGAGGGGGCAGGGGCGGCAGCGGCTGGCTAAGAGGCTGAGCCAGGTGCCAGTCCAGGCATGTGGGTTGATCCCGACTTTATTGTAGCGATCTGGCCCCAACCTGGTGCGGCTCTGTGACGTCAGCCGACAGCGGGCTTCAACCCCCTGTCAGCTGGATACGGGTCACAGGAGTGCAGAACGAGCTGCACTCCTGTAATCCACAGGAGAGTACAGCTAAACGAGCTTTGGCTGTACTTCGCCTTTAAAGTGGTTGTAAACCTCTGAAATGAAAAATGAACAAAGCATATCCTTCCATTGTGTGTGCTTGTCTCAATCCAATAGCTAGTGTGATCTTTTTCTCCTCTCTCATTCCTTTGCTATCTGCACGATTCACTTCTGAGCCTATGCCAGAGGTCTCCAAACTTTCTAAACAAAGGGCCAGTTTACGGGCCTTCAGACTTTAGGGGGGCCAGACATTGGGATGAGTAGGATAAATAGTGCCCCATCATTGGTGTCAGTGGTAGGAATAGTAATCCCATCGCTGATGTCAGTAGGATGAAAAGTGCCCCATCATTGGTGTCAGTGGTAGGAATAGTAATCCCATCGCTGATGTCAGTAGGATGAATAGTGGCCCATCATTGGTGTCAGTGGTAGGAATAGTAATCCCATCGCTGATGTCAGTAGGATGAATAGTGGCCCATCATTGGTGTCAGTGGTAGGAATAGTGTCCCATCGCTGATGTCAGTAGGAGGAATAGCGCCCCATCATTGGTGTCAGTGGTAGGAATAGTAATCCCATTGCTGATGTCAGTAGGAAGAATAGTGCCCCATCATTGGTGTCAGTGGTAGGAATAGTGTCCCATCGCTGATGTCAGTAGGAGGAATAGTGCCCCATCATTGGTGTCAGTGGTAGGAATAGTACCACATCGCTGATGTCAGTAGGAAGAATAGTGCCCCATCATTGGTGTCAGTGGTGGGAATAGTACCCCATCGCTGATGTCAGTAGGAAGAATAGTGCCCCATCATTGGTATCAGTGGTGGGAATAGTACCCCATCGCTGATGTCAGTAGGAAGAATAGTGCCCCATCATTGGTGTCAGTGGTAGGAATAGTAATCCATCGCTGATGTCAGTAGGAAGAATAGTGCCCCATCATTGGTGTCAGTGGTAGGAATAGTACCCCATCGCTGATGTCAGTAGGAAGAATAGTGCCCCATCATTGGTGTCAGTGGTAGGAATAGTACCCCAGTCTGAAAGTAGCCTAACATTTAGTTATTTTAAACAAATGCCTTTAGAATCATATCAACCAGAGTCTCAGAGTACAAAACAGATCACGATAGAAACACACCAGAATAAATAGACGCAGTCAGGATGCAATAATGAAGGACTGTGTTGGAAGAGATTTTCTCCTCGCTGAACGGATGAACAATAGGTAGATGCCACCAACGTTAATTAAACAGAATCAAGATGGATTACATCAATTTGTAACTCTTTAGAAGATTGCACAAATACAGATAAGGCAAACCACAATTAAAAAAAAAAACTTTATTGTGACAAGATACTAAGACGACTTTTTTTTTTTTTTGCATAATGGGTTTTCATTTTCGAAAATTGGATTGCGGTCACTTTATCTCATTTTTAGTTTTTAGGTCGACATCCAGATTTCAACATGGGGAGGGGTAGGACGGAGCTGTCAGCAACAGAGGTAGATGAGGAACGACACACCGCACGCCATACAAACGCTTGTTTTATACAAACACTCTCTGGAAAGATTGGTGCACTCACGCACCTACATATTGTGAGTACCCTTCTGGAGGGAAGTTTTAATATATTTTAAATAAATCCCTTACTGTATCACACTATGGAGCTTTTTGTTTCTTGTATGTGAGACTATCTGATGACATCTGAGAGTGGTGGAGTTTATACCAGCATACCCTGTATGAGCCCAAGGGGTGGCTCCAATGCGTGTTTAGACACCGTTTAATCACCGTGTCACACGCTCAGAGGTGAGTGGGGGGTCACAGGAGAACACTGAAGCATGCTGGATTGTGAACACCATTAAGGAGGAGCATGAGGAACACTGTTTTTTGTGGACACCACTTACTTGCACTTTATGTGTTGATATCAATGAATTGAACTTTTTAAATGTGGACACTTGATTTTGCACTTTGATCTTATATTTTTATAACCACATATATATATATTGTTTTTTTTGCATGTTGCACTTTATGGGATACTTTTATATAAGGATTGTATTCATTCTATAATTTATATATTACTAGCATTTGTTTTTTTTTCTTTTTTCTTTTTTTTTTATATTGAAATTTTGTAATATAGTTTTACACTATATATGCACCTCCCAACTATTGGGATATATCTGTTTTTTCAGCGCAGGCGCGTTTATTTATATTTTTCAGATTTCAACATGGACTGGAAATATGGATCAGCCACTTCTAAAGAGTTTTTTTTTTTATGATGATGCAGACACCTTGATTTCTTGGCCACATTTGAGGCCCAGAGATGTCATATACAACAAGTAACCGAGCACAACACTCAGGACCTTGGCTAGTTGTTGAGCATCCTGGCAACCATTTTGCTTTCCTCTCTTTAACCCATTTATGATCGCCTAACACATATGTACAGTGAGGAAAGGTTGGGGATTTAAAGGAGAAGTCCAGTCTGAGCTCGCTTGGTTGGGCTTCTCCTATGGGTCACAGGAGTGCAATTCGTTTTGCACTCCTGTGACCCATTTTCAGCAGAGAACGGTCTGAAGTACACTCTCTTCTGACATCACTGGAATCGGTCCAGGCACCGCATCATCCCGACTTCGGAAGTCTGGATTCGCCAGGTGCCTGGACTGATTAGCCGTCTCAGCGAGCCGCTGAGAAGCTGAGACGGCCGCTCCCCGCCTCTCCACAGCTCAGCGCTCCAGTGAGAGTGGAGGAGTAGAGCAGGAGAGCTGCTGATTGACAGGCAGCAGCTCTCCGCTCGGGGAGCCGAGAGAACTGAGCCATTGGTGGTGTTCGATCGCTCAGTTCTCAGTGCAGAGACGCCAAGGGACCGATGCTGCATCCACCTAGGTAAGTATGATGGGGGGAAAAAAGCCAAGCCCATACTTCTCTTTTAATGTCTACATGCCTCACATATGCATCCCTGGGCGGCCAATGTTTCTGTGCTGAGGGTCGTGCTCCAGCACAGAGACTGAGCTGTGAAGGATAGCCCTTGGTCTCCGCTAATGTTCATTAGCTGGCTGAACCGGCTCTCAAGAATGTGACAGCTCTGACAGCCAAACATAGTGGTAACGAGATCAGCTGATCTTTCCACCCTCGGTGGGACACTGGAGTGGGTGGGAAGGAGTTAAAGTTAGGGGGGGGGGGGAATCATAAAACTTTCAGTACATCTACACAATAAATGCACATTTTTCCATGCTTTATTCCTTTAATAATGCCAGAGAAACTAAAAACTTACTACCAGATTTCCAAGGGAGCTCCTAATTCTCTGTTTGGATTAACAAAACTGTGCTTTTGCTGCACTGAAATCTCAAGCAGTGTTGTCAGTCCTGTCTGCTGGACTACAGAACTCCACCTATCCCTAATCCTCTCTGTCCCTTTCCCCATGCAGTCCTTTTTCTAGCAAAACAACGCTGCTACCTTGACGTCCAACAATCTGCCCAGTCACCGCATGTAGAAAAAAAGACTATTTGGGAGATGCAAGTCTGGTTTAGCCTGGTACTTCTATAGGAACTGAGCTCCCAGCAATAATTTTAAATGCTGGATGATGAGGTCACAAGTGTAGCACCCTCCTAGGTAGGTGCTAGGATTACTGTATTATATATTTTTTGGATTCTCCGCTTAACAGAGAGACAGCTAGGTAAAGTTGTTTGCTGCCTGCTTGATAGAGAGCAGTGATCGGCTAATATGGTCTGCTCGGTGTGCTCTGGTGCTGCTCATGATGTCTTGAAGTTTCACAATTTCCTGGCAACTATGGAGGGTGTTGGATGGTGGGCAGAGACCCTGCAGGTGGGAGCATGAATGTTCATGCAGCCCTGGCCAATTAGAAGGTATGCTGGGTGCATGTATTAATGTTCGAGGAGCACATGGGCTCTTTGTCATTTCTGGCAGAGGATTGCACCAGGCTGGGGGGAGAGACGTTGGCTCCCCCCAGCAATTACTGCCATGTGTCCTCGGGTTGGCAACCTGAGGGCCTGAGGTCTGTGTTGCTGACCCTGGTCCTGCCATGGCTGACAGAGGGAGAGTCTACAGTAAATCTGGTCTGGTAGCATGGAGACAGAAGGCTGCTGGTGGTGCTTCAGGAGCCTTGTGAGTGCAGACACCCCAAGGAGCCTTAGACAGTTAACCCCCCCCCCTCTTGTGCTTTAAGTCAGCTGAGGGTCCACACAAAGGGAACACGGATCAGTGTTCTTAGAGCTTTGTCCAGGACCGTCCACTACTTTACTAAGGGACAATTCTCAGTTCTGCAATCAGTTTGGTGCTGCTGGGAATTAGTCTGTATCTGCCTTCTGCAAGGACTTCAGACAATTTTCCTTAGGAAAGGAAGTTAGAGTCCTTGGTGTGAATAGTTCAATTTCGAGTATCCTACTATATCCCGTCCCTATCCAAGACATTGGAGTAACGAGCGGCAGTGAGTGTGTGGACCTGGCCCAGTGAAGCTAGCTGGCTGTGGAGTAAAAGTGGGGAAGACCCGGACAAACTACCAGCAGTTCCTGTTGGAGGAGCGCTACACAGGGAATGTAAAAAGCATTTCTTACAACAAGAAAGAGGAAAAAAACATAAAAATGATGTTGGGACATGAGCTAAACTTGGGTAAGGCCTGTGCATAACCTTTAATTGCAGCAATTAATTTTGAAGGTTGAGGGACATGACCCACCAAAGTTCAGTAAGAAAAGACACACGGTCCTATCAAGTTGCTTAGAATCACTGCATCCATCCAATTTTTATGGCCCTTACCCTGCATGAGCTGCCCCACTTTGGTGTTGCAGAAAACCAAAGCCCAATGGCATTTCAGAAAAATATAGAAGCTACCTAGTTTGTCTCCAGTCTAACTAGTGAACAATAGTACAGTAAACCCCTGGAGAACACAGAGCATGACAACCGCCATTTTAGCATCTTAGCCTGTATTACCATATAAATTTATATATATATATATATATATATATATATATATATATATATATATATATATATATATATATATATATATATATATATATATATATATATATATATATACACACTGATATATATATATATATATATCAATCACACATATATCCATATAGCGTTACCTCCAATAATTCATCTCCAACTTGGATTCTCCCATCTCTTCCAGCAGGTCCGTCTGGATTTATGGCTACCACAAAGATACTCATCTGTAATCGGTCCTTATTACCCGCCAAACTAAGGCCAAGTCCATTTTTATCCTTCTCCAGCTCAACGATGTGCAGTTCCCCTGGAAGGTCGGCATATCTCTGCCTAATTTTCTCTAGTGGGACATAAGAGAAATAGAATTATCCATAAGTATGTATATATACACACACACACACATTATATATATATATATATATATATATATATATATATATATATATATATATATATATATATATATATATATATATATATATACACATACATATATATATACACACATATATACACACACAGTATCTCTCAAAAGTGAGTACACCCCTCACATTTTTGTAAATATTTTCTTCTATCTTTTCATGTGACAACACTGAAGAAATGACACTTGTCTACAATGTAAAGTAGTGAGTGTACAGCTTGTATAACAGTGTAAATTTGCTGTCCCCTCAAAATAGCTCAACACACAGCCATTTATGTCTAAACCGCTGGCAACAAAAGTGAGTACACCCCTAAGTGAAAATGTCCAAATTGGGCCCAATTAGCCATTTTCCCTCCCCACTGTCATGTGACTCAGTGTTGGTGATCATGGATGCAATGGTTTTTTTTTTTCTGCAAAAATATGTGTATTTATTATTTTTTCTGCAAAGGTGAACTTAGCCTTTACTGCAAATGCTGCCTCTGCTTCCTGCTTAATAATGCTGCTCAGTCATTGTGCCTTGCTATTCCTCTCTCTCAATGCAAGTCTACTAGCCAGGTCTGATTTAAAAGGAGAAGTACAGCCAAAGCTTGTTTGGCCGTACTTCTCCCGTGGATCACAAGAGTGCAGATCGTTCTGCACACCTGTGACCCGTTTTCAGCAGACAGCGGGCTGACGTCACAGACCTGGTCCAGGCTGGGGCAAGATCGCGACAATATGGTCGGGATCCACCCACAACCCTGGACCTGCACCTGGCTCAGCCTCTCAGAGAGCCGCTGAGAGGCTGAGCCAGCCGCTCCCTCTCCTCCACAGCCCAGTGCTCCAGTGAGAGCGCAGGGTCAGAGCAGAGAGCCGGTGACTCAGTCACCAGCTCTCTGCTCAGGGAGCTCTGAGAACCGAGCGATCGGCGCTGTTTGATTGCTCAGTTCTCAGTCTTATGCCCCGTACACACGGTCGGACATTGATCGGACATTCCGACAACAAAATCCTAGGATTTTTTCCGATGGATGTTGGCTCAAACTTGTCTTGCATACACACAGTCACACAAAGTTGTCGGAAAATCCGATCATTCTGAACGCGGTGACATAAAACACGTACGTCGGGACTATAAATGGGGCAGTAGCCAATAGCTTTCATCTCTTTATTTATTCTGAGCATGCGTGGCACTTTGTGCGTCGGATTTGTGTACACACGATCGGAAATTCCGATTTTGTTGTCGGAAAATTTTATATCCTGCTCTCAAACTCTGTGTGTCGGAAAATCCGATGGAAAATGTGTGATGGAGCCCACACACGGTCGGAATTTCCCACAAACAAGGTCCTATCACACATTTTCCATCGGAAAATCCGACCGTGTGTACGGGGAATTAGAGCCAGCGGGGGACCAATGCAGCATCCACCCAGGTAAGTATGACTGTTAAAAAAACAAAACAAAAAAAACCCCAAAAAAACCAACTTCTCTTTTAATGAAAAGAAAGTACTGATAATTTATAATTGCGTTAGTGAGGGACTTCGCTAAAATACCAATTTTCTGGCAATTGGAGAAATGACCAGCTTTATAGAAAATGCAAGGAGAAGAAAAATGTAGATGAGATTGTTGCTAGTGTGGTGACGGGGCACATCACCCTGACACACAACTACCACCAACTAACGATTCACCTTGTGCCTGCAAAGAACTAAAGCACTGGAGAGATTTAGCAATCCTTTGGATCAATATCCTGGCTAGCCACGTCTGCCAATAAAATGACACTCAACACTACACAAGGTCTCTTACAAATGGTCGTTGCTATGGTTATCAAGGCTGAACAGGTGAAAAAAAAATATGAAGGATGAAGGTATTAAAACGTTGAGAAGATGCAATTTGCTGTTTTATTAAATGCCGTAGTCTCAGGAAATGTCAATCCTTTGTTCAGCAATACTCTCTATTTTTTTTGTTTGCTGGACAAAGGATGGACATTGAGCCTGAAAGGCCCTTTGTGGAACGGAATGTCAACAGACGCAGGAATGGAAGATGGCAACCGGTGTGCAGAAATTCAATTCAAATCCCCACGAAGGAGTCATCAAGGTACAAGACCCGTACTCTTACCACAGATAGGCAAGACAACTGCACATGGTGCAAAAAGCCATGCCAAGACTCTCAGATCTAGAGACCAAACTCAAAGTAGATATAACAGACACAGATTTCATGCAGTGTGTAAAATGGAAGTCAATTTAAGCCTCTAAATGCCTTGAAATTATGTGATAAAAGGTATTTTGTTTTTCAACCAAAAAGGATACCAAGACTTAAAAAAAAACCCCACTGGCTACTTTCTTAAAGTGGTTGTAAACCCACGATCAAAAAAAAAACAAAACTGCAAGACAAAGGCACAATGAGTTAGTATGCATAGCATACTAGTTCATTATGAATTACTTACCTTAGATCGAAGCCACCGCAGCGGTCCTTGTACATTGCTACTTCCGGGTATCGTGGGCTCCGGCGCTATGATTGGCTGGACCTGTGATGACGTCACTCCTGCGCATGCGCGCAGGAGCCGCTGGTGACGGCACACTCACTGAAGCAACGGCGGCACGTACGTGCCGTTGCTTCAGTGCGTATGTGCCGATGACTTTGGCACATGCAGATATAGGGGATATCTCCTAAACCGTGCAGGTTTAGAAGATATCCGGGGTAGCTACAGGTAATCCTTATTATAGGCTTACCTGTAGCTAAAAGTGGTTGTAAGGGATTTACAACCACTTTAAGTACACCTGTTCAATTGCTTGGTAACACAAATTGCTAATAAGCCAATCACATGGCAGCAACTCAATGCAGTTAAGCATTTAGACGTGGTGACGATGACTTGCTAAAGTTCAAACCGAGTGTCAGAATGGAGAAGAAAGGGGATTTAAGTGACTTTGAACGCAGTAAGGCCCCATTCACATCACACCTGAGCGTTTTGTAGCTTGAAGCCTGACGCTACAAAACGCTGGAGGGGAAAAAAAAAATCACTTATTCTCTATGGAGATGGTTCACATCTCCACTACAAAACGCCTGAAGCCAGAAGCTACAAAACGCCTGAAGCTCAAACAAGTTCTGATCTTTTTTTTAGGCAGATTTGGGCGTTTTTCTGCTTTTTACATTGGTGACCTTGCACAAAGTCGCTGTGAAATAACGCTGCGAAATCGCGGGATTTTTCTGCCTGAAAAGCTACGCTCAGGTGTGAATGCAGTGTCAGCTTCCCCTTCTTGGGTGGAGCTTCGCCTTAATGACTAGGAACGCTCAAGTCCCTTAGAAAGTAGCACTTTTTGTGTAGTAAGCAGAATACAGGAGCATCTCCCACTCCACTGTAGACACTGGTCCCAGTTCTACTGCCTGCAGGACTACTAGCCCACCCGGCTGCTCCAAAGATCTCCCAGGGCAAGGGACAGAAAGGGCTAAGCACAACACTGTCCTACAGAAAGGCTTGCTACATGCGGCACTGTCGTAGGTATCTCCATCTCCACTATAGACACTGATCCCAGCTCTACTGACTGCAGGAACTATCAGCCCACCTGGCTGCTTCTTCACTAACCCACCCGGCTTCAACTGAAGATCTCCCAGGGCAGGCCAAAGGAAAGATTTAAGCACAATGCTGTCTTCCAGAAAGGCTTGCTACATGTAGCAGCCTCTACTCTTAGTTTTAGAGTACTACAAGTATTGCACAAGCAAATTAAACATAAGTTTTTATTGGTTCCAGTCCCATAAAATCAGTGCTGGAAAGCAGCTTGGCAAGTGTAGCTTTGCTCTGTGGATGAGTAGTATTGGGTAATAGGGCACTGCTGAGCGCTCGTTACCTAATACTGCATTTTTTTAAATGCAATGCTACTGACAAAAACGGTTTCATATTGAGGATGGGTACACACTTATGCGAATTCATCCAATTCTCATGACAGGAGAATGTGACCAGCTCTCATATCTCCGTTGCGGACCAGCTTGCACAGGAGTGCTGTGTGTCTTTGGCTCCGTTTCAGGGCTGAATTCAGGCAAAAATTTGCCCCCCGGAGAACAGGGACGCACCAGACCCCTGCTGCGAGACGCATCTGTCGGGGGGGGGGGGGGGGGTGTGAACTGAGCCTAACAGTATTTAAAAATAAAGTAGTAAAGATAAAAATTTTGCCTAAAAATACTTTGATGAAGAAGGGCAGAAAGGAGAATGAACAATTTTTCAAGGATAACTTCACCTATAGCCATACCCCAATCTGAGCCCTCTCTGACAGCAGGCGTAGAATCTTGGCCCCATACCTGCTGTCACTATTTGTAAACAGAGTTCTGTGAATGAATAGAATACTAGGGCTATCGGCTTGTAGTTCTCAATAAACTACCAGGACACTGTTAAGCACTCCAGGCCAGTTACTCTCAAACTGTGTGCCATGGCACAATAGTGTGACGTGTGAGATTTGCAGGTGTGCCGCGGAAGTTTTGAAAAATATTTCAAATTGCTGGTGTTTTGAAACCTTGTACATATCAAAAAATTAAATGGCAAATCAATGTCACAAAAGTTAAAAAAAAGTAACATGTATAAAATTAGGGGTGTTGAATATAATCGCAGCATTGCGATTCAGACATTCGTAATTCAGCATCGATGCTCTAAGTCGGCCGAATCTATCTCAGATGACGTCATCTGGCGCTCCATGCAGTGCTCGGTCTCTTCTGCAGAAACACAGAGACGGAGCCTGCATGGTGGATACAGCCCCCTCCCCTTCCCCGGCTACAGAGGTGGACAATGAAGCAGAATGTCAGCTGATGAGCTGACAGCCAGTAGAGTGCAGGGGGAGGAGCTTGAGGAGACCCGACATCAAGAGAGGCATCACTGGAGGTACCAGAAGGGAGTAGAGAGGCAGAGACACACTGAGCATGGAGGGGGAGGGGGGGAATCGACTAACCCAGAGCAGGTGAGTGCCGGTGTCACTGATCCCATCCCTCCACCATCCCTCTGCCTGATCCGATCCCTCCCACCATCCCTCTGCCTGATCCCATCTCTCCCACCATCCCTCTGCCTGATCCTATCCCTCCCACCATACCTCTGCCTGATCCTATCCCTCCCACCATCCCTCTGCCACTGATCCCATCCCCCCACCACACTCTGCCCCTGATCCCATCCATCCCTCTGCCACTGATCCCATCCATCCCACCATGCCTCTGCCCCTGATCCCATCCATCCCTCTGCCACTGATCCCATCCATCCCACCATCCCTCTGCCCGTGATCTCATCCCCCCACCACCATCCCTCTGCCCCTGATCCCATCCATTCCACCATCCCTCTGCCCCCAATCCCATCTATCCCACCATCCCTCTGCCCCTGATCCCATCCCCACCACCATCTCTCTGCCCCTGATCCAATACATCCCACCATCCCTCTGCCACTGATCTCATCCCCACCACCATCCCTCTGCCCCTGATCCTATCCATCCCACCATCCCCCTACCACCGGTTCCATCCATCCCACCATCCCTCTGCTACTGCTCCCATCCATCCCACCATCCCTCTGCCCCTGATCACATCCATCTCACCATCCCTCTGCCTCTGATCCCATCCCCCCACCTCTATCCCTCTGCCCCTGATCCCATCCATCCCACTATCCCTCTGCCCCTGATCCAATCCATCCCACCATCCCTCTGTCCCTGATCCCATCCCCACCACCATCCCTCTGTCCCTGATCCCATCCATCCCACCAGTCCCATCCAATTCCACCATCCCCTGCTACTACTCCCATCCATCCCACCATCCCTCTGCCCCTGATCCCATCTCCACCACCATCCCTCTGCCCCTGATCCCATCCATCCCTCTGCCCCTGATCCCATCCATCCCACCATCCCTCTGCCCCTGATCCCATCCATCCCACCATCCCTCTGCCATTGATCGCATCCATCTCCCACCACCATCCTTCTGCCCCTGATCTCATCCCTCCCCCCCGATCTCATCCCTCTACCACCGATTCCATCCATCCCACTGCCCCTGATCCCATCCATCCCACCATCCCTATGCCCCTGATCCCATCCATCCCACCATCCCTCTGCCACTGATCCCATCCACCCCTCACCACCATCCTTCTGCCCCTGATCTCATCCCTCCCTCTGCCCCCATCCTATCCATCCCACCATCCCTCTGCCCCTGATCCCATCCATCCCACCATCCCTCTGCCACCGGTTCCATCCATCCCACCATCCCTCTGCTACTGATCCCATCCATCCCTCTGCCCCTTATCCCATCCATCCCACCATCCCTCTGCCCCTGATCCCATCCATCCCACCATCCCTCTGCCATTGATTGCATCCATCTCCCACCACCATCCTTCTGCCCCTGATCTCATCCCTCCCCACCGATCTCATCCCTCTACCACTGATTCCATCCATCCCACTGCCCCTGATCCCATCATCCCTATGCCCCTGATCCCATCCATCCCACCATCCCTCTGCCACTGATCCCATCCACCCCTCACCACCATCCTTCTGCCCCTGATCTCATCCCTCCCTCTGCCCCCATCTCATCCCTCTGCCCCGATCCCATCCATCCCACCATCCCTCTGCCCCTGATCCCATCCATCCCACCATCCCTCTGCCACCGGTTCCATCCATCCCACCATCCCTCTGATACTGATCCCATCCATCCCTCTGCCCCTGATCCCATCCATCCCACCATCCCTCTGCCCCTGATCCCATCCATCCCACCATCCCTCTGCCATTGATCGCATCCATCCCCACCACCATCCTCCTGCCCCTGATCTCATCCCTCCCCCCCGATCTCATCCCTCTACCACCGATTCCATCCATCCCACTGCCCCTGATCCCATCCATCCCACCATCCCTCTGCCACTGATCCCATCCACCCCTCACCACCATCCTTCTGCCCCTGATCTCATCCCTCCCTCTGCCCCCCATCTCATCCCTCTGCCCCAATCCCATCCATCCCACCATCCCTCTGCCCCTGATCCCATCCATCCCACCATCCCTCTGCCATTGATCGCATCCATCTCCCACTACCATCCTTCTGCCCCTGATCTCATCCCTCCCTCCCGATCTCATCCCTCTACCACCGATTCCATCCATCCCACTGCCCCTGATCCCATCCATCCCACCATCCCTATGCCCCTGATCCCATCCATCCCACCATCCCTCTGCCACTGATCCCATCCACCCCTCACCACCATCCTTCTGCCCCTGATCTCATCCCTCTGCCCCGATCCCATCCATCCCACCATCCCTCTGCCCCTGATCCCATCCATCCCACCATCCCTCTGCCACCGGTTCCATCCATCCCACCATCCATCTGCCAATGATCCCATCCCACCCTCACCACCATCCTTCTGCCTGATCCTATCCCCCACCACCATCCCTCTGTCACTATCACTTATATTTAGTGCATTTAGGACAGGAAAGCCTTTTCAGGTTTTTGTTAAAACAATCTAATGAGCAGCCCAGAACTAGTTTGTGAGAGAGTCAGCCTATTCCATATTTTCCCAGCTCTTACGCCAAAGAAGCCTTTCTGTTTTTCCTCTAGATGTTAAGAATGCCCCTCTGTTCTCTGTAATGAACTGAAAGTGAATAACTTGTTGCCCTCTTTTGGGATGGTTATGAGAACTACCCTCCCCAAATAGGATATTGCGCTAAGAGCAAATGAAAATTAAAAAAAATTTGAGTTCTTCTGACTATCCAAAAATTCAAGCAAAAACCATGCGCAGTATTCGTGATGCATTTCGGAATCGAATCATGGACAGGATAATTGTAATAGAATCGTGAGACCAGTGAAGATGTGCTCCCTTAATAAAAATGCAAACTCTGTCAGTCTGTAGTTCATTGCTTCCTTTGGTAATGCAAAACTTGTGTGAGATCTCGGGAGAACTCGATCGTTCTAATTACAGTATATTATAATAATAGAGAAAAGTTTGTTCATTGTTTAGTGATGGAGAAATACTTAATCGAGTCTGGAACTCTGAAAGAGAAACTGTTAAATAAAAAGCAAGGAAGCAAGCGAAAGTGCAAAGATGATTGCAAATCGTTTCAATCTGATTTGCTCTCGAAAGCAGGCACATCCTTCACATTCAATTTAACGACTCAAGGACCAGGCCTATTTTTTACACTTGGTGTTTGCAAGTTAAAATCATTTTTTTTTTGCTAGAAAATTACTTAGAACCCTCAAACATAATATATATTTTTTTTCACACACCCTAGAGAATAACATGGCGGCCGTTGCAATACTTTGTCACACCGTATTTGCACAGCGGTCTTACAAACGCATTTTTTGGGGAAAAAAAATACACTTTGACTTAAAAAAAGAAGAAAACAGTAAAGTTAGCCCAATATTTTTTTTTTATATTGTGAAAGATAATGTTATACTGAGTAGATTTATACTCATGTCACGCTTCAAAATTGCGCCCACTCGTGGAATGGCGACAAACTTTGATACTTAAAAAATCTCCATAGGCGACATTTAAAAAGTTCTACAGGTTACCAGTTTTGAGTTAAAGAGGAGGTCTTTTGATAGAATAATTGCTCTAGCTCTAACGATCGCGGCAATACTTCACATGTGTGGTTTGAACAGAGTTTACATATGCGGCGCGACTTATGTACGCGTTTGCTTCTGCGCGCGAGCACGTAGGGACGGGGCGCTTTACTTTTTTTTTCTTATTTATTAAACTGTTTATTTTTTATTTTTACACAGTGCCTTTAAAAAAAAAAATTGGATCACTTTTATTCCTATTACAAGGAATGTAAACATCCCTTGTAATAGAAAAAAATACATCACAGGGCCTCTTTAATGTGAGATCTGGGGTCAAAAGATCTCACATTTACACTTAAATGCAATATAAAAAAAAAAGGCTTTTTTTTCCTCTCAATAAAAAAATAATTGTCCCTTTAAGGCCGTTGAGCAGAAGTGACGTTTGACGTCGCTTCCGTCATCCAATGGCATCGAGTAGCGTGGGGGCCCTTAATCCCGCACTCGACTGCCTCTGAGGAGAAAGCATCGGATCGTCTCTGCCAATACCGGCGGCTCCGATAAGCGGCGGAGATGACCAGGACGCGACAGGAGGGGGGTGGGCACGTCTCCCGCCACAGAAAAAAGTGATCTCGCAGCGAATTCGCTGCAGAGACGTTGAAGGAAATACCGGGGTTATGCCACCAGATAGCGGTATTTAACATCAAAGGACTGATGTTTATCGACGGCAGGCGGTCCGGAAGTGGTTAAATTAAATATATATGTAAAAATAAATAAGTTCTAAACCACAAAAATTGTAAAATCTTTTCAGGTGTGCCGTGGAAAATTCTTAGATCTTTTTGGTGCGCCACAAGACAAAAAAGTTTGAGAAACGCTTCTCTAGGTAGTTCATTGATCGCAGGTGCAATGCTTTCCAGGCTCCTACAAAGAAAAAAAAAAAGGTGCTTTTTGGCTGTGGCTCCGAGTGAGCATGGGCTCCTTGACCGGTCTGCAACTACACAGCTCTATACAAAACAAACTCTGTGTGTTCTTCCTATCGTGAACTTTTTTAAGCAATTTGAGCTCCAATATCTTTTCTATTGGATTGGACTAAAACAGGCCGGCCTTCGCTCCCCACCTCCATCAATGAGCCTTGGCTGCCCATGACCGTGTTGGTGGTTAACTGGTTTTGCTTCCTTGGATCACTTTTGGTCGATCCTGACCACTGTAGACCGGGGGCATCCCACAAGTGCTGCAGTTTTGGAGTTGCTCTGACCCAGTCGTCCAGCCATTACAAATTGGTCCTTGTTAAAATCCCACAAATCCTTACGCTTGCCCATTTTTTTTTTAGCTTTTGTAGCACCCTCTAGCCAATGTGCCAGTTTAAATAGGTTAGTTAGTTATTACAGTAGGCAGATTGGCATGGCTGAAAGCCAGGCCTGGGTATGAATCTGAGTCAGGGTTTAGGTGAAACCCCCCCCCCCCCAAGATATATTGAGTTTTTAAGAAATACAAGAACAAAAAACTAAAAACAAAAACAAAAAAAATCAACGAACAGTACATGGTACAAAGAAAAAATGTGTACAAAGTCAAGCAATAAACCTTCTTTGTTCAACGATCTCACATGTCCCCTGTGGTCATTAACCATAAAAAAAATAAATAGAAATATGGAGTCTATCAGACAACATAATACAAGCAAAAGTAACATCTGTCAAAGCGAGGTATACTGCAGATATAAATATAAAAGTTCACAGCTGATCACAATGATATAGGTGTCAGAGGCAAAGCACTAGCTATCCACTGTTTTCTGGAACCTTGGAGAAGGTTCTAGATGTAGTGGGTGGAAGCTAGGAGAGGCTATTTGGTATATTTATGAGGACCCTGGCCAATCCCCAGCAAAAAAGGGCTGGCAGGGGGCAGCTCACATCATAAATAGACATGAATCATGCCAGCAGGGGCAGTTGGGTGGGAGATGATGAAGTGCAGAGGAGGCTGTCGGTGGCCCTTGAGGGTGCGCCTTAGTCTGGAGGGGTGGTGACCTCAGGCCTGGGGCTCAGCTCGGGTGCTAGAAGATTCCCCCAACACACAGGCAAAACCCTTCCTGGAGGCACGGGAGCAAGTGAAAGGGCATTAGGAGCACATCAGCACGTCCGGGAGATCTCCTGAGAGTCAGCCTGGAGGACCATGGAGAGTGTGTCAGTCTGGAGACCTGTGGGAAGAGGTTAGCCTGGAGGGCTAGTGAAAGGGGCAGCTGCAGCCAGGCAGGTTGGCAGTGCCTGAAGAGGTGGTGCTGGGATCAGTAGCCACAGGAGGAATGGAAGCTGGACACTGAACTTTTGCTACACAACCAATGGGCCTCGGGTTCTTGCCTATAACAGGTTATTGCTCTAATCTGAGTGCCATGTCAGATTTTTCACAAGTGTCCCAGCTGGGTTTCGGCAAGTGAGTGCTGGAGGAAGAAGTGGAGTATATCTAGAGACTATATAGGAAGAGTTGTCTCTGAAGTTGTGCTGAAGTCAAGTGGGCATCCCATAATCTCCAATCCCCATCCAAGTTTATATCCCTCAATAACACAAGAAAATACAAAGTCAGGGACTGTTCTCTGACTCGGAGTGCCTGTGGAAATGCGGTGTGCCTGGCTGGGCAGGGTGGGGGATCCCGATTACTTGCAGCTCTTTAAGGGGTGCATTACACTTTCCTACACATCAACTTCAGGGGCAACACATTAATTTGCTGCCCAATATATCCCACCCACTGTAGCGAGATAATCAATATTATTTACTTTGCCGGTCATGTTATGGCTGATCAGTGTATACAGACCAGGTTAAAGCGGCCATGATTTGTATATAAAAGTCAGCTGCCTATATCAGAGTATCTGCTGATCAGTTTTGCCAGGCAGTCACATCTACTGGAGCATTTTTCATCATCTGCTCAGTCTGAATCATCCAGGTGTGAGATATTTCAGTGATAACGGTGACAAATGATACTGTTGTGATTCTACAGAAGGTCCATAACACACGACACAACAGTCACTGAAGACACTTTACTAAACCTGAGGGGCGGCAGCAGCAGCAAAGGGGCGACTATGACAAAAGGGCTGTACTACTAGCACTGCGGCGCTGGCCGCTAACGACTTGTATTAGATGGGAAAGGTTAATGTCCACATTAAATATAATGACAGAAAAAGCCGGCTTCTTGCTGGAAGAAGAGAAAGGACAATTGGAGATCAAAGTACTTGGCTCCAGACAGATTATAGAGAACTCAAAGGGGAGGATTTCACTGCTGCATATGTCCATGATACAGAATAATCAGAATAAATCCTGGTCTTTGCATGTACCGGCAACATTGATGCTGTTATCACAATGCAGCCTTTTTACTAGAGAATAGAGATAGAGAATTACTAAGCCTATCCATTCACTAGAGAGCAGTGACATCACTGAGAATGCAGCCTATCCGTTCACTAGAGACCGGTGACATCACTGAGAATGCAGCCTATCCGTTCACTAGAGACCGGTGACATCACTGAGAATGCAGCCTATCCATTCACTAGAGAGCGGTGACATCACTGAGAATACAGCCTATCCATTCACTAGAGACCGATGACATCACAGAGAATGCAGCCTATCCATTCACTAGAGAGCGGTGACATCACTGAGAATGTAGCCTATCCATTCACTAGAGACCGGTGACATCACTGAGAATGCAGCCTATCCATTCACTAGAGAGCGGTGACATCACTGAGAATGTAGCCTATCCATTCACTAGAGACCGGTGACATCACTGAGAATGCAGCCTATCCATTCACTAGAGACCGGTGACATCACAGAGAATGCAGCCTATCCATTCACTAGAGACCAGTGACATCACTGAGAATGCAGCCTATCCATTCACTAGAAATCTGTGATATCACTGACAACACTACCTATCCATTCACTAGAAAGCGGTGACATGGAGGATATAGCCCCTCACTAAAGACTGGGGACAACCCCTAGAATGCAATTTATCCATTTAACACACATATACATTTTTATATTCCAGTGGTGTGTTTAGCTGCTGGGCTGGGGGTTTTTCGTTAAAGTCTTGCTCTGACTGCAAAGTCCTCAGGTAGAAAGATTAATGTTAAAACAATTCTGCATTCCGTATTTCTCAGCATGATTTATTCCCCTCCTGAATGTGCGAAATGCAGAACTTTATTTTATCTCTGTATTATTGATGATAGTCTAAATAACTGCAGTGAATGCTGCCATGCGCACACACGTACACCTCCGCACACACACAGACACACCCCTGCACACACACACCCACACACATACACAACCCCACACACACATACATTCACCTTCACACACACAACCACACACACACACATACATACATACATAACCACACACACCGACACACCCCTGCACACACCCCCCCACACACACATACATTCACCTCCACACACACAACCACACACATACATACACACACACCCCCCCTCCCCACACACACACACACACACACACCCCTGCACACACACACATTCACCTCCACACACACAACCACACACATACATACACAACCCCACACACACACACTCATATACACCCCTGCACACACACACACCTGCACACACACACACTATCCCTGCAGTAAAAGTGCCACTTTGCAGAAGCAAACTCCCAGATTATTAATGAAGGAGAAGAGTGCGTAGGGAGCCCCTGTCTAACGTGTCTAAATTCCGCAGAACACAGATGACCCGACAGCACTAGGACAGCAGGATCCGGGGCTATAATAAGCAGTGCATCATATTGTAACAAGATAATTAAAGCCTGCAGAGGACACGACAGTTTTTCACGCTGTCTGTGGAGTAATTTGCGATATCCGGGCCCCAGAGGGGATACAGGCACAAAGCTGAGCTCTATTGATCTCCCAGGAGAGGAGCACAGAGGCGAGGAGAGGTGACAAACTCCTTTTTTTTTTTTTTCACCTGCAATGAAATCTGCGGTCAGAGCCGCCTCGGTGGTTAGCCTGCGGTCCTACACTGCGGGGACTTAATCACTTCTGTGACTTGGAAAACGACTGCGTGCGTGCGTGCGAGGGATTTAAAGCACATTTCCACTTTTGCAAAGCAAGCTGTAATTGCGGAACAGAGCCCCGGGGGAGTCGCTTAGGAAATAAAACCCTTTCTGGAAATTGTACAGTATCCTATATACAGGTTCACATGCGAAGCCTATAGGACACGGATCGTGTTTACAGATCCAGGGCAACATTTCAGCCAGATATCCAGGGAGTCATCACGATGCCCCGAGGATTCTAGTCCAATTAGGCTTTCTAGCAAATGATGTTCGGATTCAAATATAAACCATTTAAATCAAGCCCTGAAGAAGGGGAAGGCTTTTCCCCTGAAACATGTTGGGTATGTCCGGGGCCGCCATCAGGGGGGTTACAGCTGTTACAACTGTAAGGGGCCCCGGGGCGGACAAATATACAGGTGTGTGTGGTGGTGGCGGGGGGTGCTGACATATATACAGGTGTGTGTGTGTGTGTGTGAGGGGGGCTGACATTATATACAGGTGTGTGTTAGGGGTGGGGCCTGACATATATACAGGTTTGGGGGGGGGGGGGCTGACAAATTTACAGGCGACATATATACAGGTGTGTGTGTAGGGGGGGGGCTGACATATATATACAGGTTTGGGGGGGGCTGACAAATATACAGGTGACATATACAGGCGTGTGTGTGTGTGTGGGGGGGGGGTAACATATATACAGGTTTGGGGGGGAGCTGACAAATATACAGGTGACATATATACAGGTGTGTGTGAGGGGGGCTGACAAATATATACACGTTTGGGGGGGCTGACAAATATACAGGTGACATATATACAGGTGTTTGGGGGGGCTGACAAATATATACACGTTTGGGGGGGCTGACATATATAGAGGTGACATATATACAGGTGTGTGTGGGGGGCTGACATATATACAGGTTTGGGGGAGCTGACATATATACAGGTGTGTGTGTGTGTGTGTGTGAGGGGGGCTGACATTATATACAGGTGTGTGTTAGGGGTGGGGCCTGACATATATACAGGTTTGGGGGGGGGGGGGGCTGACAAATTTACAGGCGACATATATACAGGTGTGTGTGTAGGGGGGGGGCTGACATATATATACAGGTTTGGGGGGGGCTGACAAATATACAGGTGACATATACAGGCGTGTGTGTGTGTGTGGGGGGGGGGTAACATATATACAGGTTTGGGGGGGAGCTGACAAATATACAGGTGACATATATACAGGTGTGTGTGAGGGGGGCTGACAAATATATACACGTTTGGGGGGGCTGACAAATATACAGGTGACATATATACAGGTGTTTGGGGGGGCTGACAAATATATACACGTTTGGGGGGGCTGACATATATAGAGGTGACATATATACAGGTGTGTGTGGGGGGCTGACATATATACAGGTTTGGGGGAGCTGACATATATACAGGTGTGTGTGTGGGGGGGCTGACATATATACAGGTGTGTGTGTGAGGGGGGCTGACAAATATATACACGTTTGGGGGGGCTGACAAATATACAGGTGACATATATACAGGTGTGTGGGGGGGGGCTGACATATATACAGGTTTGGGGGGCTGACAAATATACAGGTGACAAATATACAGGTGTGTGTGTGTGGGGGGCTGACATATATACAGGTCTGGGGGGGCTGACATATATACAGGTGACATATATACAGGTGTGTGTGGGGGAGCTAACATATAAACAGGTGTGTGTGTGTGTGTGGGGGGCTGACATATATACAGGTTTGGGGGAGCTGACATATATTACAGGTGTGTGTGGGGGGGGGGCTGACATATATACAGGTCTGAGGGGGCTGACAAACATACAGGTGACATATATACAGGTGTGTGTGTGAGGGGGGCTGACAAATATTTACACGTTTGGGGGGCGGACAAATATACAGGTGACATATACAGGCGTGTGTGTGTGTGTGGGGGGGGGTAACATATATACAGGTTTGGGGGGGAGCTGACAAATATACAGGTGACATATATACAGGTGTGTGTGAGGGGGGCTGACAAATATATACACGTTTGGGGGGGCTGACAAATATACAGGTGACATATATACAGGTGTTTGGGGGGGCTGACAAATATATACACGTTTGGGGGGGCTGACATATATAGAGGTGACATATATACAGGTGTGTGTGGGGGGCTGACATATATACAGGTTTGGGGGAGCTGACATATATACAGGTGTGTGTGTGGGGGGGCTGACATATATACAGGTGTGTGTGTGAGGGGGGCTGACAAATATATACACGTTTGGGGGGGCTGACAAATATACAGGTGACATATATACAGGTGTGTGGGGGGGGGCTGACATATATACAGGTTTGGGGGGCTGACAAATATACAGGTGACAAATATACAGGTGTGTGTGTGTGGGGGGCTGACATATATACAGGTCTGGGGGGGCTGACATATATACAGGTGACATATATACAGGTGTGTGTGGGGGAGCTAACATATATACAGGTGTGTGTGTGTGTGTGGGGGGGGCTGACATATATACAGGTTTGGGGGAGCTGACATATATTACAGGTGTGTGTGGGGGGGGGGCTGACATATATACAGGTCTGAGGGGGCTGACAAACATACAGGTGACATATATACAGGTGTGTGTGTGAGGGGGGCTGACAAATATTTACACGTTTGGGGGGCGGACAAATATACAGGTGACATATACAGGCGTGTGTGTGTGTGTGGGGGGGGGGGTAACATATATACAGGTTTGGGGGGGAGCTGACAAATATACAGGTGACATATATACAGGTGTGTGTGAGGGGGGCTGACAAATATATACACGTTTGGGGGGGCTGACAAATATACAGGTGACATATATACAGGTGTTTGGGGGGGCTGACAAATATATACACGTTTGGGGGGGCTGACATATATAGAGGTGACATATATACAGGTGTGTGTGGGGGGCTGACATATATACAGGTTTGGGGGAGCTGACATATATACAGGTGTGTGTGTGGGGGGGCTGACATATATACAGGTGTGTGTGTGAGGGGGGCTGACAAATATATACACGTTTGGGGGGGCTGACAAATATACAGGTGACATATATACAGGTGTGTGGGGGGGGGCTGACATATATACAGGTTTGGGGGGCTGACAAATATACAGGTGACAAATATACAGGTGTGTGTGTGTGGGGGGCTGACATATATACAGGTCTGGGGGGGCTGACATATATACAGGTGACATATATACAGGTGTGTGTGGGGGAGCTAACATATATACAGGTGTGTGTGTGTGTGTGGGGGGCTGACATATATACAGGTTTGGGGGAGCTGACATATATTACAGGTGTGTGTGGGGGGGGGGCTGACATATATACAGGTCTGAGGGGGCTGACAAACATACAGGTGACATATATACAGGTGTGTGTGTGAGGGGGGCTGACAAATATTTACACGTTTGGGGGGCGGACAAATATACAGGTGACATATATACATGGGTGTGGGGGGGGGGCTGACATATATACAGGTTTGGGGGGCTGACAAATATACAGGTGACAGATATATACAGGTGTATGTGTGTGGGGGGCTGACATATATACAGGTTTGGGGGGGCTGACAAATATACAGGTGACATATATACAGGTGTGTGTGGGGGGGGGGGGGCTGATATATATACAGGTCATATATAAGCACCATACTTTAACCACGTAGCGACCGTCCCACGCACATATACTGCAGCAGGGCGGCCGTTGTGTACCAGATCACGTACCTACTTGCGTGATCTGACACTTCCGGGTATGGGGCGCATGCCGCCGGCGACCTGCTCCCGCTGTGATTTGGACACAGCGGGAGCCAATCAGCAGGTCAGGCGGACTTGATGTCTACTGGGGCCCACCGATCGTTCGAGAAAGAAGCAGAACCGTGGTTCTGTCAGTAGGGAAGGTAGTGATCCTGTGTTTCCACAAAGCAGGGACACGGATCTCTGCCTTCCTCCAAGCACCTCCCCCAACAGCAACCAAGCACATTTTAGGCACACAGTTAACCCTTTGATCGCCCCTTCCCAGCCAGTGTCATTAGTACAGTGACGGTGCATATTTTTAGCACTGGTCACTGATTCTGTGTCACGTTCAAAAAAAAAAAGTGTCAAAAGTGTCACTTCGTGTCCGATTTGACCACTGCAATGTCGCAGTCCCGCTAAGGTCATTGATTGCCACCATTACTAGAAAAAATAAATAAAAATTCCATAAAAATACACCATAGTTTGTAGACGCTATAACTTTGGATTCTTGGGATTTTCTTTTTAATCAAAAATATGTAGCAGAATACATATTGGCCTAAATTGATGAAGAAATTTGATTTTTCACATTTTCATTCTGAATATGTTTTATAGCAGAAAGTAAAAAAATTTAACATGTGTCTGATCCCACATATGTTCTTTTGGCTGGATAGGCCCAAATATCCACAGAAAGACTCCAGAGTCTTGTGGAAATCCTTTCCAAAACAGTGGAAATGGTTACAGCCGCAAAGGGAAGCCAAGTCATTATAATCCACAAGGAAAATCGGGAATGGTGAGGAGCACCAGGGCTTTATGATATCAAAGAGGTAAATATAAACCTAAAATTGGCATATGTTTTAGGTTTATACTTACTGTATATACTCGAGTATAAGTCGAGTTTTTCAGCACTTATTTTGTGCTGAGAGTGCCCCCCTCGACTTATACTCGAGTCAAGCACTTTTCTGCAGCAAAAAAAATTGATTTTCTGAACCAATTTTGGGGCCCCGTATCTCAGGGCCACTTAGTGCTAGGAACCCCAATTTGGTGTGCAAACCCAGTGAAATTGGTACCACAACATATCCAAAGATGGAGTTCCTAGCACTAAGTGGCCCCCAGATACGGGGCCCCAAAATCGGTTCGGAAAATGTCATTCTCTGCTACAGAAAAGTGCTTGACATTTTCTGAACCGATTTTGGGGCCCCGTGTCTCAGGGTCACTTAGTGCTAGAAACCTCAAATTTGGTGTGCAAACCCAGTGGAACTGGTACCATGACATTTTCTGAACCAATTTTTGGGGCCCTGTATCTCGGGGCCACTTGGTGCTAGAAACCCCAGCTTTGGATATTTTATGGTCCTTGTTCCACTGGGTTTGCACACCAAATTTGGGGTTCTTGGCACTAAGTGGCCCCAAGATACGGGGCCCCAAATTCGGTCAACTGTGTCCATCTGCAGCAATGTCATTTTGGGACCCTTTGGGTCCAGAGACCCCAAATTTTGGCTGCAGCTAGGGGGCATCTAGGAACCCTTAACTACCGAGTTTGAAGTTCGGGAGACCTATGGCTGCAAATGGGCACAGTGAGGCTGCAAATGGGCATTGTTGACCCTCTTTTCCACTTACAGTAGCTGTGCATTTCTCACCCTCGTCTTATACTCGGGTCAATAAGTTTTTCCCATTTTTTTGTGGTAAATTAGGGCCTCGACTTATACTCGGAACGACTTATACTCGAGTACCTTTTTGGTATCATAAAGCCCTGGTGCTCCTCACTATTCCCAATTCTCCTCATGGATTGTGCCTAGTACAAAATTTGGGGCAGATACCTACCATTGGTACTTTTTGGGTGTATTTGGGATATTTATGTACAAGTCTTTATAATAACCATGGTTTTGGAATGTGACGTTCAACAAGCTTTTATATAGTAGATGTGATGGGCAAGTGTTGACAAACATGTAGCCATATAGGGTAGATCAGACTTTCTCAACCTTTTTTACCCCAGAGGAATCCCTAAAAAAAATTTCAGATCTCAAGGAACCCTTACTAAAGCCAATTCATTGGGGGTCTAGGGGAAAAAAATGTCCCTTACATTGGTGGTCAGTAGGAAGAACGCCCCCCCTAACAGTGGTGGTCAAAATGCTACCATTTCAGACAGTTAAAAAGAGAAATCGGTGTCATGCTGGTGGTTTTGGCCTAAGAACTATGCAGGTACAATTAGATTGGAGGGCAATCAACCACAGCTCAAAAAGGAACCCCTAGCAATCTCTAGGGGAACCCTAGGATTCCATGGAGCTTTGGTTGAGAATGGCTGATGTAGATGTAGAAGAAGCTGGTTGTCGATACCAGTAGGTCGTCTGGTTTTCCCAAAAAGGAATTGAGGATTTTTGGTGACATCTATCAACAGGCAGCAGCGAGACGGGGCAGGGAAAGTGAACGTCTATAGAACATTTAGTTTCATGTTAAAGGGGTTGTAAAGGTTCAGATTTTTTTTTTTTCTTTAAACAACAATCATGTCATACTTACCTGCTCTGTGTAATGGTTTTGCATAGAGCAGCTCTGATCCTCCTCTTCTGGGGTCCCCCTCCTGCCGGCGCCCCTGGCTGCTCCCCCCCTGCTGAGTGCCCCAATAACAAACTGCATATTCTGGGGGCACTCATGCTTGCTCTCTCCCGAGCCACCTTTGTGTGTCTATGAGACACACACAGCTCCGTCCTTCCTCACTGGCTGTAATTGACAGCAGCAGGAGCCATAGGCTATGTCTCAGCCAATGAGGAGGGAGAGACTCAGGAAAGCTTCTGCTCTTGTGGACATTATTAAATTGGGTTTGGGCTCAGGTAAGTATGGGGGAGGGGGGGGAATCTGCACATTGAAGGTTTTTTACCTTCATGCATAAAATGCATAAAAGGTAAAAACCTTCATCCTTCATTACATAGGTTGCATCGCCAGAATAATTTTATATGTAACACTTTTCATCTGACTGGAGGGCGTGCATCACTCTCCGGCACATCCTTAATGGGCATTAACGATCTCCCAGTGCACTTTTATGCATTTACATAATTTAAAGCACTCAAAATAATCTCTCACAAGCATAAACCCCTTGAACATGTCAAGATTTACCGTAGGGATTTCATGTACTGCAAAGACAAAAAATTCTAAAGCATTTCCAAACGAAAGTCTGTCTTGTTACCAACTCTCAGCTACAATGCCGCAAACGTTTCATGTGTCTCGTTTCACGTTAATCAGATTGCATCTCTCACAAATTACATACATTCAAAAAAAAAAAAAAAAGAGGAGATTGGTTAGCAATGTCTTCACTGACAACACCCTCAGCCACAGGGGAATCTTGAAAGGCAAAACACTATTTGGGACATTTGTTTGAAGAGCAAGTCCTGGCAGCAAGTCCAATACACTGAAGTGCTAATGCTATTGAACACGTTGGTCAGGATGTGAATTTGGTCCACAATTCCCTTCGAACCAGGGAAGGGTTTTCATGGTGCCAAGGTGGAAGTATTTTATACAGTACTTCCAGATCTACAGTTTTCTACAGGTAAGGCTTTCCTATAAACAGTAGAGCAGGTGGCTCACGTATCACTAATTTACTAACCGACATATCAGTCTGGATGTCACATCACTTCCTTAAACTCAATCTATCCAAAACCAAGCTCCTAATATTTCTTCTCCCACGTGCCTCTTCCCCTGAGTTCTCTGTCAAAATCTATGACACAACCATCAACACGTCTCCGCATGTCAGGGTTCTAGGTGTAATCCTGGACTCTGAAATCTCCTTTTGGCCCCACATCCAATCACTTTCCAAAGCTTGTCGCCTCAACCTCCGCAACATCTCCAAGATACGCCAATTCCTAACCAATGTCACCACCAAGCTCCTAATTCACTTCCAGGTCATCTCCCACCTCAATTACTCCAACTCCCTCCTCATTGGCTTTCCCTTACATAGGCTATCCCCCCTTCAGTACATCATGAATGATGATGCCAGGCTCATCCACCTTACCAACCACTCAGTGTCTGCTACTCCTCTCGGCCAATCCCTCCACTGGCTTTTGCTCACACAACAAATTAAATTCAAAATATTAACAACTACTTGCAAACCCATCCACAACTCAAAATACCAACCAAATCGTTCTCTTCGTTTCTTCCAAGACCTCCTTGCTCTCTAGTTCCCTCGTCACCTCCTCCAATGTTCCCCTCCAAAACTTCTCCCAAGCCTCTACCCTTCTTTGGAACTCCCAACCCCAATCTGTCTGACTATCTCCCACTCTGTTTGCTTTTAGACTGAAAATCCTTCTCTTCACAGAGGCCTATCCTACTCCCACCTAACAACTGCATAGCTCCCAAATATCACTGATTTCGAGGGACTGTCCCTGATTTGGAACAAAGTCCCCCTGTCCCTCTTTCCTCCTCATTTTGGTCTGATCTATATAGTTATATATAAAATGTACTATTTATCTTTCAAAAGGTGTTTCCCAGTGCTAAACCTTTCATCCAAATTCTAAATTGCTGCATTTGTACATTTCAAAAGCCAATATAAAGGAATAGTAGTGGTAAAAAAAAAAGCACTTGTGGGTTTAAAGTGATTATAAAGTCTCATTTTTTTTCTATAAAAAAAACAAACATGTCATACTTACCTCCTCTGTGCAGTGGATTTGCACAGAGCACAGCCTGGATCCTCCTCTTGTCTGGTTCCTCTTCAGTGCTCCTGGCCCCTCCCTCCTGTTGAGTGCCCCCACAGCAAGCAGCTTGCTATGGGGGCACCCGAACCGAGCCGCAGCTCCGTGTGTTCATTCAGACACGGAGCCGTGGTTCGGCCCCGCCCCCTCCCTGTCCTGGTTGGCTAACTGACTTTGATTGACAGCAGCGGGAGCCAATGGCACTGCTGCTGTGTCTCAGCCAATCAAGAGGGAGATTCCCAGACAGCTGAGGCACTAGTACAAAATCACTGGATAGGGACGGGGCACAGGTAAGTATTAGGGGGGCTGCTGCACACAGGTTTTTTATCTTAATGCATAGTATTATGATAAAAACCGTTCTGCCTTTAAAGCCACTTTAACCTTTTTTTTATGATTCTCCATTATGGGGGCGAGGCAGGGGGTGTGCCCTAAGCCCACATAATTTTGCTAATAGGTGCCCCTTGTTCCCATCCCAAAACTTTGTGAGGTATGCAACTGTACTTTTATTTTCTCCATCAGCCCATCCCTCACAGTTTATTACCTTTTGTATCACTTGACCCTTCCTCCTAGATTGTAAGCTCTAACGAGCAGGACTCTCTGATTCCTCCTTTATTGAATTTTATTGCAACTCTACCAGTGGCATCCCATCCATAGAGGGCGCACGGGCGAAGCCTCCCCTATCCATGCCTCTGGCCCCCTGATCTACATATCAGGGGCGCCGGACCATGGATTCCAATGCAGGGGTGTTTTTTGAAGCACCTGATTAGAGCCAGGGGCGCTAATAGGTTTCAAAAAAGGGTGGCCTCGGAGAGCAGAGCATTGCGCTCCGAGCCCACCCAGTTGTGTGACCATAACAAATTAATTTTCGCTATTTTCACACTAAAGTTCCTCCCCGCCAATCAGGAGGCAGGTCTGCGGGACCTGTTTCCTGATTGGCCAAAGCAACAGGCGATCCTATTGGATGCCTAGCGTTTTGGCGGAAGAGGAGACACACGATGGAGGAAGCCGCTGGAGGAGCGAATACCGAAGCCGCTGCCCATACTCCAGGGGAGGAGGAGAGGACACCACAACCACGCAGGTAAGCGTCGGACCGCCCGGAAGGGGGGGTGTTTCAGTGCCGTGCCATGCCGCCGGGGGGGTGGTTGTTCTTTGTTTGCCGCCCCCACAAAAAGAAGAACCCACCAGCCGCCACTGAGTTTGTCTGCCTTCATATTGTAGATTGCTGTTGTCAGGGCTGAGCTCAGCCCTTCCTTCTCTAAGCTGGCTGCTCAGCTGTCGGCTAATTGCCACCTCCTATCTCTCTCCACAGTGACTCAGCTGTTGAGGATATCCTGCTCGTCAGTCCTGCCTACTTAAACCGTCCTGTCCAGAGGAGCTCTGCCATTACCTTGGTCAACATCACAGTAACCATCTCCTGTGATCCTGTTCAAGACTTGCTTTGCTGACATCCCTTCTGGCTCCAGATCCTGCTTACTGTTCCACTACGTTGATCCCTGACGTTTGGCTTGTCTGACTATCCTATCCGATTACTGAACTCTGGCTATGTTTTGACTACGTTTGTTCTATTTTACTTATATTATTAAACAAGTGTGATTTAACTGTACTTCTGTCTCGGCCTGATTTCATGGTTTCTGACAGCTGTGCAAACTGTTGGCTCTATATAAATCCTGTATAATAATAATAAATAATTTCTTGATTAGAGTTGAGAGATTTGCCCAGACTACATAGAGATTCAGGTGGGCGGAGTCTGAATTTTCAAGAGTGCGGAGTCACATCTTAAAACCAGGTGTTCCCAAAGCACCAGGTTAACAGTTACCAAAGAAATATATAAAAGAGAGGGGTACGCAATCAAAGCTAGGATGATGCACAAGATCCCCCAGCAGAAAACATTCTCCTGAATTTACTTTGTCACATTTTTAAGCTGTGTAGCCTAATGCGGGTCCATACACGTGGTTAAAAAATGTAGTTTTAAGAACATTTGTTTTTCTAATCGTTAGCGGGGTTAAATCAGCGTTCATTTGCGAATGCAATGATCAGAAAATTCAAAGAAGGATGGGAAATGTCATTGTGGTTTTGGTTCAGGAATTATAATCATTCAAAGATCGAATGTTAAAAACCCAGTTACATTTTCCAACAACAAAAGTACAAAGAATTTCTGAACGAATGTTCGTGCAAAAATTCTCGTTCAAAAATCTATTCGTGTACGGCCAGCATTAGGCTGCACTGCAGTAATGGAAAATTGGCCATGAAGTGATATTCATTTTGAATGGCACCCAAATGAACCTTGCAAACACAGCCCAATGCACATGGTTGGTTGTGCTTTATGGTGTGTTGGGAGCCCATTCAAAAGAAACACCCTTGCTGTGGAAGCAGTGGTCTCTTTGCAGAGTACTGACACTTCCCCTACTGAGTCAGAGGAGCTAGAGCTCTCAAAACAGGAATCATGAGCTTTATTGATTGCAGAGCTGTAGGTCTAACTTCGCAAGGGCCAATGTCAGACCTCTGCAGAGAGACCACTGCCTCTACACACAGAGCAAAGCTCCTTGTCTGCATAGGGGACAGGCTTTTCTATCCAGGCAGGGGCTGCTTTCTAGAGAAAACAAAGCTGTAAGACTTTGCACACCAAAAAAAAAAAAAAAAAAAAAAATCGCAGATTGCCATTACTAGTAAAAAAACAAAACAAAATTATAATAAAAATGCCATAAATCCATTCCCTATTTTGTAGACGCTATAACTTTTGCGCAAACCAATCAATATACACTTACTGTGATTTTTTTTTTTTTTTTACCAAAAATATGAAGAAGAATACATATTGGCCTAAACTGATGAAGAACATTTTTACTTTTTTTATTAATTTTGGGATATTTATTATAGCAAAACGTAAAAAATGTTTTGTTTTTTTTTCAAAAATTGTCAGGCTTTTTTTGTTTAGAGCGCAAAAAATAAAAACCGCAGAGGTGATCAAATACCACCAAAAGAAAGCTCTATTTGTGGGGAAAAAAAAAAAAGGACATCAATTTTGTTTGGGTACAACGTCACATGAATTGTCAGTTAAATGGACGCAGTGCCGTATCGCAAAAAATGGCCTGGTCATTAAGGGGGCAAATCTTTCCAGGGCTGAAGTAGTTAAAGAGGAGTTCTGCCCCCCCCACACACACACCAAAAAATTAAAAGTTAGCAGCTACAAATACTTTAGATGCTGACTTTTAATATTAGAACACTTGCCTGTCCAGGGATCCCGCGATGTCGGCACCCTAGCCGATTGGCTCTCGGGTGCTGCCGCCGCCATTCGTGGTAAGAAAAATCGGCAGTGAAGCCTTTCGACTCCCTTTCGTTCCCTACCACGCATGCACAAAGCGCGCTGTGCTTTCTAACTGACCCAGCGGCGGAGGAAGGAGACCGAGGTCGCTACGGTGAGGTCTCTCCGGAAGTGGGGGATGGGTACTTGCCAAAAACAGGAACCCTCTCCCACCTTGAAGGTGCCAAATGTGGCACCGGAGGGGGGCGGGGAGGATGCAAACAAGCGGTGCTTCCCCTTTTGGGTGGAGCTGCGCTTTAACGTGAACTACCGGACATTAACTTGCAGACAGAAATGCGCTGCAACGCACAGGAGAGGTGGGAAATCGCAGCTTTCATAAACATTTGTTACGTTTCTAGAATCAAACAAACCTGATATATAGAATGTAGGAACAGTAAAAGGAAAAAACCGGCACCGAAGAATGCCGTCAGATAAACATTTCGTATTCAATCTAGAAAAGTTGCCTTGGGTAGAATAATAGGGACATGAATCATTTTTTTTTTTTTGCAACATACATTATTCATATTTATCTTTTTAGCGCAGAACTTCAAGTTACAGAACAGTCCCTTATCCATGACAGTTTGTGAGTAATCAGGATTACAGATATAGGTCAGATTTTGTTTTTTCTTTAGCTGATCTGTATGGCAGCCAAAGCCAGTCATTTCATTTTTTTTGGGGGGGGGGGGGAAAGTAGCAAGGGTGTCAACAAGCAATTGCTGTGAACAGTTGTCAGCAGAGTCTGAGATAACACAACAGCAGGTCAAAGTGGCGTGGCGATGTGATCGAGTACAAGCAGATTGCTTCCTGCCCGTCATTCTCAGACATCTAATCATCCATGGACAGCTGATGCCCCGTACACACCATCAGAAATTCCATCAGAAAAAACTTGGATGGTTTTTCCGACGGAATTCCGCCCAAGCTTGCCTTGCATACACACGGGTCACACAAAAGTTCTCTGAACTTTCGACCGTCAAGAACGCGGTGTGACGTACAACACTACGACGAGCCGAGAAAATGAAGTTCAATGCTTCCGAGCATGCATGATTTTTTTGCGCGTCCGAATTGCATACAAACGCATTTTCGGATAGGTAACTTTTTCCGACTGAAAAATAGAGAACCTGCTCTCAATCTTTTGCTGGCTGGAATTCTTCCAGCAAAAGTCCGATGGAGCATTACACACGGTCGGAATTTCTGACCAAAAGCTCTCATCGGTCTTTTGCTGGCGTAATTTCTGATCATGTGTATGGGGCATAACAGTCAGGCAAAGGAAATCTAAGTCTTCAGCTGATGAGGAACTACAAGGCTCAGCAGGCCCTGCCTACTGGGGAACCCCTCCGGGAACCCCCCCCCCCGAGCCTTGCTTAGGATAGCACGGAACGCTTGGAGTTGTAAAGCCAAAGCTCAGCAACACCGCCCCCCCCCCCCAGCCCCCTCCCCCCTCCAGCACCTGTGATGGAGCCACCATTCCCAGCAACCATCTACCCCAACTCTACCCATACAGTACATGGGGGCAAAGCTTTCCAAGCGCTTTTACTCAAAAAAACAGCAACATGGAACTGAACGGCCGTCTGACACCAAAGCGATCAAGGGACCAAAATGATCAAACTGCAATGAAATTCAGTGGACACCACAACAAGGTTCAATAGAACTCGAGGGGTTCCTAATAACGCTGCTTCTCAGAAAGATAACCACCAACACCAATGATCTTTTTAGCTATCTGTACAAAGAATTCTTCCCACTAAACACCAGTGTAAGGAGGTCTCTCCCCCCAATGAGCAACAATACAAAAGAGGGGACATGCCAAATGACCACCGCTGTAAGGGAATTTAATGGCTGTCAACAAACTGATCAAGAAACAAAAACTGCAATGAAACTAACAGTGTGCAAACCACTACAGGGACAGTTTTGTCAACCCACTGACACCCCAAATTTGCTCTGGTTCTTTAAAAATGGTCAAAAAAAAAAAAAAAAAAAGAAGACAGATTCAAATACTTAGTTGTTTATTTGCAATCAAAAGCAAAAGAAAACCTTCCAAAGTTCAGGATAATAATAATAATAATAAATTATTATTAATAATAATAATAATAATAATAATAATAATGATGATGATTAAAAATATATTCAAATAGTTATTAGTTGATAATAATAATATAATAATTAGAATAAAATATCATAACATTTATAAAATATAATAAATAATAATCATAAAATAGAATAAGAGAAATAAAAAAATTCTCTCTATATACACACAAACACATATACATACAAATAGACTGGACTTTGCAAGTACAGTTGTACTCAATTTGCTCAGTGAATGTAATGTGGTAAAGCTTCACTTGTAAAAAATACGCAATCAGGTGTAGGAAAACAAAACAAATAATAAAAAAAAAAAAAAGGACTGCAAAGTGCACAGTCTATTTGCCATTAGTAAATCCACCCATATATATCATTATCTACACAAACAGATGCTATATATATATATATTACACACACATAAATTATATATATATACTTTTTTAAACACACACACATTATATATATATTTCACAACCAGGGTTCAGGGTTCGTCGAGCAATTAACAATTTCTGCCTCTAAGATCAATAACTACCGACATCAATTATCTTTTTAGCCATCTTTAGGGGGAGTTCTTCCCACAGAAAACAATTGTAAAGGGGGGGGGGGGGGTGGCACTCCCAATGACACCAATATAAGGGGGGCCCTTCCTCACTGACCACTAATAAAAGGGGGCACTTCGCTGACCAACACTTTTTACAGTCTGCATTTATTTTCTGGCATTTATTATCGTCATCATCATTAATATAACATTCACAATGTTGTTATTATTAATGAAAATAATGTTTTCGCAGGGGGTTGTTTGAGACCCCAAAGTTATTTCAAGAGTTCCTCCTGGTTAAAAAAAGGCTGATTATTAGTATCACACACACACAGAGAAAATATTTATTACAGGTACTTATATAGCGCCGACAATTTGCGCTGCACTTTACACACGTTTATTGTACATTCACATCAGTCCCTCCCCCAAGGAGCTTACAATCTAAGCTCCTTGAGAGAGAGGGTCAGTCCTTAGATTGTAAGCTCCTTGGGGGAGGGACTGATGTGAATGTACAATAAATATGTGTAAAGTGCAGCGCAAATTGTCGGCGCTATACAAGTACCTGTAATAAATATTTTCTGTGTTTGTGTGAGAATCTAAGGTCCCTAACTCACATTCATACAAACACATACTGGGGCCAATTTAGACAGGAACCAATTAACCTACCAGCACGTTGTTGGATTTTTGAAGGGAACTGGAATACCCGGGAGGGAAACCGCGCAGGTAGGGCTGTGGTTGGGATTTAAACCGACAACACTAGTGCTGCAAGGTAGAAGTGCAAACCACTTAGCCACTGCGTCTTTTGTTTAATATCTCTTTGGAACTGAAATGGTGAAATCCCAACCACTGAATTCAGTGTAAGTGCCATTTAGAACAATGACTAGAATGATTTGAAACATGCAATGAAGAAGCAAATCTAATTTCCGAAGACGAATGCATTTTCCTACCTTTTTCCACCTTTCAAACCTGAGACATTTTCTTAGCAGACCCCTCTAATAGTACACCCATTTATAATATGACACGAGCCCCCCTGAAAGTCAGATTTTTTTTTTTTCAGACATTTCCCAGCATGCTGAATATTCCTGACTAATACTAAAGCTTTCTGCTGCAATGTACTCCACATAGAAAACTTCCGAAAAGGTTTCCCATGTCAGTGTTCTCTATGAGGATGTGAGAGAAGGAATGTGAGCCGGTACCTGGGAATCCTGCTTGCACCATGGTCAGGGGCACTTCATAGAGGGAAATCACATCCGAGAAAGAGAGAGAGAGACTCCTCTACTCCGCATGGAGCTGAAATCTTGGCTCTGCTCGCATCTTCAGGCAGGATTGCCTCCGATGACCTTGGGGCCTTATTCACGTTCCCCGGGACGGTGCCTCCGATTGTTCTGCGGGATGTGATCAATGACAGGGATGTGGAGCGGAGAGAGAGAGGCAGGAGCCGAGGCTCACATCTGTCAGCAGATGGGCTCCGACTACAAAACTACGTGTGAATAGGGAAAGTGGCGAGGCACACAGGCTGCGTTCTGGACTGGCTGAACGTGTGCGAGGAGGACGCGGACATCCTGAAAACCTATTACATTGTAAATACCAGAAACACAGCAGCCCCAGCAGGGTTTGCAGAAGCCGGATTCAGTGAATTAGAGATTTAAAGTACATCATTTCTTTTTAAAGTCTTTGTTATCTCCACAATCCTACTTCTGCCTGGAACTGGGCAGAACTCTGCCTTTAAAGTGGCACTAAAAATTAAATTAAATTCTTATTTTCCAAAAAAATTATCCATATACATCCTTTACTTAAAGTGGAACTACACTGCATCTGAGCAATAAAAATGCAGTTTCATTCATTTTTATTATTCAAAGCATGCCCGGTATATCTTTTTCTTCCCGGAATTCATTGGCTCTTCACTCAGGTATGCAGACAAGAGGGTGTGCTTAACCCCTTCTCGACCTGGGAAGGATTTGCCCCCTTAATGACCAGGCCATTTTTTGAGATACGGCACTACGTCGCTTTAACTGACAATTGGTAAAAGTATTATTAAATTAAAAAGTTGGTAAAGTATTATTATATTTACATCTAAATCTTTATACAGCCAGTTGTTTACAGATCTCAAAAGCTCAAGGTGTAATTTTAACACAGGACTTAAAGTGATATTAAAGGGGTTGTAAAGGTTCGTGTTTTTTCACCCTAATGCATCCTATGCATTAAGGTGAAAAAACACCTGTCAGTGACCGCCCCCCCCCCCAGCCCCACCCGTTTTACTTACTTAAAGCCTCCTCAAAGCCTACACTGTCTCTCTGCCCGGGGTTCTCAGCTGTTGATTGGATAAATTGATAGCAGTGCAGCCATTGGCTCTAGCTCAGGGGTCTCGAACTGGCGGCCCTCCAGCTGTTGCGAAACTACAAGTCCCATGAGGCATTGCAAGGCTGACAGTTACAAGCATGACTCCCGCAGGCAGAGGCATGATGGGGCTTGTAGTTTTGCAACAGCTGGAGGGACGCCAGTTTGAGACCCCCTGCTAGCTGCTGTTAATCAAATCCAATGACGCGAGCGCCGGGGGCCGAGTCCTGCATTCGGCATCTATGGACGCCGAATGCTGGACTCGGGAGCGTGCCCCCAAAGTAACCCCCCGGGAGACCGATTCTCCTGGGGGGGGGTTATCTGATGTGGGGAGGAGCCAAGAGAGCCGGGGGACCCCAGAAGACGAGGTTTGGGGCCACTCTGTGCAAAACAAGCTGCATACTGGAGGTAAGTATGATAAGTTTGTTATTTACAAAAAAAAAGAACCTTTAGTGTCACTTTAAACCCTAATTTTTAACCACTTCAGCCCCGGGAAGGATTTGTCCCCTTAACCAGGCCATTTTTTGCGATTCGGCACTGCGTTGCTTTAACTGACAACTGTGCGGTCGTGCGACGCTGTACCCAAATAAAATTGACGTCCTTTTTTTCCCACAAATAGAGCTTTCTTTGGTGGTATTTGGAAAACCTCTGCGGTTTTTTTTTTTTTTGCGCTATAAACAAAAAAAGAGCGACAATTTTGAAGAAAAAATAACTATTTTTTTTACTTTCTGCTATAATACATATCTAAAAAAAAAAAAAAAAAGTATATATGTTTATTCATCAGTTTAGATATATATTCTTCTACATATTTTTGGTAAAAATAAAAAATCGCAATAGGCGCATATTGATTGGTTTGCACAAAATTTATCGCGTCTACAAACTATGGAATAGATTTAGAGACTTATTTTCTTTTAATTGTTTTTACTAGTAATGCCGGCGATCTGCGATTTTTAGCAGGACTGCGACATTGCAGCGGAAAAATCTGACCTCAAATTACACTATTTGGGGACCAGTGACATCATTACATTGATGAGAGCTAAAAAAAATGCACTGATCAATGTAAAAATTAGACTGGCATGGAAGGGATTAACATTCGGGGGTGATCAAGGGGTTAAGTGTGTTCCGTGGGTGTGTTATAACTGTAGGGGGGAGGAGCCCACTGGAACATGACAGAGATCACTGTTCCCGGTCACTGGGAACAGAAGATCTCTGACATGTCATTAGGCAGAGCGGGGAATCGACCTTGTTTACATAGGCATTTCCCTGTTCTGCCTCTGTATGTGCCGGGGTACATAGAGTCTGTGGGACTCGCGGGCGCGCTCGCTTCCGCTATCTTCCTTGCATTGACCGACACGGTACGTCGGTTTGCGCAGGAGAGCCAACATGCTGCAGTAAATGTACGTGAGCTGGTCGGCAAGTGGTTAAAGTGGTATTAAAAGCTGAAGATTTATTACCTTCATGCATTCTATGCACGAAGATAAAAAAACTGTGTGTTGCTCCCCCCACAGCCCCCCCCATATACTCACCTGAGCCCCCTCTGAATCCATTCATGTGCCAGAGAGCCTCAGCTGTCCCAGGATATCTCTCCTCATTGGCTGAGACAGCTGAGGGAGCCATTGGCTCCCACTGCTTTTAATCACAGCCAGTAAGCCACTGAGGAGAGGGCGGGGCGCGGGGCGCGGGACCGGGCCGCAGCTCTGTGTGTCTTATGGACGCATAGAGCAGGGCTTGGGAGCGAGCACACATCAGTGAATCCCAAAGCAAGCGGCTTGCTATTGGGGGTAATGGTCAACAGGGAGGAGCCAGGTGCGCCGGCAGGGGACCCGAGAAGAGGAAGATCGGGGCTGCTCTGTGCAAAACCATTACACAGAGCAGGTAAGTATAACATGTTTGTTATAAAAATAAATAAAATAAAAAGCCGAACCATTAACACCACTTTAACTGAGAAAACTCTCCCCACCCCCCTACTGAAGACTGCTGGGATTTAGGATACCATTTTCCTAGGCCTGGAAACGAGGAAGTAACTGAAGGAATGTAAAAAATAAAAATATAATATACCTTCCTATCTATTTACTAATGCTAGCAGCATAAGGATTTTTAAAAAAGTAAAATGTTGATAGTTTGATTTTAAAGGAGAAGTACAGTCAAAGCTTGCTTGGCTATACTTCCCCTGTGGATTACATTACCGGTTTTCAGCAGACAGCGGGCTGAAGCCCACTGTCAGCTAATGTCACAGAGCTGGTCCAGGGTCAGGAAAGATCACTATGGTTGGGATCCGCCCACATGCCTGGACCGCCACCTGGTCAGCCTTTCAGCGAGTCGCTGAGAGCCTGAGCCGGCTGCTCCCGCCCCCTCCACAGCCCAGCGCTCCAGTGAGTGCGGGGGAGGGGGGGGTGGGCAGAGCAGACAGCAGTGACTGACAGTCACCAGCTCTCTGCTCAGGGAGCTCTGAGGACCGAGCGATCAGCAGTGTTAGATCACTTGGTTCTCAGCCTTAGAGCTGGCGGCGGACAGATGCAGTATCAGACTTAATCTGCATCCACCTAGATATGATTGAAAAAAAAAAAAAAAAAAGTTTCCCATACTTCTCTTTTAATGACTTTGTAATCTATTTTCTTAAAATTGTTTCTTATTGTATTTTTCTGCCTCCTTGTAACATCACCCATAAGCTTCTAAACCTGTCACCCCCACCCCCCACTTCTGCTTGTTTGGAATAGGCAGTGTATGTTAGTCGTGGTCATGTGTGTGTTCTAGGCACACGACAAATCCTATACAGTGGAACCTTGGTTAACGAGTAACACGGTTAATGAGCGTTTTGAAAGACGAGCAACTTTTAAAAAAAATCTGACTCGGTTTGCAAGTGTTGTTTCGCAAAACGAGCAGAATTCAAGCTAATGGGGTGTGCAGTACCGCATTTGGCCAGAGGTGCGGGGGCGCCGGTGACACTCGGAACGGTTCGGAGCCGTTCGGAAATACTCAGTTCCCGAGTGTTTCTGAGCCTTTCCAGGGGTTTCAGAGTTCAGCCGGGCTGTCCCCGTGTATTTCCGAGGCTCTCCAGCGCCCCCCCCCCACCTCTGGCCATATGTGATATTGCATGTAATAGAAGTCAATGCGGAACAAATTACCTTCGTTTCCATTGACTTCTATGGGGAAACTTGCTTTGATATGAGATTGCTTTGGATTACAAGCATTCTCCTGGAACGGATTATGCTCGTAATTTAAGGCTCCACTGTATTCAATCTCAGGAGTGAGCAAGAGAGGAAGGTTACGTTCCTAGCTAGTGTGACCATGGAGACAACAAACATAGCCACCCTCTAACAGGAAGTCAGATCGCTGCAGCAAAAAAAAAAAAAAAGAAAATTTGGGAGATTTGGAGGCGACTGAGAACAATAAAAGGGACTTTTTTGAGTTAAGAATACAATACATACCTAAATATAGGTTTTCCTTTTTAAACCAGAGTTTAGGGTCAATTTAAAGTGAACTTCAGGCAAAAACTAAATAAAGAGAGGAAATTGGAAATACACATGAGGGCGGTTTTACCAGCCCCCTCCATCATCCGTCTATTTCAGCAGCATGTGGAAAAACCTCATAAAATCATAACTGCATAGTAAGCTCACCATCATTGACTACCAGGGGTGGCCCGTCCATTGTGGGTGCACGGGTGCCACCTCCCCTATCCACTGCTGCCGCCCTCCCTATCCATGCACCCGGCAACTTTCGAGACGCCGGGTGCATGAATTCCTATGCCGGGGGTGGGTTGTTTTTTGAAGCACCTGATTAAAGCCAGAGGCTCTAATAGGTTTCAAAATAGGATGGGCTCGGGGCGCACAGCATTGCGTCCGGAACCCACCCAGTTGTGTTGCAACAGCAAATGAACATGTCGCTGTTGCAACACTGATCCTCCTCCTGGCCAATCAGGAAGCAGGTCTGATACTCGTCACCCGATTTGCTGAAAGGACAGGCGATCCTATTGGACACCTAGGAGGAGGGGAGGAGACGCACGACAGAAGCGAAAAGGAGAAGACACAGGAGTCGCTGCCCACTGCAGCCTGATGCTTGCCGATGCCCTGATCCCCGCCGCTGCCCGGTGTGCCAGCCACCTAGATGATCCATCTAGAAAGCACCCGAGGGCTTTCACACTGGAGCGGTGCACTTGCAGGGCGGTCTAAAAAGTCCTGCAAGCTGCATCTTTGGAGCGCTGTAGGAGCGGTGTATTTACTGTTCCTAAAGCACCCCTTCCCATTGAAAACAATGGGGCAGCGCTCCAAACCCGCCTGCAAAGCGTTTTTAACCATTTTTCGGCCGCTAGTGGGGGTTAAAATTGCCCGAATAGCGCCACTAAAATGACGGTAAAGCGGCACCCGCAACGCTTAAGTGTGAAAGTAGCCTAAAGGGCATACTTTGCTTTGAGCTTTACCATTCTGTTAGGTTACATACAAATCGCACTAATGTAGTATTATTTTAATCAGCCGATTTATTATATTTTGCAGTAAATATATGTGGGTGTACAATTTCTGATTAAAGAAAATTTATATATATATATATATATATACACATACATACACACACACATATATACTCTGACAGTAGGCAGGTAAAATCGCCTGGTTGCATGCAGGATGGCAGGTATGTGTCCCCTAGATTCAGGCTCTATGTGGATTTATTCCACTAGGGGAAGTGCTGAGAGTCCTTCAGTGGTGAAGTAATGAGCCCAGCTGAAGCAAGTTGGCTCATTAGGGCCTCTACAAAAGTTCCCAGCCTTCTTAGGGAGTTGCTCCATCCTGGAACTAGTTCTGTGTAGACTGTGCCGTGCGAGACCAAGCCAGTGCCGTGCGAGACCAAGCCAGTGCCGCGCCAGACCAAGCCAGTGCCGCGCCAGACCAAGCCAGTGCCGCGCCAGACCAAGCCAGTGCCGCGCCAGACCAAGCCAGTGCCGCGCCAGACCAAGCCAGTGCCGCGCCAGACCAAGCCAGTGCCGCGCCAGACCAAGCCAGTGCCGCGCCAGACCAAGCCTGTGCCGCGCCAGACCAAGCCTGTGCCGCGCCAGACCAAGCCTGTGCCGCGCCAGACCAAGCCTGTGCCGCGCCAGACCAAGCCTGTGCGGTGTCATACCAAGCCTGTGCGGTGTCATACCAAGCCTGTGCCGCGCCAGACCAAGCCTGTGCCGCGCCAGACCAAGCCTTGTGCGGTGTCATACCAAGCCTGTGCGGTGTCATACCAAGCCTGTGCGGTGTCATACCAAGCCTGTGCCGCAAACCTCTAAAACAGGGAGATAGGTGCTGGGGGCACTACAAGGCTGCACCTAGTTGATAAATAGGGATCCTGCATGTCTAGTAAGTGGCCAAGTTGGCAAGGATTTATTTTCATGTTTCTTTTTGTTTTGCTGTTATTTTTTCATTGTATATAGGTTTTTTCACCTGCATTGCTGTGCCTACTTTTGTGTAGTGAACTCATCCGGGGGGGGGGTCACACACCCACCCGCTGCCGAGCTAACCCTCTCAATACATACATACACACATGCATACACAGTATATACACGAAATTTGCAAATGTTTCACTGGGAAAATGCCATTTGTTCTCAGTTTTTTACTCTTTATTCCCAATAAAGAACAAAATATATGTATCCAATTTTGCTACCAATGCCCTATCTGAGCCCCCCTCGCCCTTCAAAAAATACATGTATAATTCATTAGAGCCTGGGTGCTCAACTACAGACCTTTGGTATATGATGTGCGGCCCTCAGACCTCAAAAGTCTGTAATGCAACATTGATTAGGGCATTGATCTCTACAAGCCTCATGTAACATGGTCTCAGTTTAGGGTTGCCACCTCATCCCTTTAAACCCGAACACATATGAATTACACAGGTTCTGAGGCTGATTAACCACCTGACGTCCACGCTATGGCCATATGACGCCCTCCCCTGTGCACGCTCCCTGCGCGGGCCCTGCAGGGCGTGCGCCGGGCGCGCTGTGATCACCGAGTCACTGAGACTCGGCTGATCACCTATCCGAGTAAGGGGCCGGTCCCGGCCCCTTACCATGTGATCAGCTGTCAGCCAATGATAGCTGATCACATGATGTAAACAAAAGATCGGTAATCGTTTTTTGTTTTTTTACTCACGCTGACAGCGTGAGTAGAAAAAAAAGCCGATCACCGGCTGGAATGGAAGAGGCACATCTGCCTCATCAGTGCCACCTACTAGTGCCAATTAAAAGAGCCCACAGTGCCACCTAACAGTGCCCACAGTGCCACCTATCAATGCCCACAAGTGCCACCTATCAATGCCCACCTGTAGTGCCAATCAGTGCCACCTGGCAGTGGTGCCCATCACTGCCACCCATCAGTGCCCATCACTGCCGCCTCATCAGCGTACATCAATGAAGGAGAAAAATTACCAGTTTTAAATTTTTTATAACAAAATATAAAAAAAAAAAAAAATTTTTTTTAAAATTCAGTTTTTTACATTTTTTTTTTAACAAAAAGTAAAAACTGCAGAGGTGACCAAATACCACCAAAAGAAAGCTCTATTTGTGGTGAAAAAATGATAAAAATTTCATTTGGGTACAGTGTTGTATGACCGCGCAATTGTCATTCAAAGTGCATCAGCGCTGAAAGCTGAAAATTGGTCTTGATAGGAGGGGGGTTTAAGTGCCCAGTAAGCAAGTGGTTAAGGTGGTAATTAAACTCACTTGGAGCCTTATCTGCATTAAATTAGCCTCAGAACCTGTGTAATTCATATGTGTTTTGGGTTTAAAGGGATGAGGTGGCAACTCTATCTCAGTTTCATATTGTCTTCTGCAGCATCTCCCCCGCCTACAATGTATCCTGTCCTCACTCTCTGACCCTCATCTCCTCTATTAGGTCTGCAGTCTCTGACAGTCCTCTCAAGCATTACATATATTGAACATTATGTGTGGCCCTTTGGTGATGTAAGGGTCTTCATTTGAGGCCCCCTTTAGCTCATAAGTAGACAATCATTGCATTAGAGTAAACTAAAAACGCTAACTGGTATATTGTGCAGAAACAAGACATCACCAAAACTAAAAATGTGCTTTGAGACTCAAGGGGGCTTAAGAAGGAAAAAGGCCGAGGACTCAAGTGGTTAACAGGTTTTTCTAAGCCCGGCATAACAAGCCCTAGAACAGGGAGCAATCATTTACTCTGCAGGGTCCACTCAGATGTTAGTCCCTTAGAATAAAATACAATAGTTGCACAATGTCTCCATCTACTGGTGTATGCAGATCTTGTGCAACCTTTCTGTTGTGCCCATACAATCCAGAGCCAGGTGTGGTTGGGGCAGCACATCTTCCAGATTTGGCCATGCTTGGTTCTGGGTTCAGGTCTGGTAAACGTTTCCAGCAAATCCGCAGACCTGAGACCGATGCGATATCCAAAACTGCTGTTTGCATTTGACACAGGTGACAAGTCAGCGCTTAAAAAAAATAGCACGCCCTTCAGTTCTGTGTACACCATAGTTTATTAGCAGCAAGTTTAGTCTTTGTCTTAAAAGAACTACATTGAAAAATAATAAAAAAATGAGAGCAGGTAGAGATTTTGGTAGAAAATACTTAGTCACTTCAGCCAAAACAGAAATATAGTATTACCCCAAAAGCTACAGTATATCAAATTTTTCTTTATTACACTGCCTGCGGAGCTTGTGCATTGCAGTGTACACTCCCGGCATCTTATAGACCCCACATCTCTCCATAAAATGGACCTGTCACGCACTATTCCTATTACAAGGGATGTTTATATTCCTTGTAATAGGAATAAAAGTGAACAAAAAAATATAATTTAAAGAGAAAGTGTAAAAATAAAAATTTAAAGTGCCCCCATACCTCACCTGCTCGTGCACAGAAGCAACTGCATACGCAAGCCGCACCCACATATCTAAACGGCATTGAAATCACACATGTGAGGAGAGCGAGAGCAACAATCCTAGCCCAAGACCTCCTCTGTAACTCTAAACAGGTCATTTGTAAAAAAAAAAAAAAATGAAGTTTTTAGTTTTTAAGTACCAAAGTTTGGTGCCATTCCACGAGTATGCACAATTTTAAAGCGTGACATGTTAGGTATCTATTTACTCAGCTTTCACATTTTACAAAACAATTGGGGTAACTTTATTGTTTTGTTTCTTGTTAATTCATGAAACTGTTTTTTAAAAAAAAAAAAAAAAAAAAAAAAAAAAGAAGAAACACGTTTGAAAAATTGCTGCGCAAATACCGTGCGACATAAAAAGTTGCAACGACCACCATTTTATTTCCTAGGGGTCTGTGCTAAAAAAAAAAAAAAAACATATATAATGTTTGGGGGTTCTGAATAATTTTATAGGAAAAAAAATGATAATTTTTAAATGTAGGAGCGAAGTGTCAGAATTGGCCCGGTAGGAAGTGGTTAGAGTCCCATAGGAACCTACATTTTGGATGCATACCCCGAAGTAATGGGTAGTTCTCCAAGCTGCCACAGAGGACTGGACAGCATGGTAAGGATTAGAAAGCAGGTGAAAGTCAAAAATGCCTCCTCTAAAGTGAAAAAAAGAGGCATTTACGATCAATCACATTATATATTGTGCAATTGGTTAAAACAAACCTGTACTTTGCTTTTACTGAGCATAGTACAGGTTTGTGTCAAATCAATCGACAATCTATACTAATCCTCTCTTATTTTTATACAGTGCAGTTGGTTTCTGTCCGAGTCGCTGTCGTTAGTGCTGTCTGCAGTGACATCTAGTGGTGAGATCAGAATTAGCACAGCTACAAACATGTTGGCTTATTACAAGAACAGGTGTACCTTTGTGATAAAAATACCGTTCTGTCACTTTTCTTACCTGGTTGATCCAATGCCAGCAGCCTGTTCATTATTCCTATGCAGCATGCGTCTTCAGTAAGAGTCTGGAAACATGCAGATAAGAGGAGGTGCAGAGGACGGGGAGGAGAGACCAAAAAACAGGTATGGAAGAATACACACCTTTAGATGTACATGTTCTTTGCTAATCCATGCCAGCCAATCTGGAACTAGCCAGGGGAGCATACACATTTAAATAGGGACATCTCTGATATAACTCCACATGAAGAGACATTTTTGCCTGCAAATTACTTTGTCAGAAAACGTAAAGAAAACTACTGCAACTCCCTCCTCATTGGCTTACCTTTAAATAGTCTATCCCCCCTTCAGTCCATCATGAACGCTGCTGCCAGACTCATCCACCTTACAAACCGCTCAGTGTCTGCTATACCCCTCTCTGCCAATCCCTCCATTGGCTGCCACTCGCCCAACGATTTAAATTCAAAATACTAACATTAAGTTACAAAGCCATCCACAACTCTGTCTCCAGCTACATCACTAGACTAGTCTCAAAATACCAACCTAATCGTTCTCTTCGTTCCTCCCAAGACCTCCTGTTCTCCAGCTCCCTTATCACCTCCTCCCATATCCGCCTCCAGGACTTCTCCCGAGCCTCGCCCATCCTCTGGAATTCCCTACCCCAATCTGTCAGACTGTTTCCAGATTTATCCACTTTTAGGCGATCCCTGAAAACTTTCCTCTTTAGAGAAGCCTATCCTGCCTCCATCTAACATCTGCACTATTTTCTCCATTAGCACATCCCCCACAGCTATTACCCTTTTGTATAACTTGACCCTCCCTCCTAGATAGTAAGCTCTAATGAGCAGGGCCCTCTGATTCCCCCCTGTATTGAATTGTATTGTAATTGTACTGTCTGCCCCAATGTTGTAAAGCGCTGCGTAAACTGTCAGCGCTGTATAAATCCTGTATAATAATAATAATAATAATAATAATAGTAAAAAAGGAGCATTGTGCAGGTATCACTTTGTTGACCCCAGGACGGTTTTTAAAGAGCAGCAAGAAGAAATTTTTTTTTTTTTTTTTTTTTTTGTTTCAATAGTTTTATTGGAATTTATACAAAGTTGTCGTGCTTACAAAGTAGGTCAATAACATTAAGCAAGTACATAAGTGTATGCGTTAATAACTCAATGGTTGATCTTCGATAACATAAAATATATCACAAAATATAACACAAAATATAGCCGAATTTTGGACCTGTCTGGTTCGTATTGGGGAGTATCTGAGGTTGATTAGTTGCATATAGCTCCGCCCTCGGGGGCCCCATTGGGAGCTATTTGCCTCCCGAGGGGGTCTATTCTTATGTACAGAGTCCAACGAATATACATTAAATAGCATGACCAGCAGTAGGAGTGGATGGTAGTAACTAACATAACTCTAGGTGATTGTTGTGTATCAGGATAGAATATCAGTTGCCGTTACTTTATAGGAATTTCTCGGCCCCAGCCCATGACTCCCACGGTCCCCATTTTGTCCCTTCTTTATTCAAGCGGCCTGCACTGGAGGCCATAGTCATTTCAAAATTGTAATGAAGGTTCACTGTGTCAAGAGTTTGTTCTACTGTTGGGGGTTTGTCAGATTTCCACGATCTTGCTATGGACAGTCTCGCTGCGAGCAGGACGTGGGTCAGGACATGCCGGTATTGTGGTAGGACCGAATCTATATTGAGGTTTAGTAATGCCAGGTCGGGGGAAGGGAGTATGGTATGATTTGCAATGTCTGTCAGTATGAGAAATATTTTTTGCCAATATTTCTGGAGCCGAGAGCAGGACCAAAAAGTGTGGAGCATATCTCCCTTGGCTGATTTGCATCTCCAACATTGGTCGCTTGTGGAAGAGCTAAACTTGGCTAGTTTCGAGGGGGTTAGGTACCACCTAAGGGACAGTTTTTGAGTTAACTCCCAAGAAATTTTTTTTTTAAAAAGGAGTAAACTTCCTTTTTTTTTGGCCTCAAAGCGTTAAAGAAAAATGAACTCCTTTGTTTTCTTGATTATTAAGTGTTGCAGAAAGAGTTCAAAACCCCTGTACTAGCCACCGTGCTGCTCTCACACTCTCAATACCAAGATACCCCCCTCCAAATCAACAGCTCAAAGGAATGCGAGTTCCACCAATCCACTAGATCGCTGTACAAGGAGTGCATCATAGTGCTGGAGACCTGGGCTGCTATCTTGTGTATGTGGAACAGGTGGGAGGAGCCCATCCATTCTGGCCCCTGCAGTTTTTTTTTTTAAATATTCTTCACTCATTTGGAGATGACACATTGTCCAACTCTGAGGAAATGTAGGGCACAGAGGACGGCGCCAGTAGGGGCAGTGGGCGGCGTCAGTAGGGCCGTGGGCGGCGTCAGTAGGGCCGTGGGCGGCCTCAGTAGGGGCAGTGGGCGGCCTCAGTAGGGGCAGTGGGCGGCCTCAGTAGGGGCAGTGGGCGGCCTCAGTAGGGGCAGTGGGCGGCCTCAGTGGGCGGCCTCAGTAGGGCAGCGTCAGTAGGGCAGTGGGGCGGCGTCAGTAGGGCAGTGGGCGGCGTCAGTAGGGCAGTGGGCGGCGTCAGTAGGGCAGTGGGCGGCGTCAGTAGGGCAGTGGGCGGCGTCAGTAGGGCAGTGGGCGGCGTCAGTAGGGCAGTGGGCGGCGTCAGTAGGGCAGTGGGCGGCGTCAGTAGGGCAGTGGGCGGCGTCAGTAGGGCAGTGGGCGGCGTCAGTAGGGCAGTGGGCGGCGTCAGTAGGGCAGTGGGCGGCGACAGTAGGGCAGTGGGCGGCGACAGTAGGGCCGTGGGCGGCGACAGTAGGGCCGTGGGCGGCGACAGTAGGGCCGCGTCAGTAGGGCCGCGTCAGTAGGGCCGCGTCAGTAGGGCAGCGTCAGTAGGGCAGCGTCAGTAGGGCAGCGTCAGTAGGGCAGCGTCAGTAGGGCAGCGTCAGTAGGGCAGCGTCAGTAGGGCAGCGTCAGTAGGGCAGCGTCAGTAGGGCAGCGTCAGTAGGGAAGAGGGCAGCGTCAGTAGGGCAGCGTCAGTAGGGAAGAGGGCGGCGTCAGTAGGGAAGAGGGCGGCGTCAGTAGGGAAGAGGGCGGCACACAGGGGGGGGGCCCAGGCATCAAACGGAAAGGGAACCTGGACAGGAGGGGCGCTATTTATTGGAACCGATCCTCTTTCCGCTTGCAGCAGCTGAATGCCAGCGGGAGGGAGAGGAGGAGGAGAATCCAGCTTTCAGTTGCTGTAAGAGGGAAAGGGGATCGGTTCCAGTAAATGCAGCCCACGCTCTTGTCTAGGAGCAGGGGGTCAGCAAGGATGAGACACGATCTACTTGTCACCTGCCCATGATCAACGGGTTACAGACCCCTCAGTATAAAACCCAATGTGACAGGGAGGCTGCATGGGCCCCCCCTGGAGCATGGGTCACCATTGTGGCCACGAAAGTTTCGCCCATCAGAATAACCAAATTTATAATCAACAACCCATTTGATTGATAGGTCGCATGGGAAATGGATTTTGATCAATAGTTAAAAGAGGAACTGCAGTCCTCACATAATTTGTAATAAAAACATCTTTTCCATTCTGAAGCTTCCTTCCAACCACTTTGCATATTATTTTATATATACTGTGATTCTGTACTTGCCAAATATGCTGCAGAAATCTCCCTCCACTGAGTGTGGCTGCAACCATTTTAACTGTGGGCAGCTGAAGTTGCTGCCTGTTCACTTCCTGGATTTACACAGACACACACCTCCAGCTCTGCAGCTCTCATTGGCCCTCTTATGACTCATCCCCCCTCCCTTCCTGGCAAACTCTCACCAGAGTGAGAGAGAGAGCTGTGCATGATGTCATAAGCCTAGGCTAATGACCAGACAAGAAACAGGAAGTGGGCTGTATAAGGGATTTACTGGCAGAAAAAAAAATATGTTTTACTATCCAAAGTTAAAACCACAACAAGGGCAGAAGTTTTAATAGATGGAAAGATGAAAAAATGACTGAAGGTCCACTTTAAGATAATATTGTTCTTTACGATCACAAGTTGTCAATTTTATTTCTGTTTCCACCATGTAATCTCATAATCCGATCAATCAAAAAACGGTTGTATTCATGAACAAAGCGCATCGATCAGCATCACTGAGATGAACGATTGAAAGTACAATATAGATATCATACTCTTTTTTTTGTAATATATAAAACATATGCCTGTTGTAATCATTTTGTAGTACACTGGTGTCTGGACTCCTGCAGAGAGAAGAAGCTCAAGGAAAAGGAGACAACTGAGAACTGAAGGTCACAAGTTTCTCTAAAGGAATACAAAGTGAGCTTTTGTATCCATTAGGATTCCTAAAACATGGAGCCAAAACCAGCATTGTCAGACCTCATTTACATGTCACAGTAACACAACAAACAATCACAGCAGCACAACTCATATATTTGCCATTCTCTAACCCAGCGGTCTCCAAACTGCGGCCCGGGGGCCAGATGTGGCCCTTTGCTTGCTTTCATCCGGCCCTTGGAGCACTTTCATCCACTGACACCAACAATGGGGCATAATTCCCCCCACTGACACCAATGAAGGGGCAGAATTTTTCCAAATGATACCAACAATGGTGCATAATTCCCCCCATTGACACCAATGAATGGGGCACAATTCCCCCCAATGACACCAACGATTGGGCACTAGTCTTCCCACTGACACCAACAATGGGGCATAATTCCCCCCCACTGAAACCAATGAAGGGGCAGAATTCTTCCAAATGATACCAACAATGGGGCCCAATGACATCAACTATGCGGCACAATTCCTCCCACTTACACCAATAATTGGTTGCAATTACTCTCACTCTCTACTGATGCCAAGACCTTTATTACTCCCACCGGCCACAGCCCGGCCCTCCTAAAGTCTGAAGTACAGTAAACTGGCCCTTTGTTTAGAAAGTTTGGAGACCCCTGCTCTAACTCAGTATCAAAGGTCTACCAAATGTATGACAGTGGTCAAGAAAAAAAAAATGAATGACCCCAAATATCTGTCCTTCCATTCCTAATAACTGGAATTATATCAATCATGCACTAGTTACCATATATACTCGAGTATAAGTTGACCCAAATAAAAGCCGAGGCACCTAATTTTACCACAAAAAACTGGGAAAACTTATTGACTCGAGTATAAGCCTAGGATGGGAAATGCGCAGCTACTGTAAGTGGAAAAGAGGGTCAGCAATGCCCATTTGCAGCCTCACTGTGCCCATTTGCAGCCTCACTGTGCCCATTTGCAGCCTCACTGTGCCCATTTGCAGCCATAGATCCCCCGAAACTTCAAACTCAGTAGTTAAGGGTTCCTAGATGCCCCCTAGCTGCAGCCAAAATTTGGGGTCTCTGAACCCAAAGGGTCCCGAAATGACATTGCTGCAGATGGACACAGTTGACCGACTTTGGGGCCCCGTATCTCGGGGCCACTTGGTGCTAGGAACCCCCAATTTGGTGTGTGAACCCAGTGGAACATTAGTATTAGGCTTAATGTACATGGGATGATTTAAAACCTCTTCTGAAAGATTTAACAGATAGTAACAGACATTAAAAAACTTCAGTTTTGCCGCGTTTAGAAGCTTTTTTTTTTTTTTTTTTTTAAATGGTCAAAAATGTATCTCCGTTAAAAACAGCTGTAAACGAAATGCAGCTAAACATGAGTTACCGCGTTTACAAGCAGTTACAGGCATTTGGCGATTCAAACGCCTCTGAACATCCGTCCTGAACGCATTTTTTTTTTTGCTTTCCAAAAAATGCTTCTGAACTCAAGCCGAGTTTTTCAGCACATTTTTTTTGTGCTGAAAATGCCCCCCTCGGCTTATACTCGAGTCAAGCACTTTTCTGCAGCAGAGAATGATATTTTCCAAACCGAACCCCACATTCAGTGTGCAAACCCAGTGGAACTAGCACTACTACATATCCAAAGCTGAGGTTCCTAGCACCAAGTGGCCCAGAGATACGGGGCCCCAAATTTGGGTCGCAAAATTCCATTCTCTGCTCTGCAGACGCTTCTAGACGCAAACCCGGTAAAACGCGGCTAAACGCGGCATGCAAACGCGGCTAAACGCGGCATGCAAACGAGGCAAAGCGGGCGTTTCTAAACGCCGGTTTCAGCTTATAAAAACATGTGTTCAACAGAGTTTGCACCGGCGTCTCGTGTGCATGAAGCCTAAGGCCTCATGTACACGGCTGCTGGTAAACTGACGTTTAGGAGCAGTTGGGCATTTTTTTCAGCTGCTCCTGAACTCTCCTCTATGTTATCTTATCAGTACATGTACACAGGGCGTTTATAGTCCTTTCTAGGCAGTTGAGTTCAGAAGCATTTTTTGGAAATCAAAAAAAAAAACGCGTTCAGGACGAATGTTCAGAGGCATTTGAAATGCCAAATGCCTGCAATTGCTTGTAAATGCGGTAACTCATGTTTAGCCGCGTTTTGTTTACAGGCGTTTTTTAATGGAGATACATTTTTGACCATTTCCAAAAAAAAAAAAAAAAAAAAAAAAAAGCTTCTAAACGCGGCAAAACTGAAGTTTTAAAATGTCGGTTACTATCTGTTAAATCGTTCAAAAGAGGTTTTAATTATCCCATGTACATTAGGGCTAATGTGACATACTTAAAGTAGAGTTCCACCCAAAAGTGGAACTTTCGCTTTAAGTACTCCTCACCCCCTTATATGCCACATTTGGCATGTCGTTTTTTGTTTTGTTTTTTTTTGGGGGGGGGGAGTGGGTACCTACTTTAGAGAGGGCCTTCCTGTCCCACTTCCTCGTTCCATCTTTAGGCCGCCTAGGCGACTTCCTCCTCTCCCACTAAGCGGCCCCTCCCTCTAGGCAATCTTCTGGGACATGTCACGGGTCCCAGAAGATTGCCTGTCCACTCCGAGAGCGCGGCTAGTGCATGCGCAGTGTGCGCCCGACCGTGAAACCACAAGCTGTCACGGCCGGGTGCCCACAGTTCCAATGACGGCGCCGTAGAGAGAAGCGAGGCCTCGGGCGCCCGCATCGCTGGACCGTGGTAGTGGCTGTTTATTAAAAGTCAGCAGCTATACTTTTTGTAGTTGCTGACTTTTAATAAAATGTAAAAAAAGCTTTAAGCAGGGCTATTAAAAAAAAAACTCAAATGCACCAAATATACAGGACAAATTATTTTATAAAGATGCTGAGTGTTTCATTTTGTGTCTGTTCTTTACTTTAGTAGTTATTAATTTGGAACCACTGATCAATATTAGGATAGGAGTTTCCTATCTATAAAATGTGTCCTTTACGCTGTACCTCAAGGAGCCCACGCCAGGTTTTTATATGCAAGTTTTGGCATTCAATTTTACAGAACCGGTGACTCCATCTTTTTTCACATATTTATATGATATAGTTCTTCTGGACCTTGAGGCATTTTTTATTTTTTTGTGGAGATCTATAAGACCCATATAGCTGTCATAATACAAGGCTTCTATAATCAAACTTAAAATGGGTGGGAGGGGGGAAAGGTGAGAGTAGGCCAATCAGGCTATGCTGCAGTGCACATGTGCTGAGAGGAGTAGGGGGGCAAGGATGGGCAAATCCACCCAGGTTTGACTGGTGGACAGTTCATGGATTCCTGTCTGAAGTTCACGAAAACCCGACCTTTGCAGTGAATCTCATTGAAGTCTATGGGGGGCAAATATTTGCTGTCAAGTTCTGTTTTTTGTTTTTGTTTTTTTTTTGGCAATAGGCAAACAATTTTTAAAAAGGGCACGGGAACTGCCATGGGAGACATTTAACAAAGCTTTTTTTTTTTTTTTTTTTTAAGCCATGTATGTACAGTAGTGAGAGGGTCCTTTAATGTGATTTTTTTTTACCTTTTTTATATTGTCCTCAAAATCACATTAAAAGGACCCTCTCACTACTGTACATACAGTGTTAAAAAAAACAAAAAAAAAAAACACCAATCCTTTAAATAATATGCTTCACTTAAGCCTCGTACATACGATCGGATTTTCCACAGACAAAACCTCTGACTTTTGTCTGAAGGCGTGTGCCTGGATTTTGTCTTGCATACAAACAGCACACAATCTTCAGCCAACAAACACGAACCTAGTGACGTACTACGAGCCGAAAAAGAGAAAGTTCAATTGTCAGGCGCCACCCTTTGTGCTCCTTCTGCTAATTTCGTGTTAGTAGAAGTTTGGTGAGTGTTGATTCGCGCTTTTCAGTTTGGTTCTGAACGGCCGGAGCCAGAGCACCCACTGTGGATTTTATCACAAGTCTGCAAAGGACTTAGACTGATTTTGAGTGTTGCATTATCTGCTTTTAGCAAAAATGTGTTGGTTAGAAATTGGCTAGTGTCAGGACAGTACAAAAGCAACAGGCAAACAGAGAGACACAAAACAATTGCAGCAAACCTTTTTGTGTATAATCTGAGAAACAATAGCCACAAATATTGTCCAGTGGCTGGGCAGTATGTACGTAAGCTTGGTTGGGTTAGATAAGGCAAGTTGCTTGAAATAAGCATTAGGGTGCATAAGGTAAAAGACCATTTTTGAGACCCGGAGCACTGGAATACCCTGCAGAAAACACTAGAAATTTGTCAGCTGTAATCCAGCTGTGGAAACACCGTTTGGCGACTTTGCAGTTTCAAAGCACCGTAATAGGCCAGGAGAGGTGGCAGTAGCTGGTAATAGTGGCAGGTATGTTTTTTCTTGGAGGGGGGGGGGCAGGCGACAATCAAAAGTTTAGTCTGTAGCATCATCAATAAAGGCCTTAAAGGTAACCCAGGTCACGTTAATGGAAGTGCACTGGTCCACATGAACAAGGGACAGGCAGGTTAGTCTCTCCATAACAGACCCTCCTGCTGTGCTGAAGGCAGTAACTTTTAAATCTAAAAAGCCGACGTGCCCTGCCTCTAGCTGGTGCAGCACGACCACGACTCTGTCCTACAGAACCTGCTCATCCCCTACTGCCTCTCATTTTAGGCCAGCCTGACATTTTATTAAAGGGGATTGCCTAAATTTAAATGGCAGCTAAAAATAAAAAAAGGCCCCAACAGAAAAATCAACCCTGAAAACCCTTTTCTAACATATATGGATAAATGTGAAATAAAATAAAAAAATAAAAACCCAATTAAAAGACACTGAAAAGGAAGCGGCTAATCACCAACTACAGTTGTTGCCGACACACACAAAAAGGAATGTTGGGTCTCTAAACCCACGAACAGATGTGAACCTGAAACTCATCTCTATTAAAGTGGAAGTAAACTTCCATCTTTTGCTTTTACCTATAGGTAAGCCTATAATAAGGCTTACCTATAGGTAGTGTAAATATCTCCTAAACATGCACCGTTTAGGAGATATTTACTGTATATACAGCCAATGACATCGCTGGCACATGCGCTCTAAAGGAACAGCCACCCGTGCCGTTTCTTCAGAGCCCCGTTCTGTGAATGGCGGCTCCCGCATGTGCACGGGAGTGACATTGCGGCTCCGGCCAATCACAGAGCCAGAGACTGGGAACCAGGAAGCAAGACGGGTGAAGATGAGATCGCCTGCAGCGCTGACATCCCTGCGCTGGAGCAGCTTCATTTTGTAATACATACAGGCACATTGTGCCTTTACCTTGCAGGTACAAAAAGAAAAAAAAAATTGTCCCACTTTAAGGAGCAGGATGTAAAGAGGGATGATCTCACCAGTGTTCTGCCCTTTCAATGTGCAGTCAGGAGACTAGGGGGGGGGGGGTGTTCTGCAACAAGTTGGGCTGCAACAGCATTAGAGGGCAAGGAGCTGGCTGTGCTCTCTGGCAGCAGTTTCTAAGGGCTCATTAAACAGAGGCTAACTTCCGTCCTCCATACTGAGCCGCTTTTTGCTGCAGTTCAAAATTTGACATGCGGACATGATCAGGCGCACGGATCTGAATGCACAGTAAATCTCAAAACTTGTTGAAAAGTATTACAATTCTATTGATATGTAAAACAGCTTCCATATACAGTATGCGATTCAGTATTTGCAGAAGCAAACTTCACTATAAAATCAAAATAAAAAAAAATATATTATATATAATATAAATATAAATAAAAAAAAAATAAAACATATAAAATAAAACTCCCTTACCATCACTGTCTTCCTCTTCTTCTATAAATGCTGCCATCCCAGTACTTGTGCTCTCTTTGTATGGAGGGGGCAGCTTCATTGGTGGTGGCGGAGGGCCTGCGGGCACAAGAGGCACAGGAGATGCACTCTGCACAGGGGAAGAAAAAAAGGAGTAGAGATTGGAACTAACAGGTCTTGAAGGAAAAAAAAAGATTTTTTTTTTTCATAATTTTATATACAGATACGTAAAAACGCAACTATTACACAGTACAATTAGCATCTACACTCAAAAATTACCAAATACATTGTGTTACAGGATAAGCCACAAAGATTTAATTATTTACGACATGTGCATAGAATATATATATATATATATATATATATATATATATATATATATATATATATATATATATATATATATATATATATATATATATATATATGTATCAATAGATTACAAACAACTAATTCTTCTCACAGAAACTGATGGCTTGCTAGAGAGTAGCAATTTGCTTTTTGAGTAACAATTTTTACAATTTATGGACTTTACTTCACCGTGCACTGGTGTATTTTAAAATTTTTTATTTATGTTATGTTTTTTTAAGATTAATATAATTTGTGCACATATGGTTTTTTTATCTATTTATTATTGATGCTTATTTTTATCATCAATTCATTTCACATGGACTTATTATCAATTTTGATTTTTAGCTATTGGTGACTTTCATTTATTCACTTAAATTTTTATATTTCACCTATACTGTTGATCACTCCTACTTAGGATTTTGTATAGATTTGGTTCACATTTAATTTTTGGTTAGGTTTATATGGGTAGCGCGATTTTAAATTTTTTTCCATATACACATACACACACAAACATATATATACTTTCAAAAGCATATCTATATACAGTATATGTATGTATCTATCGGTATATACAGCAGGTAAAATAAGTATTAAACATGTCACCATTTTTATAGGTAAATTTCTTGGTAAAGGTGCTATTGACATTAAATGTTCCCCACATATCAGTAACAACCCATGCAATCCATACATACAAAGACACCAAAACAAATAAATTCAGAAATGAAGTTCTATGTAATAAAATGGAATGACGCAGGGAAAAGCATTGAACACGCCAATTGAAATGTATTTAATACTTGGTACCAAATCCTTTGTTGGTAATGTACATAATATAATTGGGTACTGACATTTATAGGTAAAGTTGATCCAGGGAATATCCGATTGCCTCTCGGGGGATCAGGAAGGATTTTTTTCCCCATGCTGTAGCATATTGGATCATGCTTTTCTGAGTTTTTTCGCCTTCTTCTGGATCAACTGAGTGTGAAGGATTGTATTTGTTTTTTTGTTGAACTAGATGGACTTGTGTCTTTTTTCAAACCAACTATGTAACTAAGTAATGTAATGATGGCTTCAAGACCAAGGCTCCTGTATGGAGAAACTAGTCGCATGCGTTGCTCAGGTGTGATTTTTGGCCCATTCTTCCACACATACAGTCTTCAAATCTTGAAGGTTCCGTCGGCCTCTTGTATGGGTTTGGGATCACTGTCTTCAGTGATGGCTGGTGCTCCATTTTGGGTGGGGGGGAGGGTGGCGAACAAAAACAGCCCGTCCCCCACCAGTCCCGCACTTACTCCTGCGGGAAGCAGGAAGGAGGCCAGGAGAGCCAAACCAAAGTGTCAGACACGTCTGGATGACGTGGCAGGAAGGCGAATGGAAGCCTGTGCTTCTCCTTTCGCCCAATCGGGTCTCAGGACCTGCTTCCTGATTCACTTGTGTGACAATAATAATTGTCACACAAGTGGGTGGGTGGGCCCTTTTTTGAAGCCAATTGGAGCCTCCAGCTCTAATCACATGCTTCGAGAAAAAAAGAAAACACCCCATTGGGATCCATGTGTCCGGCGCCCTGCATGTAAATTAGGGGGCCAGGCGCATGGCAGCAGATTTTTATTCACGAATGTGTTGGTACATTTTTCCATTCATCCTTCCTTCAATGATATGAAGTTTGTCAGTACGGTATGCTGAAAAACAGCCCCACCCCATGATGTTCCCACCTCCAAACTTTACTGTTGGTATGGGGGGTGTTTTTGGGGTGATGTGCCATGTGACCCCCAAACATGGTGTGTATTACGGAATCCAAAGGGTTTCATTTTGGTCTCATCTGACCAGACTATATTCTCCCCAGTATTTCACAGGCTTGTCTAAATGTTGTGCAAACTTCAAACGAGCTTCAACATGCTTTTTCTTCAGCAATGGAGTCTTGTGTGGTGAGCGGTCATACAGGTCATGGCGGCTGAGTGCATTACTTATTGTTTTATTCAAAACAATTGTAGCTGCTAATTCCAGGTCGTTCTGAAGCTCTCACTACGTGAGCCTTGACTCTTGGACAACTCTTCTGATAATTCTTTTCACTCCTCTGTCAGAAATTTTGCGAGGACCAACTGGTCATGGCCGGTTTATGTTGAAATTATGTTCTTTCCACTTCCAGATTGGAATGGCCCCAACAGTGCTCACTGGAATTTTCAGAAGTTTAGATATCCTTCTGTAACCAATGCCATCAGTATGTTTTGTAACAATAAGGTTGTGAAGGTCTTGAGAGAGCTCTTTGCTTTTACCCATCATGAGATTTTTCCTGTGTGACACCTTAGTAATGAGACACCTTTTTATAGGCCATCAGTTGAGACTGAACCAGCTGATATTAATTTACACCAACAAGGGGCAGGGTTGCTTTCTAATTACTGATAGATTTCAGCTGGTGCATTGGCTTTTCATGCCTTTTTGCACCTCTCTTTCTTCATGGGTTCAATACTTTTTCCCTGTGTCATTCCATTTTATTACAATTAACTTAATTTCTGAACTTATTTGTTTTGGTGTGTTTGTATGTATGGATTGCATGGGTTGTTATCGACGAGTAGTGACAATTTCATGTCAATAGCACCTTTAGAAATATATTTACCTAGAAAAATGGTGACGCGTTCAATATTTATTTTACCCACTGTATATCTAAATATTGTTAAAAAAAAATCTATCTATCTAGATCGAGCAATCGATCGATTTCAAAAGCAATGTGCAAGACATAGCACAAAATGTTAGGATGGTTGAAATCCTCTTTAGATTAGTAGATTGGAGTACCTGTCTCTGCTTCCTTCAATGCTACTACAAAGCAAAGGAAGTCTCACTTCTCTTGCTGTCTTGCAAATAAAACAACAAAGAACCAAGCAAGGAGAGCGTAGTGTTACCATGTGTTAGACATGTGCAATTTGTTTAGTTCTGAATTTGTTTAACGAGTTTTGACAAATACGTTAATTCCAAAATTTCCAAATTTTCAAGTTTCCAAATTTCTGAATTTCCAAATGACTGAATTCCGAATTTCGGATTTTCAGAATTCGAAAATTTAGAAATTCGAAAATCTGAAAAAAAAGAAAGAAAATCAGTAAAATTCGATATAATAACTATTAAATTCTAGTTATTGGAATTTCCTTTCAAATTTGGCTGTTTGTGAACGTAACGAGAATGAATTTATCCGAAGTTACGAATTATCTGAAATAACGAATGCCGTATCTAAACGAATGGAACGTAATGATCTAATAAAAAAAAAAAAACAATAATAATATAACCTTTTTATTAATATTATTAATTTGTTCCATTCCATACATTTATATGCGGCATTCGTTATTTTGGATAATTCGTTACGTTCACAAACAGCCAAATTTGAAAGGAAATTCCAATACCTATAATTTAATAGTTAGTTATTTTTGAATTTTACTGATTTTCTTTATTTTTCAGATTTTCAAATTTTCGAAATTTTGAAAATCCGAATTTCGAAAATCCGAAGTTCTGAAATTTAAAAACCCGAAAATTAAAAATTCGGAAATTTGAAAATCAGAATTTTCAAATTTCTGAATTTTCAAATTTTTTGAAAAAAGCAAAAAAAAAAAACGAATGAAACGAATACGAACACATTATTTGTCAGTGCACACGTCTACCATTTCTCATATACAAGTCAAATGCAGTGTTTGAGGTTTCACCATTTCAGTCCCAAAGAGATATTAAACAAAAAAGACACAGTGGCTAAGTGGTTATCACTAGCAAGCACTGGGGTTGTCCGTTTAAATCCCAACCACGGCACTACCTGCCAGGAGTTTTCATGTTCTCCCTGTGCGGCTTTCCTCCGGGTACTCCGGTTTCCTCCCCCACACTCCAAAGACATGCTGGTCGGTTATTTGGCTCCTGTCTAAATTGGCCCCTAGTATGGGTATGTATGAATGTGATTTAGGGCCCCTAGATTGTAAGCTCCTTGAGGGGAAGGGACTGATGTGAATGTACAATGTATATGTAATGCACTGCGTAAATTGACAGCGCTATACAAGTACATGTAATAAATAAAAGACAACCAAGTTCCTTTGAAAAAAAATTTCCCCTAAGGTTAATGCCCAGCTACCATAGAAGAAAAAAAAAAAGACAGCCGAGAAAGAAAAAATATTAGCGTTTACCTTGTACAGCTGCAGGCATCGAGCGCAGTAAAACCGCTGAGTATCTGGCAGATTGAACATTGTGTGTTTTATCAACAAGCAGTAGAACATACACACGTATTGCCGGGATCACATTGCAGAAGACATCACTTAGCTATTAGTAGTTATATTTGGAATACAAATAATGGATTTGATTTAATTATGCACTCCACTTTCTAACTGCTAATAGCAAAATGCACTTAAGGAAAAAAAAAAAAAAAGCACAAATGTTCATACAAAAAAAAAGCCATCGAGACATTTGTGTCTGGATGAAAACTTCTCTGAACACCGGAACTGGGATTTTAGTGCGGTGATAAAAAGGGAGGTGGATTAAAAAAAAAAAAAAAAGTGATAAAATGTCCATTAGTAAAATAAAGAGATACACAGAATGATTATTAATATATTTGAGGGGCCTCTACACTTTCCTATTCTGTTCTGTATTACCAAGAAAAAAAATATAAAATTTTTTTTTTTGCATTATTAATATTTACCAGGAGGCAATTTTTGAGGAAAGCTTTACATTTAGACATTCTTATTGTACCAGATTTGTATTATTGTGTTATATATGCAGATATTAAAGTGCTCCCTCTAGTGGCTATCTACATATCAGCCTCCTTGATAAATGATAGGATAGCGTTTTTTTCCTCCTTATTATAAACAGTGTTTCTTTAAATAGTAACTCCACTTTTGTTGAAAAACGAAATAAAAATAAACAGTCCCCTGTGGGTGATCAATGCACACTTGCACAGTTTTACCCAACGTTGTAGTAGATTCCTACCCGTTTCTGCTCTGAACAAATAGCAGTTTGTTGTGTGCAAAGTGAATGTGAATGGGAGTGACTTTTTCATTATTAATCAGCTGATGCCCTGGCAGGGTTCTAATGAGGAAAGTGACGGGGTCTGCATCCCTGTAGACGTTAACTCTTTAGCCTCGTGCACACGATCGGATTGTTCGCCAACAAAAACCGTGGAATTTTGTCCGAAGGGCGTTGGCCCAAACTTGTCTTGCATACACACGGCCACACAATTGTTGGCCAACAATTACAAACATAGTGACGTACTATGTGTTTTTTTTTCAGCTCTTTAGCGCCACCCTTTGGGCTCCTAATTTCGTGTTAGTACAAGTTTGGTGAGTGTTGATTCGCGCTTTTCATTTCACGCTTTTCAGTTTGTTTCTGAATGGCCGTTCGTCAACCAGACATGTTGCAGAATCGGAGGAGATAACGTGTTATTTATTATTGGCCTTGGAGTTATTGCTTTGACATTATTTTTTTGGTTGAATAAAGATGATTTGATTTGGTATATTTTCTATATTTTTGGATGCATAGAATGTACTTTTTGGTTAAGTTCTATTGGCAGATATCATGTCTAATTTTATATGTTTTCTTTTTTTAATGCACAATAAAACAATTGTGTAGAATAATACTTGGCTGTGTGTTTTACTTCAAATGACAGTTTGGGAGTCGGCAGTTACATTTAAAAAAATACAATGTAAAATTGACAAGGGACACCAACATAGTTGTATCTTTGATCTTTAAAACTACAGATAATGGTGTTGTGGTAACTTGCCCAAATAAAAAAAAAAAAAGCATAATAATATTATTCTTGATATCACTAGAAAAAAAAAGAAAATTTGTTTGCAAAAACTCCATCAGTATCACCAGAAAAGCAGCTTCATTATTATCCCAATAAAGAAGAAGAGAATTGTGCGCTGCATTTGGTGATTTCATAATTTGCCGCATCATGAATGTTAATTCTCCATTACGAATGCTAGTGTACAAGACCGACCGCTTCTGGCTGCCCCTTGCTTCTGAGCATGGGTATTTGTACTTTGGGCTTTTGTCCGACAGACTTGTGTACACACGCTCGGAAAATCCGACAACAGACATTTGTCCGCTGAAAATTTTTAAAACCTGCCATCCAACATTTGTCTGCGGAAAATCCGACAACAATTGTCCGATGGAGCGTACAAACGGTCCGATTAACCACCAACAGCCTGTCAATGAACATTTCCCCTCGGAAAGTCCGATCATGTGTATGCGGCTTTTGGGAGTAATTGACCAAGAATGACATTTTTGTTGCAGGAGATGCCTAAAATCTGACTTTTAACTTATTGCAGACCTCTGGAAAAAAAAAAAAATCACACAAGCCGGAAATAACACTTTTTTTTGGGGGGGGGGGGGGGTCATACACAAAACACCTCCAGGTTGCCATATTGCATTGGATATGTACAGAAAATTACAGCACTGCAGATTGAAATGGAGAGGTAATCTTTCATAACATTTAATTACAATATGACTTGTGTAGCAATTGTCAAGGTGCTGTCCCTCCCTCAGCTTATAAAGTAGTCAGTGAAAGGACTGATAAACTCATCTCTCAGTCCTCCTTTTCGCTCCTCCTATCAGCATGCTGCTTACACTGTTGCACGACTGACTGGCTCTGTGTGCTGCTTCCCCTTCCCCCAGTTTGAACTCTGCTGTACAAGAGAGAATTCAGATACTTACACTACTTACTTCAAACAGTACTTTAAAGCTGAAATACAGTCTACTGAATACTCACCTCCATTCCATTCCAGCGATCTCACTGTTGGATCCCTTGCTAGGCGCTGACATCTTCTCCCCAGGCGCCAAATTTTCAGCCGCTTAATTGGCCAGCGGGAATGACGGGACTGCTCGGGAAGTTATTCATACTGGCACTGTGCTAAGAATGTGTATTCTGCACATGTGCAGATCGATGTACATTCAATAGTGTAGCACCCTGGCATTAGGCAGGGTTGCTAACAAATTTAGTTATGCTAGGCGGTAATTAACCTGGCTAATTGGTTGTTGTATCCACCAATTTTTTGCTCTAAGCCTGAATCTGGTGCATTTCTCTTTTCTGTCAATAGGTGGCACTGCTGCCTTTGGCATTAGAATGACAAGACCACAGTTCAGGTTGTGAATAGACGTAATTTCTCAGCCAATCATATTTATGGCTAAGCATGCTGGGAGAGTCTATTTAAATGGGGAATGAGTCGGGCGATCCGTGTTCTTTTAGCCCCAGGCTGAGACCTGGGGGAAGAAAGCACAAAAGGGCGCACCAACCTTGTGCATTATCCTTGCATATAATTTTATTAAAAATTAAGTTAAAAAGCTACTTACAAACGTATGGAAGAAAACTTGCGATACAAATAATCTCCAGATGACAGCAATTGGTCTATGACAACCGACACCAGATGGTAACAGAGGAGATTTTAGGGGCCACTGCCGGCTGACGCGTTTAAAAGGATTACCTTCTTCCTAAGAGCCCAGAAGTGAAGCCTGGGGGATGTATGTGAAGCAGCAGCTGAAGTTTAGGCCCAAGCCTGAGGCCTAGCCACGTGTGTAGAGGCTCGGCCCGAGGGGAACCTGAACGTTGCAGAGGTTCAGCCGGACGGTGGACCGAGTGCTGCCAGAGGTGAAGGAGAAGCAGTTGCCACATGGGACGACCACTCCTGTTACCAGAGGCAAGTGAGAATCAGAGGTCAGAGATAAAGGGGACACCGTCGCCAGCAAGGGACAACTACTCCTGGTCTCAGAGGCCAGGTTTGTGAAGTCTGAAGAACCAGAGCAGCCTTCTTTACTAGCTGGGGACAATGAACAAGTTGGGAAAGCTTTAGCATACAAGTCAGGGACCCAGCGGGTGAGTGTGGGTGACACTTGAAGAGGATTGAGTGGGTTAGCTGAGAGCCAAGCCAGGGACCCAGCAGGTAGCATGGGTGATGCTTGGAGTGTACAGCGGGTTAGCTACAGAAGAGCTCATGGGATCCAACGGGTGGCTGGGATCTGAAGGTCTGGTGAGAAGACTGGGAGCACAGTGGGAAAACCTACAGCAGGAGGGTGTGAGATGGAGGCCAAGTCCTACACAACCTAAACCCTATAGAGAATCTGTGGGGTATTGTCAAGAGGAAGATGAGAGACACCAGACCCAACAATGCAGAGGAGCTGAAAACCGATATCAAAGCAACCTGGGCTTCCATAACACCTCAGCAGTGCCACAGGTTGATCGCCTCCATGCCACGCTGCATTGATGCCGTAATTTATACAATAAGAGCCCCGACCAAGTACTGAGTGCATACTATACTGTACATGGACATACTTTTCAGTAAGCCAACATTTCTGTATTAAAAATCCTTTTTTTTTAAATTGGTCTTATATTGGTCCTCATCAATATTAAAAGACAGAAATGCTTGAAATATATCACTCTGTGTGTAACACATCTGTATAAAATATATGAGTTTCACCCATTTGAATTGAATTACTGAAATAATAAAATTAACTTTTTGACGATATTCAAATTTTATGGCATGCTGTATATACCGGAATTTTGGATTATTTATTTTATACTAGTAATGGTGGCGATCGCTGACTTATAGCGGCAGACAATCTGACATGGACACGATTGACACTTTGTGGGAACCAGTGACACTAATACAGTGATCAGGGCTAAAAATATGCTGGTACTGGCTGGGAAGGGGTTAAACATATTGGGCAATCAAAGGCTTAAATGTGCGCCTAGCCAGTGTTTTTTGTGTACACAGTGTGTTGCTTTCACACTAAGGAATGTGCTGGATTTCATTCCCAAAATCCAGCACATCCCCCACTGACAGAATGGAGCTCTGCCTCCGTCCATTTGTGTCTCCTCGCCGATCAGCAGTTGGCGGCGGTCAACCATTGGCCGGCATCTGCTGATCAGCTTCTGCAGTGACTAATCGCAGCGGAAGTGACGCACCCCCTACCTGGAAATGCAGAATCACGTATATAATGGAGAATTTCCAGTGAAGCAGGTTCCTATCAAAACCATGTACCCACCCCCTCCCCCAAAAAAAAGCTCCAAAAGAAGAAAAGGAGGGGGGGTGGCATAAAGTGGAGTTTCCCCTTTAGGGTGAAATTCCGCATTAAGTTACTCTGTAAATGAACTATAAGCTCTTGGGTAAGATGGTACCTGACACCGGACAAAATCTATAAATACCAACCGGACAAATCCCCATTGTGCTGGAGGGAATGTAAACAGGGGGCCACTATGATACACATCTGGTGGAAGTGCCCAAAAATAAAGGAATATTGGCAGGAAATCCTGGAATATATGGGGAGGGATAACCGGAGGAAAAGATAACTAACAGCCTGCAGACATGTTTATTCCACGATTCAAAAGCTCCAAATAAACAATATAGAAAAACATTAACTCCAATACTGTTCAATGCTGAAAAAGGTCTAATTCCAAAGAAGTGGTAAAGTACAGAAAAACCGGACGTAAGGGAGGGGTTCGAGTGAATAGAACATTATAGTAGAATGGAGTACTTATGCAGTAGAGAAAAAGGGCATTCAGAAAAATACAACAGTATTTGGAGAAGATGGAGAACTTTTAAAATATAGGAAAAATACTTCAAAAAGATGGCGGAGGGCGGCAGGGCCAGAGTAGGACCGAAAACAAGAAAGGGGTCCGAGAACAAACCAAAGAGGGGAGGGGGAGGAGGGGAGGGGGAGATGGGGCTGGGAGGGAGAGTAGTTGTTGGGAGGGTGGCCGAATATGGATAGGGAAAGAATTAATAGAATTAAATAGAATTAAAAGAATATGTTTTTTGTCTGCATATATAAAAAAAAAAAAGAAAGAAGAAAAAGAATCTGAATAATAAATAAAGTATACCACAATGATGTAAAACTGAGAAGGAGACAATAAATGTCAAGTTGAATAAGTCTCTCGACAGTTTGCTGAAATGGAAAAAAACAAAAAAACAAAAAAAAAAAACATAAGCACAGTTGAACTTTTCCTAAATGGCAACAGCAGCTCACAAATTGATTTTCCCCATCGCCCCTCATCGTCTCTTCAACAATACAGAGGAAATCAAAGTCAAAGTAATTTTCTCGAAGTCTGAAAACAAATGCAGATCTGCATAAATAAATATATCAATTTGTGTGTTTTTGTTTAATCAAAAAAAAAAGAGAAAATTGCACATTTCGTGCTATTTATTTTATGGATTTTCTTTTCAAAACGTGTTTGTATTTTTTGGCCGGACATCTTGAAACGAAAAAAAGATCTCTCCGAGGCTTTCTAACTCATGGCAATTATTTCCTTTGGCCCCGGTAAATGGCGAAAGTGCAGCAAGTATACATACAACATCCTGTCTTATTTTTTCTTCCCCAGAGCTTCTTGGAGAAAACCCAAATCATTTTGGTGAATCAATTTCATTGCCCACACTTCAAATTGTTCACAGTAATGTATTCACATCAGATTGGTTGTATTGGTTGATTGCAATTTAAGTATTATGTTCAGAAAACAGAATGAATATGAAACAAGGGATTTGCGTTGAATAAAAACAGTAAAAGCAAATAATGACAAAATCATCTGAAATTTGTACTACAAATTAAGCTTTGGAAAGAGAAAACACAGCCATGGGCTCAGTTGGACCTGGAAAAGGCACATTTTAGCCCAACATGAATGTTTTGCTTGTAAGGGAATATATATATATATCCACACACACATATGTTCTCCAATTATGGAATAAATTGCTGGGTAAAGGAGAACGTTTGTAGGCACCCAATACTAACTTCTGCCAAAACGTCTTTATTCATATTGGATAATGTGGGAAAGAACGTCTGTTGGGTTTTTATTGCGAAGGTCTCCTTGGGAAGATTTTCTGGTTCTTTGTGACAAGATTGTCACCAGATAGCAATTTAGATAAAATCTGCAATGGGGACACAGACCGCAATAAAAGGATAGAAAGTAGACATGTGCACTGACAAAAAATTTGTTCATTTTCTTTTTTTTTTTTGCTTTTTCGGAAATTCGAAAATTCAGAAATTCAAAAAAAAAAAAATCAGTAAAATTCAAAATAATAAATTATAGGTATTGGAATTTCCTTTCAAATTTGGCTGTTTGTAAATGTAATGAATACGAATTTATCTGAAGTTACAAATTATCCGAAATAACGAATGCCGCATCTAAACAAATGGAATGAAACAAATTAATAATAAATAATAATAAAAATAATGTTTTATTATTATTATTTATTACTATTAGATCGTTGCGTTCCATTCGTTTAGATGCGGCATTTGTTATTTGAGATAATTCGTAACTTTGGATAAATTCGTACTCGTTATGTTCACTAACAGCCAAATTTGAAAGGAAATTTCAATACCTATAATTTAATATTTATTATTAGTTAGTTATTATTTCAGATTTTCGGGTTCTCAAATTTTCATTCTTTAAATGAAAATTTAAAGTTTGGTAGTTCGTAAATTTCGGGACTTTGCTACATATACAAAAATGTATATTTTTATATACATATATACATTTCTATTATAAACTGAATGGGATGTTTTACAAGGCGATCATTTGCAGTCACTTTAAGAGTGCCTCTCTAGTCCACCTCTTGAAAATGTAGAACTTTACCCTGACCCCCTTGGGGCGCAAGGCACACTCTTGGAATACCTAGCCAAAAGGTCTGGTGGACCCCTCTCTCCATGTTTAGCCAAAGCAGACCACCTAGTACTGCGTGAGTGGCTCTCTTGAAGGGAGAATACCTAATAGCCACATATCCTCCCCCTAGACTTCAGGGTAAGCCTGAAGACCCACAAAAAGATGAGAGAGAGAGAGAATGGAGAGAGAGAGAGAATGGAGAGAGAGAGAGAATGGAGAGAGAGAGAGAATGGAGAGAGAGAGAGAATGGAGAGAGAGAGAGAGAGAGAGTGGAGAGAGAGAGAGAGAGTGAGAGAGAGAGAGAGAGAGAGAGAGAGAGAGAGAGAGAGAGAGAGAGAGAGAGAGAGAGAGAGAGAGAGAGAGAGAGAGAGAGAGAGAGAGAGAGAGAGAGAGAGAGAGAGAGAGAGAGAGAGAATGGAGAGAGAGAGAGAGAGAGAGAGAGAGAGAATGGAGAGAGAATGGAGAGAGAGTGGAGAGAGAGAGAGAGAGAGAGAGAGAGAGAGAGAGAATGAGAGAGAGAGAGAGAGAATGAGAGAGAGAGAGAGAGAGAGAGAGAGAGAGAGAGAGAGAGAATGGAGAGAGAGAGAGAGAGAGAATGGAGAGAGAGAGAGAGAGAGAGAGAGAGAGAGAATGGAGAGAGAGAGAATGGAGAGAGAGAGAATGGAGAGAGAGACAGAAACAGAGGGAGAGAAAAAAAAGAGAGAGAAAGGAAGAGAAAAATAGCGAGACTGAAAGAAACACACAGAGCGAGAAAAAATGGAAGACCAACGAAGACAGGAAAGAAAGAAAAAGAGAGAAAAGAGAAAGTGAAAGCATGCTAAACCCGGCTACAATGGCTCATATCAAACATGAAAATTAAACATTTGCAGAAAACACAAAATTTCGATAAACCTCATGCTGGATCTGCCATACTCTGACCCCTAGGCTGTATACTATTTTCAGGACAGAGAAGCCAAACCTACCCATTTTCAGTTGACCATTGTCCTGGGTCTAAAGGGAGTCAGAGGTCATGCACAATCATATCTTGTTTAAAGTGATTGTAAACCCTTACATATTCCCAGTGAAGTGACTGGCCTCAGGTGATACACAGAGACGAAATATGTTGTACCTATTTATCTAAAGGCTTCTCCTCTCTACATATATTCAAAGACTTCCCTGTCCTGTTCCCACCCTAGTTTTCCCATGGTTCCATCCCTCCCCCACGCTCCTCCCCCCCCCCCCTTTTGTACATCATCTTTTTCCCCCTCTTGTCCCCTATCCCTTCACTCCCCATACTCACCACACTAATTTTCTCATACCTCTCCCCACTTTACATTCACATACATTTGATAACTCACTCATTGTTTTTATTTGATTTTTTTTTTCACATTAGCCCTAATATATTCGTTCTGTCCACTCTTTCACTCTATCCACTTCCTTCACATCATTGTCACTTCTTGATCTTGTTTTCTACTCTGCTCCACCATACCAATCACAATTTTCATGATTCTTTCACTGGTCCACCACTTTGTGGCCTTACAAGTCCACAATAAACCTACCCTTTTGCTTTAGTCTATATATCCAGATTCCAGTCCATATAATTTTTAGCTCCCCCAAGTCGCCGCGGGGGACCCCTTTTTGGTGGTTGCGCCCTGCACTCGGTGCCTGCTGGGACAGATACCTTCCTGATGAAGCGGCTACTGTCCGCGAAACTAGTCGAGTTGCTATCTGTTATCAAATTGTCCCGCTGTGATCCCCCACCCCCCTATCCGGGGATGATTATGTTGGTAATATATATGAACCGTCATCATTTTTCAACTTGTAATATGATTCTTGCATTAATAAAACCTTTTAAATTTGAACCTTTATTATTTTTCATATTTGTATAATTGTCATACACTGTTATTTTACTGTCCTACTGTACCGGGATAGTCCAATTGCTCCCATGTCCTCATGGTAGCCTGGCTGGGGACCAGGCTCCCAACCCTCTATTTATATATTCAAAGTGCAGATTTAATACACCTTGGCTGAGCTTTCAGAAAGCAGGGGGCGGGGATCTTTAATTACACACTGCGGAGCTCAGTGAGGAGAGCTCTGAGAGCTGACTGGAGAGAAGGAAAACCCTCCCCCCTTCACACATCACACAGGAACAGAGCTGAGAATGTCAATCACAGGCTGTGTGTTGGAGTCGCCACCCCCCCCCCGTCACCTTTTTTCTCTTGGTGTCCGGAAAACTTGTCATAAGTGACTCATGCTGATAGCAGAGGAAAGAAGCAGCAGACAGAAATAAAACTCGTGCTCCTAATTGAGACAAGTACAGAGGGGTATGCTTTGTTCATATTTCCTGTCTGAGGTTTACAACCGCTTTAAATATTAATTTCCTGTTATGGTAATCTGACAAATCTTCATTACTTCCGCAAGGTTGCCATGTTTCCTGGGCAGCACTGACAGTTCACCGATCACTTGCGGGTTTGTTTTTCGATTTAATTATCGCTGGCCCTTAGTAAGTACCTCTGTTGTATATTGTAAATTCAGAGAATAAAATGAAAACCACTTATGCCCTGCAATTAGGGCACCCGATTAGAGGTGGTAATTGCTCATTAGCGGATGTCACATGAACGGCCCAGTTTGGGGAACAAATAAAACGTAATTGAATTAGGCCTTGTTTATGTAAAAGTTACAGCCATCTGGATGGGCTTCCGAAATGCTTAGTGGCTAAAAAACGAATAGAGATGAGTGATTTGGCCGGCTCATTAAAGGGCGATAACTGTCACTATGATTAAGGCTATTAGTAAAATAACTCGTATCTCCAACTAAACATGCTGTATCAGGACATAAATTGAGCTCATCTGCTGCAATGAATAATCCGCCATTTATTAGAAGTTTAATTTCAATGTTGATCTGTCTTGTAGTCTTTCTAGAACGGCCAGGCCAAACCTTGATGGGACAGGATGGAGGAATGACGACAACTATGGATCCGCCCTAAAAGTGACACGACAGGTTTACTAAGGTACTGCCAATGATGAACTGCAGCATCTGGTGTTGCCTGCCAGTACCCCTAGCTATGCCAGCCATACATGGATCGAAATTCATCCGGTTCAGCAGGGACCGGATACATTTTGATCCATGTATGGCCAGGGAGAATGTAAAAAAGTCGATCTACCAAAATCGACTTCTGTACAACCAGACTCTGTTGGACTTTTCCCTCTTGATCAGTGCCGCTGGCTATAGCCACTGATCAGAAAATTCTGATGACAGGGAAGTCTCCCTGCTGTCAGAATACAAATAATACCCTCCCATCGAGTGTGTGTGTGTATGGGGGAAATCTGGCCATTTTTTGGTCAACCCACTGGTTGAATAAATTTAGCTCCCTGTATATAAGTACCCAGGACTGGCAAATTTGCCTTCTCCTGTTATGTTCAGTGTTACACTAGACTAATTATACTCTTTATAGATACTCGTGAGCTTCCGTCCCTGATGAGTGTTCATACACGAAACGCGTCGGGCATATTAGGATGCCAATACATGACTGTATCAATCAATCAAACCAGTCTATTGTCTACCAAGCAATCAGGTTCATATCTTTTTACATCATGTTACTTATATTGCAATGTGCCGCCCCACTGACATGTATATATATATATATATATATATATCAAATTCATAGGAATTACTCATCAATTCTTTCCATATTATCATGTGTTGCCAAGTTGATATTATCATGTATCCTTGATGTCCATGTTATACATGTATTTGCATGTGTATTTTTTATGATCCAAACATTTTTTACTTGTTCTATAGCATTGTTATGTACTTCTATGTATTCTTCATGTCATTGAACATGTTTTTTCGACTACATACCCCCCCCATAATGTCGAGAGCCCCTTTTAATGTCCCAATCTCCTTTCTCATTTAATAAAAAACAAAAAGACCAATGTATGGGCTGCCCAAGTCTTCCCATCGTTGTGAAGCCCCCCCGGTCACAGACCCAGGCTGTACATGTGGCTTTCATTCTGGATTTCTGTCCTAACTGGATTAAATAAAAACTATTGTCAAATTGTTTTTTTCAGATCCCCCCCCCCCCTTCACACTACCTTGACTTCAAAGTCGCGCGATTTCGTGGCCGCGATTTTAGGGAATGCCTATGCAAACTTGAGGTCTATGAACCTCAACTCGCATCAAAGTTGGACCAAAGTAGTGCAAGGACTAATTTGAAGAAGTCAGTATGACTTGAAGTCGCACAGATATGAATGGTACTTATTGGAAATCATGAGGTACAACTTCTCATGCGACTTTGCAGTTGCACAAGTGTTAAAGGGGCCTAATATAGTTTAAAGGGGCCAGTAGATCCATTATTTTTCCCACTTCCTCTAGGCTAGGTTCACCACATGTCCGGTGCAAATCCCCCCCCCCCCCCTTTTCACTGCAAATTTCCAAAGCAGCAGTTCAGCTGCGTTTTAGATTACGGTTCAGATGCAAATTTTTGGAGCCGCCGGCCACCAACTAACTATTCCCCCCCCTCCTTTCACCTAATAATAATAAACACTTACCTGAGCCTGTACGCAAACCCGAACTGTGTCAGCGCAGTCCTTCTCTCCTCTTTTCCTCTTCTCACAGGCACTTGGGCAGCAGGAGTCGTTGACTCTTGCTGCTGTCAATCAAACGGTGTGAGAAGGGTGTGGGGGCGGGGGTTAATGGACACATGCAGTGTGGCTCGGGAGTGTGCCCCCATAGCAAGCGGCTTGCTGGGGGGGGGGGGGCGCTCAAAGGGGAGGCGAGGAGCCAGGAGTGCGGGCGGGGGACCTCAGAAGTGGAGGGTTGGGGCTGCTCTGTGCAATACCAATGCACAGAGCAGATACGTATAAGACGCAAGTTATTTTAATTTGAAAAAAAAATCTAGGCTTTACAATCACTTTATAGTGACTTGGTGGTTACACTTAGATGTCCCTCTGCCTGCACTGACAATCTTGGCTTTTATTCTGCATCTGACACTTCCGTAGTCCCTCATTGCTCTGTGCTTTCCTCCACTAGCCCCTACATCTCTGCAGAATGCAATAGCTATGCAGGGGCCAGTGAAAGAAACCACAGCGCTCGGGGGGGGGGGGGGGGGTGGAGGGTCAGGAAAACGACACCCCTGAAGTGTGTTGGATGCTGAAGACTCATCGGTAAGCTTAGCTTGTTAGGAGAGCGAAGACTGGCGGTAAGAGAGGCGGGACAGGCAAGTATTATTTGCAAGGAGACCTTTTTTAAAATGTTTTAATCTAGCATGCTATACATACAGTAGGTTATGCATTTAAACAGTTGTCAGAAACAGAAGAATAATAAAAAAAAATAATCTGAAAAACGACTATTTATTGCTGTAGAAGCCGTCTTACCTTCTCATCTGTTCTTTCTTCCTGGTTGTTCAACTTTGAAGCTTTGGGAATCATGATGGACAGCAACTGAAAGAAAATTTACTGTTATTTAAACCATAAAAGGGGGGGAAATAATTAAGCTCACAGTACAGTTATGACAAATACAATGGGGCTGATTTACTAAAGGCAAATAGACTGTGCACTTTGCAGCTGCACTCTTTAAGTGTCAATAAATAAGAACTGTGGCGCTTATTAAACTGAAATATAATAATATTAGTAATAATCAAAAACAATTGATAAATAAAACCTTTGTTTTATATTATTGGACAATTATATATTTTTTATTTTTTCAACTTCATTACTTGCACTATATATTGGAATTTTTTTTGATTGCTATTTGCACATTTTTAATGCGATTTATTTTTATTATCGCATGATTATCGCATTATTGCTATTTTGCACTCATTATTCACTGGATGTTTATTATTTCTTGCACAGATTTGCTCATTTGTTATTTATTGCTTTTTTTGCACAGTAATTTTGCACAATCATTTTTTAGTGGGTTTATTTATCAATTGTTTTTTATTATTACTAATATTATTTTATTTCAGTTTAATAAGCGCCACAGTTCTTAATTATTGAGTGTGTGAGCACTTTTTTCTGTTGGCAGCTATTTAATTAGATAGTATTATTGTTTTTGGTTTTCGCATTAGTTAGCCCCCTTTTGCACTCTTTAACCACTTACCCACTGGGCACTTAAACCTCCTTCCTAACCAGGCCAATTTTCAGCTTTCGGTGCTCTCACACTTTGAATGACAATTACTCAGCCATGCAACACTGTACCCATTTGAAATGTTTGTCCTTTTTCACACAAATGGAGCTTTCTTTTGGTGGTATTTAATCACTGCTGAAAAGACTGAAAATTCGGTAAAAAAAAAATAAGTCTTTCTGTTAAAATTTACTGCAGAGTATTGGCAGAGTATTGGCAGAGAATTGGCAGAGTATTGCAGAGTACGGGCACTGAGCAGCGCTGCAAACAATCTCTTCCTCTCTCCTCTCACACTGTACCGATCGGTACAGAGAGGGGAGGGAGGAACCGGCGTCATGACATGACGCTGGTTTGTTTACAAGTCATGCTTTGTCATTTGACGGAGCCATCACGTGGTACACGGCCGCTACCAGCGGCCATTTACTGTGATCCGCGATGTGCCAGGTCCCCAGGTCCCGGAGGTCACGGATGTTCCCAGGTGAGCGATTCTGTGAGGACGTCCATGGACGCCCACCCAGAATAAGCCGACCGCGCTGTAGCTGTCTTTCGGCTATGGCCCGGTCAGCATGTGGTTAAGTGCAGTTTCTCCGAAGCTTAGCAAATTAAGTAAAGCTTCACTTTGCGAAGAATAGCCAATCACATGCAAGAAAAAAACCAAAAACAACCCAAAAAAAAAACAAAAAAAAAAAAAAAAAAGATTTTTGCTTGCATATGACTGGATGATGGAAGTCAGCATTTACCTAGCTCTAAAGCAACTGTACTTTGCAAAGTGCTCAGTCTATTTGCCTTCAGTAAATCAACTCCAAAGTGTGTCTCTTGGCCAATGAATACAGCAATTCCGACTTAGACCCCTTTCACACTGAGGTGCTTTTCAGGTGCTTTCACGCTAAAAAAACAGGGCAGGGCGGTGAAAAAATGCCCCTCTACATTGAAATGAATGGAAAGCTCTTCAAAAGCATATGAAAAGCGTATGAAAAGCTCTTTAAAGCGCTTACTGGCAGTTTAGAAGCGCCTCAGTGAGAAGTGGCCTAAAAGCCCCCGAACAGCACCCTTTAGGTCCCTTTCACACTGAGGCGCTTCTAAACTGCCAGTAAAACATTTGAGCGCTATTGAGGAGCTTTTCATGGGCTTTTGAAGAGCTTTCCATTATTTTCAATGGAGAGGGGAGTTTTTTCACCGCCGTGCCAGCCCACTGCCCCAGTGTGAAAGCATAACACATAATAACACATAACATGTAATAGCTGGGCTATAAATCCACTCTGTGTGCTTTTTTTAAAATAGAGTGGATTTAAAACCTTTGTGGCCATTGACGAATATATTTAAAGTGGAGTTGCACACAAAAATGGAACTTCTGCTTTTCGGAATCCTCCCCCCCTCCGGTGTCACATTTGGCACCTTTCAGGGGGGGGGGGAGAGCAGATACCTGTATAATCCAGGTATTTGCTCCCATCTCCGGGCATAGAAAGCCACATAGTGGATATCTATGCCATATCCGGCTCCTCCTCCGTTAAACTCCCCCCCCCCCCCCGACTGAAAATTCTTCTGCCCGGACGTCATCTTTAAGCTGCTCCAAAACCCTAACTACTACTAAAACCTTCCATTATGCTAATCATTCTTTTTTTAAATGTAATTGGTAGAGGTTTATTGTTTATTATTGTCCAAAAATACTTATGAGGACATATTGTAAACTTGGCCTTCACATACCCGCGGGGCTGGAGACAAACTCTGAATGACGAAGACAACTGGATTTCCTGCATTTTTGATGGCGGTCACAGCTTCATCATGATTGGCCTCCCTCAGATCTACTCCAGAGACCTGGAAATGATACGCAGACTTGTAAGACAAAAAGGGGCTTAAAAATGTTAAAACACAACTCCAAGAGACATTTATGAAATAAACTGAAGGAGACAAAGATGGCAAAATGTACAATCCATCAACATTTTTAAAGTGAACCTTTCAGTATATTGACAAGTTAGTAATGGATAAACACACCATGAGAAAGATTCCGTATGAGGCACGCTCGTTCGATTTTCGTATAACGTGTACACAGATTCAGACTTTCCAAACGAAAATTCCGAAGGGACAAACTCACGTTTCCCTTACGTGAACAGAACTAAAGGTTTTCATTTAATGTGTAATGTGTATCTGAAAAATCAGATACAAAAGACTGGGCATGATCAGAAACAAAAAAAAAAATCAAAAAAAAAAAAAATCATTTGTCGCACGAGAATTTTCGTACATTAGTTCCAGCCTCACTTCTGACTTGCTGTAAAACATCAGGGAAAACCAAACGATCGTTCACCCAATTTTCTTAGTGTGTACCCAGCTTAAGGGTAGAAGATTAAAAAAACAACAAAAAGTTTTGCTTCTATCCTCCACCACTCTCTGCCAATCCCTCCACTGGCTTCCATTTAGTGTTCTCCACCACTCTCTGCCAATCCCTCCACTGGCCTCCATTTAGTGTCCTCCACCACTCCCTACCAACCCCTCTATTGGCTTCCAGTCAGTGTCCTACACCACTCTCTGCCAATACCTTCACTGGCTTCCATTTAGTGTCCTCCACCACTCTCTGCCAATCCCTCCACTGGCCTCCATTTAGTGTCCTCCACCACTCCCTACCAACCCCTCTATTGGCTTCCAGTCAGTGTCCTACACCACTCTCTGCCAATACCTTCACTGGCTTCCATTTAGTGTCCTCCACCACTCACTGCTAGTCCCTCCACTAGCTTCCATTTAGTGTTCTCCACCACTCTCTGCCAATCCCTCCACTGGCCTCCATTCAGTGTCCTCCACCCCTCTCTACCAAACCCTGCACTGGCTTCCATTCAGTGTCCTCCATCCCTACCCCTCTCTGCCAATCCTTCCACTGGCTTCCATTCAGTGTCCTCCACCCCTACCCCTCTCTGCCAATCCTTCCACTGGCTTCCATTCAGTGTCCTCCACCACTCTCTACCAATCCTTCCACTGGTTTCCATTTAGTGTCCTCCACCACTCTCTGCCAATCCCCCCACTGGCTTTTATTCAGTGTCCTCCACCACTCACTGCTAATCCCTCCACTGGCTTCCATTTAGTGTCCTCCACCACTCTCTGCCAATCCCTCCTCTGACCTCCATTCAGTGTCCTCCACCACACTCTACCAATCCTTCCACTGGTTTCCATTTAGTGTCCTCCACCACTATCTGCCAATCCCCCCACTGGCTTTTATTCAGTGCCCTCCACCACTCTCTGCCAATCCCTCAACTGGCTTCCGTTTAGTGTCTTCCACCACTCTCTGCCAATCCCTCCACTGACCTCCATTCAGTGTCCTCCACCACACTCTGCCAATCCTTCCACTGGTTTCAATTCAGTGTCCTCCACCACTCTCTGCCAATCCCTCCACTGGCCTCCATTTAGTGTCCTCCACCACTCTCTGCCAAACCCTCCACTGGCTTTCATTCAGTGCCCTCCACCACTCACTGCTAGTCTCTCCACTGGCCTCCATTCAGTGTCCTCCACCACTCCCAATTTTCTTAGTGTGTACCCAGCTTAAGGGTAGAAGATTAAAAAAAAAAAAGTTTTGCTTCTATCTTCCACCACACTCTGCCAATCCTTCCACTGGTTTCAATTCAGTGTCCTCCACCACTCTCTGCCAATCCCTCCACTGGCCTCCATTTAGTGTCCTCCACCACTCACTGCCAATCCCTCCACTGGCTTCCATTCAATGTCCTTCATCCCCACCCCTCTCTGCCAATCCTTCCACTGGCTTCCATTCTGTGTCCACCACCACTCTCTGCCAATCCTTCCACTGGCTTCCATTCAGTGTCCTCCATCCCTACCCCTCTCTGCCAATCCTTCCACTGGCTTCCGTTCAGTGTCCTCCACCACTCTCTGCCAATCCCTCCACTGGCTTCTGTTCAGTGTCCTCCACCACGCTCTGCCAATCCCTCCACTGGCCTCCATTCAGTGTCCTCCACCCCTTTCTGACAATCCAGCCACTGGTTTCTATTCAGTGTCCTCCACCCCTCTCTGCCAATCCCTTCACTGGCCTATCAGTGTCCTCCACCATTCTCTGCCAATCCTTCCAATGGCTTCTATTCATTGTCCTCCACCACTCTCTGGCAATCCCTCTACTGGCTTCCATTTAGTGTTCTCCGCCCTTCATTACTAATCCCTCCACTGGCCTCCCATTTAGTGTCCTCCATCCCTCTCTGCCAATCCCTCAACTGGCCTCCATTCAGGAATGATCAGACTGCAACACTAACTTTGTAGCAAGTCACAAAGAAAAGGTTGCATGCCCTGTGTTAAACATTTGTGGACACTGCTAAGAAAATCACCAGCAGTAAGATTTACAAAATTGGGCCCTTGCTTAGCGGTCATCTCAGTTCAGGAGCTAGACGGAGAATATGGGTGATACCTAAATAAAGACAATGCCAAGAAAAAAAGCAAATGAAGTCAAGAGGTAACAAATGCCTGGAAAAGTTACACTTAAAGATTTACCTAGTATTCATGCATTTATGAAAAATCTATGCTAGGTCCACTATAGTGCGTCCAGTTTTTAGAGCCCCAGTATATGTTGCACTTGCCTCTAGAATTTTATCTCCGGTCTTTAGAGATTTGGTTCTCCCAGCAGGGCTGTCCTCCAAAACTTGCTTTATGAAAATTCCCTTTAGCTCCTCTCCATTCTTCAAGCGTTTGATGATGGTTTGCCCTCCGACGATGCTAATGCCCAAGGAAACTTGAGGTTCTCTCCATATCTCAACACTAGAAGTGGACCAGAAAATACAGGAAAGGTGATGTACAATATTGTGAGGGTCTGGAGGAAATCGCAGAGCACCATGTGCCAACAAGTAGGTATTACTTACACACGCGGGGCCCCCCAGTGGCTAAATGTTGGGGTTTCCTCTCCTTCCCCTTCTTCCCGCTCAGGTAGTTCACTAAAAAAATATAAAAAAAATAAAAGATTTTAGGGTGTTTAGGCTATGATAACTAAATACCAATGAAATTCTGCCTTCAGACCATAGATCCTTGCCTTTTAAGGAGGAAATAGATTTATATTTAGATACATTTTTAACAACCATAGTCTCATTTAGGATCTGTTCACATATATGTGAATTGTATGCTTTTTGAACCACATCCGATTTGCATGGCTAGTGAAATGGCAGCCTTTTCTATGGAGCCGGGTCACATACAGTATATGCGGTGCAGTGGCAGTGCGAATTCTCTGCAAATTTTAAAAAAGTCCTTTGGATTTTCTGAGCATTGCGGTCCGGGTTCACGGCAAATTCCAGGCTCATTGCTTTCTTTGGGAACGCATCTGAATAACACATCTAATCAGTTTTGAACACTAATTCGATCTAAAAAAAAAAAAAAGGAAAAAAAAAAAAAACAAACAGCTTGGGGGTCTTAATCCATACGGATTTTAAAAAAGTACGGATTTTAAAAAGGAACCCCAAAAAAAAATAAAAAAATAAAACAAAAATGGTGTGGCCCCCCAATACCCATACCAGACCCTTGCCCAAGCATGTAGAAAATGGGGGGGGGGGGGGAATGAGCGCCCACCCCCTCATCCTGAACCATACCAGGCCTCTTCCGCGGGCAGGGGGTTTATCAGACTCTGGAAGTCCCCTTTAACAAGGGGACCCCCAGATCCTGCCCCTCTCCATGTGAATGAGCATGAGGTACATTGTACCCCCATTCATTCACAAGACACAGTTTTTGATAATTCCTTTATTAAAAGAAAATTTAAAAAATGTCCCCTGATTTAGAACCATCATCAATCACGCCGCCCGCCGCCACTGCCAACCCGAAAAAGCTGTGCTTGTGTCGAAGGCTCCCACCGTCTTAAATAGCTAAGAGGCGACATCACCTGGTGGCAATGTACCCCATACTCCTTAACATGGGGGTGGCGGGATCTGGGGGCCCCCTTGTTAAAGAGGGCTTCCAGATTTCTGAAAAGTCCAATGCCCGCAGACCCCCACAACCAACGGCCAGTGTTGTGGGGAAGAGGCCCTTGTCCCCATCGATATAGGGACAATGTGCTTTGAGGTGCCCCAAAACACCCCCCCCATGTAGAGGGCATATGACCTGTTTTAGTTCAGGAAGGGGCTGCATGCTTTGATAAGAGTTTTGGGGGTCTCTACACCGTTTTCCATTTTAGCGTGGGGGTTTCCTTCAAAATCCATACCAGACCTAAGGGGCTTCCCAGCCTGCTCCTTGACAAGCAGCTAATGTTAAATATGCCGGTAGCCGTCGGCTCTGAAAATTCGCCACAGACTGTGAAAGCATAAAGCAGAGCTGAGCTGTACAGCCAGACTTTTAGTATGATCACACTTATTGCCATTTTGGAGAAGCATGGCATGAAGCAACCCCTCGTGTCTCTCTGTGCCTGCGTGGGTTTGCTGCGGGTACTCCGGTTTCCTCCCACACTCCAAAGACATGCTGGTATGTTAATCCTGTCTAAATTGGCCCCGGTATGTGTGTGTATGGGAGTTTGTGACCTTAGACTGTAAGCTCCTTGAGGGCAGGGATTGATGTGAATGTATAATAAATAAGTAAAGCTCTATATAAGTACCTGTAATAAATAAAAATAAACCGATACATCAAAACGATGTTCACACAAAAGCTACATAGAAAAAAAAAACCTTGCATAGGATCAGTTTTGTATCTGTGGGCAATATCAACACTTTTCTTTACCCAAACATAGATCTGCCCATATGTCTACTTAATTTATTCAAATAAAAAGGAGGAGAAAAAAAAAAAAAAGAAGTTCAGTGCTGCCTTCCTGATTAAAGTATATAACAAAATAAAATAAAATTCTACCCCCGAGGACATGAGCCCATAAACCTTGATTGGCAAAAGACGTTAATGGAACCTCAGAATATTCTTTTTGAAGTCCAATTTATCATTCCATTACCGAGACAGAGGCAGCGAGCTCATTATATCGTAATAAAATTATATGCCTTCTGAAATGATGGTAACGAAAACACAATAATGTTTTATGTTCTACCCTTCCAAAAGCCAAATAGATCACATTTTGCAACCTTGCCACTACGCTGTCTTTCTGAGCCCTCCAATAGAACGGTGGCAGAAAAATCGGAGCGCTCGTCTGCAGATTATAAAAAAGCAAAACCTCTAGCTCCCATCTTTTTCTCTTTTAATTGAAAATACGGCAGGATCGTTTAAGCACCCCCCCCACACACACACACACACCACCACCACCACCACAAGGGTGCAATAAAAATATAAGAGCCTTAATAAAAGGAAATAAATTACATCTTAGTCTTGTTTATAGATGTCGTCAACTGGGAGTATTTTACTCAGCAACCTAAGGCTCCATTCACATGAGCGTGTCTTCAAAGTCGCACAATTTCCAGTGCGACTTTGGTGCGACCTTTGGTGCAATTGCGATCCGACTTTACATTCTATGCATCAAAGTCGCATCAAAAAGTCACACCAAAGTAGTGCAGGCACCTTTTCTAAGTACCGATTTGAACGGGTGTCACTGAAAAGAATGGAGCACGATTTACAGTAAAACACACTCCGTATAATGTAAAAACACCTAAAAAAAACGCCAAAACGAGGCTAAAAGCTTGTTACAGCTTTTAGCAGTGTTTTTTTGGCATTTTTAGTTTTTACAGCTCAATAGCCTCTGCTCCTGGACTCACAGGCTGTCGTTTTTTTTCTACTCCCCCCTAAACGCTTATGCCTCCAAACACCTCTGAAAGTTTATGTGTGCATGGACACCTAGGTTAGCATGGAGGGGCGTTTAGAGGAAGTTAAAAAAATAAAATAAATGTCAGACGCCCCTAACAGCAGCTGTAAAAACGTCCTGTGTGCATGAGCCCTAAGAGTTATTTTTCACTTTTTTTTGGAACAAAAAGGCATAGTAACAGCAACAACAGAATTAATATTTCTTTTGTAAAGGGGAGGGGGGGGGGGCGTCATGTCACATCTATTTAGGAAGGCCCTGTTGCAAGAATACTATTAACCCTTTTGCTGCCAGAGCCACTTTGTGGGGGGGGGGGGGGGTTGCACACACAATAAAAAAAACATTTTAGGACTGAGAGTTTGGTAAAACCTCTAAACCAGGGGTCTCTAACTGGTGCAAAACTACAAGTTCCATCATGTCTCTGCCTGTGGGAGGAGTCATGCTTGTAACGGTTAGCCTTGCAATGCCTCATGGGACTTGTAGTTTCTCAACAGTTGGAGAGCCACCAGTTTGAGACTCTTGCTCTAAACGGTATATACATTTTCGGAGAGCGGACACCCTGGAGAATAAAACAGTGGTAGTTCCAATTATTTTTTAGAACGAATTATCAAGCGCAAAATCTCACACAAAAAAAAAAATACAAGTTTTTTTGCAGGAACACAAATGCAATACATTACCCGACTATTAGGTAAAATATAATAGATGAGGTTATGACGAGTAATTCGAATACATTTGTGTGCGCCTGCAAAGAACAACAAACTCCAGTACCCTATATTTTCTATAGGTGACGCTTTAAAGGACAAGTTCGTCTTTTAAAAAAATAAAATAAATGCAAACTTTTTTTTTACAGAAATGTGCATTTGCTAATTTTTTTTTTCCCCGTAGGAGCCTGGAAAGCATTGCACCCATGAACAGCAGATCACGAGCTGTCTGCTCATACCTCATAGGGCAGGCAGTTACACACTGACAGGAAGGATCAATGAACTACCAGAGCGCTCAACAGTGACTTGGTAGTTCATTGAGAACTACAAAACCGTTAGCTGCAAAGGCTGTCGCTACTTTTAAGTTCATTCTTTCACATAACTCTGTGAATAAATGGGACGATCGTGTGGAGAGAGCCCCGCACGGCTGTGCTCTTTTCAAATAGTGACAGTGGCTGCAGGGAAAGTATTCCGACCCGCTTACATGGGGAAGCAGGGGGGGGGGGGGGTCGGGGAATGGCTGCAGGAGAGGGAATATGTTACATGTTCTACCCTAAAAACTAGTGGAACATGTTTACAAAGGTGAACTTATACTTTAAAAGTAATTAAAGGCCATCCGTTTACTGTGAATAATGGACACAGAATTATGGCTCTGACGCCAACATGCCCGGCCATATATAACGTGTATTGCAAGCGTTGGTTTCGTCCGTAGGTCCCTCCGACGGATACATTTAAGTTTGCTCAAGCACCTTTTTTGACAGTTTTTTTTTTTTTACTTTTACGAAAACTTAATTTATAATCACAAAGGGGACTAAAAATACCCCTATGTGATTTTAATATTTTCAAGACATTTTCCCTTTAATGAGAAACCAGGGGTCAGTCTCACCTATTTTCTATTGAAGAAAATGGGGGCGCAGATCGCGCTTCCCTGGCTACCACGGTCAGGGAAAGCGACAACAGAAATTGTAAATGACGTTTTACATGTCACATCCAGGTTCATTCTAGCTAGAGGAGATCAGCAAAACGGATGTTCAAGGGTCTTCATCCCTTTACACAGCAATACCCACAATGCGGGTCCCGGGCCCGCAGGCTGAACAGCAGAGCATTGGGGGGGGGGTTCTCAGAAAGGGATTGTGGGCTTGTGGATTGTGCAAAACCCCTGCTGCCACTGCCGTAAGATGTACAGTGGTGGCAATCAAAGGGTTATAAGCTTGTTCACTCCATAACACTCTATGCTATTACTATGCACTGCAGCATAATCTAATTCATTGCAGAGAGTGGAAATGGTTGAACAAAAATGCATATCTTTGCAATGCACGTTGGTGTAAACTGAAAACCCAAGGCTGCTTTCACACTGGGGCGTCGGCGGTAAAGCACCACTATTTCTAGCGACGCTATTAGGCCTCTAGTGGGGCGCATTTAACCCCTGCTAGCGGCCGAAAAAGGGTTAAAACCACCAGCAAAGCGTGTTTGGCGGCACTGCCCATTGATTTAGATAAAGCACCCCTGCCCATTGAAATGAATGGGCAGCGCCGCTGCAGCGGCACTTTGCAGGTCGCTTTAACCCTTTTTCAGCTGCTAGCGGGGGGTTAAAAGCACCCCACTAGCGGCCGAAAACCTCCGCAAAAACGACGGTAAAGTGCTGCTAAAAGCCCGCCTGCTCCAGTAGCCTTGGGCTACTTTCACACAGGGGAGTTGCCGGCGTCGGCAGTAAAGCGCCGCTATTTTTAGCAGTGCTTTACCATCATTTAAGCGGTGCTATTCGGCCGCTAGCGGGGCACTTTTAACCCCCGCTAGCAGCCGAAAAAGGGTTAAAACTGCCCGCAAAGCGCTACTGCAGTGACACTTTGCCGGCACTGCCCCGTTGATTTCAATGGCACGGGCGCTTTAGGTGCAGTCTATACACGGCCCCTTCACCGCTCCAAAGATGCTACTTGCAGGACTTTTCTTTACCGTCCTGCAAGCGCACCGCTCCAGTGCGAAAGCACTCTAGCTTTCACACTGGAGTGAGAGGAGAGGCTTTTTACAGGTGCTATTTTTAGCGCTATAGCGCCTGTAAAGTGCCTTAGTGTGAAAGCAGCCTAAGACCCCTTTCACACTGAGGCATTTTTTTCAGGCGATTTTGGGCTAAAAAAACGGCTCCCCTGCAGTCTCAGTGTGAAAGCCCCGAGTGCTTTCACACTGAGGCGATGCGCTCGCAGGACGTTAAAAAAAACTCCTGCAAGCAGCATCTTCGGAGCAGTGTATACATTGCTCCTAAAGCGCCCCTGCCCATTGAAATGAATGGGCAGCACCGCCGGGAAAAGGGCCGCTGCATCGGCGCTTTGCGGGTTGTTTTAACCCTTTTTCGGCCACTAGCGGGGGGTTAAAAGCGCCCCGCTAGTGACTAAAAACCTCTGAAAAAACTACGGTAAAGCGCCGTTGGTAAAGCGCTGTTTGGCGGCGCTGCCCATTAATTTCAATGGGCAGGGGCGCTTTAGGAGCGGTGTGTACACCGCTCCTTCACCGCTCCAAAGATACTGCTTGCAGGACTTTTATTACCATTCTGCAAGCTCACCGCTCCAGTGTGAAAGCACTCGGGTTTTTCACACTGGAGTGAGAGGAGAGGCTCTTTACAGGTGCTATGCAGGCGTTATTTTTAGCGCTATAGCGCCTGAAAATAGCCTCAGTAAGAAAGAAGCCTAAGACATAAGGCAAACTGCCTTGTTCTTGCATTGGGACTGCATTAGCCTGCGTTACATCTGCACTGCTAGTGTGAAAGGGCCCTTACTAAAGGACAGCAGAACTTCAGCGCATTGCTATAGTCATACATCATTTTCATGGTAGATTTTATAATCGGGAGATGTGTCCAAATAATTTAAGGAATAAGAGGCCCGAAAGGAGCCTGTCTCAGTTCAGAGCCAAGTAAGGGGAAGCACTGAGGATCCGTCCTGGAAATTGACGCTACAATGTCTAACTAATATTGGACGGGATCAATCCAAGTATCTGAAAGCACAGCAAGTAAAGGCCTGGAAGTGGGATCCTAGGGACTGCCAGCTGTTTAACCTTTTGGGTGATTGTGCTGGAGCTGCCAAACTGGGGTTCACCATGGCTGGAAATTCCGAAAGTGATGGGCCAGTAGTCTCTGCAGAGAAGGAGGGAGATGCCCCTGTCAGAGAGAAGGCAGAAGAGGGAGAGAGTCCTGTTTGGTGTACTGAATCCCGGAGTATACTAAGGCTTCCTTACACCCCATCCAAGTTCAAAAAGCATTAAACGCCAAAAAGACACCAACTGCCTGGTTATTGTGCTGTGAGACTGTGGGAGCTGCCATGTGCCTGGCTGCCGCGCACTCGTGTGGGAACAGAACCTGGGACAAATCTGCAAGGCCTGGGGGTCTGTGCTACATATGAAAGTGTTTTTAATTCTAAAACCAACTGTTCAGTTTTAGATGAAAAGAAAATGAAGTGCTAGAGGGCTCTGTTATTTATAATGGCTATGCCAACTTAAAAGCTGAGAGGACTATGTGAAAAAGTTAAACAAGGGGTAAGGGGCGTCGCACACTCCCTAAACACTTTTTCCCCTTTTCCCTTACCCCAACAACCACCACTTTTACTCCCCCACCCCCCTTTTTTTCCCCTCGTTTTTGTGTTTTTTGTTTTTCATTTTAAGCATAAGAGTTCTGTATTGCAACTCCCTTCTCATTGGCCTGCCTCTCCATAGGCTCCTCCCCTCTTCAGTCTATCATGAATGCTGCTGCCAGACTTATCCACCTTACCAACCGCTCAGCATCTACCAACCCTCCCCTCCAATCCCTACACTGGCCCCCAATCACCCAGCGAATTAAATTCAAAATACTAACCACAACATACAAAGCCATTCACAACTCTGCCCCGAGCTACATCACCGATCTTGTCTCCAAATATCACCCAAATCGTCCTCTCCGCTCTTCTCAAGACCTCCTACTCTCAAGCTCTCTCATCTCCTCCTCCCATACTCGTCTCCAGGATTTCTCCAGAGCCTCTCCCATCCTCTGGAACTCGCTACCTCCACCTGCCCCGCTATCCCCTACTCTTGCTACCTTCAGGTGATCCCTGAAAACTCATCTCTTCAGGAAAGCCTATCACGTCCCCAACTAATCTTCTACCACTTCCATCAGCTCATTCCCCACAGTTACAACCTTTTGTACCACCTGCCCCACCCTATTATAGTGTAAGCTCTTCTGAGCAGGGCCCTCTTAATCCTCTTGTATTTTATTGTATTATAACTGTATTGTCTCCTTTTTATAATGTAAAGTGCTGCGTAAACTGTTGGCACTAGATAAATCCTGTATAATAACAATAATAATAATAAAAGGACAGTGGTTAGTAAACAGAGTACTGAGGGCCTATAACACACAAGGTTTGGTACATACACAGACAGCTGGTTCACTGTACGATGATCTGCTGAGCTCGAAGTCACTCTGGACGTTCTTTGCTTTGTAAGGTCCCTTTCTATGGCGATCGCATCTGGATCAAAAATGATCCCAGGTTCCTTGAGAGCAACAAAATCACCTAAAATACAAGAATAGTTAAATCAGAACATCAGTCAAAAATGTACAAAATAAATTAAAATATAAAATTAAACAAAAAAAATACAATTTTACAGATTTTGCTGAAATATTTACCTGCAGGCCAGATCTGTAATCCCATCCTCCAATACCTCTTTTCTGCCATTAGATGTCCTCAGTCTTCAAGGGTAAATGACGTTCACCCTCATTCAACCCCCTTTACTCTGTCATAAACCCACCCTCAGGTCTGTGACTGGACAGTGAAAGGAGAAGCAGCACATTGACGAGCTCATCTCTCCACTACTCTGTTCTCTTCTCCTATAAGCACGCCGTTCCTCAGCACACAAACTGATTTGGTTCTTTGTGCTGTTTCTTCATTTTACACTGAGCCCTACTGTACAGGGGCTGATGCCAAGTAAAATTCAGGTACTGCCTACAATCCTTAAATGAGGTCTTAATGATTACAGATGACATCTGACAGTCAACTGATCAATGAACTGCAACTCACTGCAAACTAAAGATATCAGATTTGAAGGAAAAACTATGAATGGGTGGCACAGTGGTGTAGTGGGTAGCACTCTCGCCTCGCAGTAAAATGGGTCGCTGGTTCGAATCCCAACCATGACACTACCTGCCTGGAGTTTGCATGTTCTCCCTGTGCCTGCGCGGGTTTCCTCCAGGTACTCCGGTTTCCTCCCACACTCCAAATACAGGCTGGTAGGGTAATTGGCTTCAGGCTAAATTGGCCCTAGTATATGAATTTGAGTTCAAGTAGAGAGAGAGTATCACCGCTCCAGGTGGGTCAGATCAAAGTAAAAGGCATCTCCTTCAGTCTAGAAGTCCAGGTGCTGGCAATGCTGTAGCAGTTAGACATCAAAGAAATCCTGGACAGCCGCACTCCAAAAATATTTGCCTTTATTCAATGAAGTGTCATCCAAAATACAGGTCACAACAGAGTGGAACAAAGCTTATGCTTTTTTTTTTTTTTTTTAGGGGGACACAGCAAACATGTAGAAGAAGGTGCTCTGGTCAGATGAAGACCAATATTGAACTTTTTGGCCTAAAAGCAAAACTATGTGTGGCGGAAAACTAACACTGCACATCACCCTGAACACACCATCCCCACTGTGAAACATGGTGGTGGCAGCATCATGTTGTGGGAATGCTTTTCTTCAGCAGGGACAGGGAAGCCGGTCACAGTTGCTGGGAAGATGGATGGAGCCAAATACAGGACAATCTTAGAAGAAAACCTGTTAGTCTGCAAAAGACTTGAGACTGGGGCGGAGGTTCACCTTCCAGCAGGACAACGACCCGAAACATACAGCCAGAGCTACAATTGAATGGTTTAGATCAAAGCATATTCATGTGTTAGAATGGCCCAGTCACAGTCCAGACCCAAATCCAATTGAGAATCTGTGGCAAGACTTGAAAATTGCTGTTCACAGACGCTCTCCATCCAATCTGACAGAGCTTGAGGCATTTTACAATGAAGAATGGGCAAAAATGTCCCTCTCTAGATGTGCAAAGCTGGTAGAGACATCCCCAAAAAGACTTGTAGCTGTAATTGCAGTGAAAGGCCGTTCTACAAAGTATTGACTCAGGGGGGCGCCATACAAATGTACCCCACACTTTTCACAAATTTTGAGAACAACTTATCATTTTCCTGCCACTTTGTGTGGGTCTATCACTTAAAATCCCAATAAAATACATTTACGTTTTTGGTTGTAACATGACAAAATGTGGAAAATTTCAAGGTCTATGAATACTTTTTCAAGGCACTGTAAACTATAAGCTCTTTAGGACAAAAACGAATGTGAAAAGATCTAGTCATTTCGTAAAATTCTTTGGTGTATAATGTACCTAAACAAACATGCAGATAATATTACTTAAAGCTGAACTCCAGGATAAACAAACACAGTGGAAACTTCGATTATAAGCATAATCCGTTCCAGGAGAATGCTTGTAATCCAAAGCGCTCGCATATCAAAGCGAGTTTCCCCATAGAAGTCAATGGAAACATAGAAAATTCATTCCGCATTGACTTCTATTACATGCAATACCGCATGTGGCCATAGGTGGGGGGGGGCGCCGGAGAGCCTCGGAAATACTTGGGGGTAGCTCGGCTGAACTCGGGAAGCCTCGAAAAGGCTCTGAAACACTCGGGAACAGAGTATTTCCGAGTATTCCCAAACGGCTCCGAAACATTTCGAGTGTCCCCGGCGCCCCCGCACCTCTGGCCAAATGCGGTACTGCACCGCCCATTAGCTTGAATTCTGCTCGTTTTGTGAGACAACATTCGCAAATCGAGTCAGAATTTCACAACGCTCGTTAACCGCGTTACTCGTAAACCAGGGTTCCACTGTATTGTCTGAATCCATTTATCATGTGTTCTCTTCTTGAATCTCGGTGTGCTTTGTGTATTTCTTCCAGATCTGTGCAGTTATCCAGTGTGAGTCATTGGGTTTGATTTACTAGAGGCAAACAGACTGTGCACTTTTCAAAAGTGCAGTTGCTCCAGAATTCAGTAAATGAGGGGAAGCTCTGAGGACTTCCATCATCCAATCATGTGCAAGCAAAAATGCTGTTTTTCCCCACTTTTCCTTGCATGTGATTGGGCATTCATCACAAACTGAAGCTTTACCTCATTTACTAAACTCTGAAGCATCTGCACTTGCAGAGTTTGCAAAATGCACAGTCTATTTGCCTTTAGTAAATGAACCCCTTTACCTCTGTGCAGGAGCTTCCTGTAATAAAGACCGCTCACTGCTGCCCTCTCCTTGTGCAGGGGGTACTGGTCTCGTCTCCGCCCCCTCCTGTGGTTTTTGTTCTGCAGGCAGTTCTGCTGGCAATGAAGCCTGCTGGGCCCCTCCTCCAGCTCTCCTCTCTTCACAGCCTATGTACAATACAGTGATGATGTCACTGCTACTTTTACAAGGTAATATTTGGGTTTGTAAAGGCATTTGGTGCATGCAAGGTGAATTTTTTATTCATTGTGGCGATCGAGCAATACAGATAAGTGTAAGTTTTTACGCCTATAAAAAAAAAAAAGCAACATAAAAAAAATAATTGACCAGTACAACATAAATGTGATAAAAACCTTCTAGTTCGATGTTAATCTCTTCTGGATTTTGGACACAAGTTTCCGCTCCATATGTATTCGCAGCAGTCAATGACATTACTCCCGGATCAGTCTGTTCCTTGTACTAGATAAAAAAGAAAAAAGTATTATATGCGGATGATCAAACAAAATAATAATAAAACTAAATAATTCTACTCACATTTACTATCAATATCTTTGTGTAAATTAAAAATGTATGATTTCTGTCATATAGTTTTAAACATTTTCCTTAAAGTGTTCCACCAGACTGCTGGTGTACGCAATACTGTATGTGGCCAGAGGTGTGGGGGCGCCAGTGTATCCAGTACCGCATATGGCCAGAGGTGCGGGGGCTCCAGTATAGGCAGTACTGTATTTTTCCAGAGGTGCGGGGGAGCCAGTGTATGCAGTACTGTATGTGGCCAGGGGTGCGGGGGCTCCAGTGTACGCAGTACTGTATGTGGCCAGAGGTGCGGGGGCTCCAGTGCACGCAGTACTGTATGTGGCCAGAGGTGCAGGAGTGCCAGTGTATGCAGTACTGTATGTGGCCAGAGGTGCGGGGGCTCCAGTGCACGCAGTACTCTATGTGGCCAGAGGTGCGGGGGAGCCAGTGTATGCAGTACTGTATGTGGCCAAAGGTGCGGGGGCTCCAGTATACGCAGTACTGTATGTGGCCAGGGGTGCGGGGGCTCCAGTGTATGCAGTACTGTATGTGGCCAGAGGTGCGGGAGTGCCAGTGTATGCAGTACTGTATGTGGCCAGGTGTGCGGGGGCTCCAGTGTACGCAGTACTGTATGTGGCCAGAGGTGCGGGAGTGCCAGTGTATGCAGTACTGTATGTGGCCAGAGGTGCGGGGGCTCCAGTGCACGCAGTACTGTATGTGGCCAGAGGTGCGGGGGCTCCAGTGCACGCAGTACTGTATGTGGCCAGAGGTGCGGGGGCTCCAGTATACGCAGTACTGTATGTGGCCAGAGGTGCGGGGGCTCCAGTATACGCAGTACTGTATGTGGCCAGGGGTGCGGGGGCTCCAGTGTACGCAGTACTGTATGTGGCCAGGGGTGCGGGGGCTCCAGTATACGCAGTACTGTATGTGGCCAGAGGTGCGGGGGCTCCAGTATACGCAGTACTGTATGTGGCCAGAGGTGCGGGGGCTCCAGTATACGCAGTACTGTATGTGGCCAGAGGTGCGGGGGCTCCAGTATACGCAGTACTGTATGTGGCCAGAGGTGCGGGGGCTCCAGTATACGCAGTACTGTATGTGGCCAGAGGTGCGGGGGCTCCAGTATACGCAGTACTGTATGTGGCCAGAGGTGCGGGGGCTCCAGCATACGCAGTACTGTATGTGGCCAGAGGTGCGGGAGTGCCAGTGTATGCAGTACCGCACGTGGCCAGAGGTGCGGGGGCGCCGGAGACACTCGGGAACGGAGTGTCTCCGAGCGTCACCAGCGTCCCCGCACCTCTGGCCAACTGCGGTACTGCACACCCCAGCGGCTTGAATCCTGCTTGTCTTGCGAGACGACGCAAGACAAATCGAGTCGGGATTAAAAAAGAAACGGCTCGTATTGCGAAACACTCGTAAACCACGTTACTCGCAATCCGAGGTTCCACTGTAATAGTCAGCAAGTGACAAGCTCCGAACTATAGCTTGTTCCAGTATTTCTTATTTTTTAGCAGTGGTGGAAATGTTTGAGTTCGTCAATAACACACAACCTGCCAACAAGCACACAGGCAGTGCTTGCCCTACACTAAAAAGGGGGGATGGTTGTACAAGCATAGTCCTCTCATAGTCCATAGCTCTAAGATGAACATATATAAATAACAATTGCATAATAAATATGTAAAATTGTATATTTACAGGCCTTTTTATGTTTGCTGAAAACACTTCAACTATATAAACTACCTATATCGCATTTTCGGATTAGAAAAATCAGTTTGAATTTTAAATGTATTACATTTTCCATCTGTTGTATTCTCGCTAGTTTTTCAGCCTCAACGAAGGGGGGCAGTAGTAAGCCCGGAAACGCGTTTCAGGCAACATTTTATGGTGTTTTCTTGGCTCTACAACACTTAATGAAGCAGTCCCTTGTCTTCTCATACCTTTAAAGCAATAAAAGATGATGGGCATTCCACTCTAATGCCACGTACACACGAGTGGACTTTTTGACTGGACTGGTCCGACGGTCTATCCGACGGACTTTTGACTGTATCCGACGGACTTTCCGAACAAACGGACTTGCCTACACACGATCACAAGTCCGACGGATTCGTACGCGATGACGTACGACCGGACTAAAATAAGGAAGTTGATAGCCAGTAGCCAATAGCTGCCCTAGCATCGGTTTTCGTCCGTCGGACTAGCACACAGACGAGTGGACTTTTCGAACGGACTCGAGTCCGTCGGAAAGATTTGAAACATGTTCCAAATCTAAAGTCTGTCAGATTTTCGACCGAAAAAGTCTGCTGCAGGTCCATTGAAGCCCACACACGGTCGAATTGTCCGTCGGACCAGTCCGGTCAAAAAAAGTCCGCTCGTGTGTACGCGGCATTACCCTTCCCTACTCTATCCAATAATAAAATGTTTGGACGTAAGATACAAAAATTAATTTTGGTGTGCTCATTGCGGATATATGGAATAGGAGAGAATGCCCACGTTCCCAGTTATACAATCTGTCAGGAAAGGTTCCATCCGATGGTAATATCTATCATTTGGCGTGCAGTACTGAGGTCCACCAGCAGGTGTCTCCTGGCAGTTTGGAACGGTCAGGAGATCTTTCCCCTGCTGGTGTTATGTCATCTTTGGGCCGCAGTACTGGCGTCCACCAGCAGATGGATTCTGGCAGTGTGGAGCAATCAGCACCTCCTGCGACCAGGTGTTACCTGAGGCCTGCAACCTGAACCTGTACCTGAGCCTGTACCCGATCCCATCCTGACCCTGTCCCTCCGGTGTTCCTGTTCCCTTGTAGCCTGATCCCATCCATAATCTCCCTCTCCTGTCCTGCCCTTGTTCATCTGCTGATCTGCTGTGTATGACCCTGGCCTGGCATACTTGTTTGATTTTGGTACTTCCCTTTGGCTGTATATATTATCTGTTGTCTGTGGGTTTCTGTTGGTTAGTTGAGCACTATTTGATGTGTTTACTACTTATCTTTAATAAACTTTACATTATTCACCTTACATGCGTTTTGGTTTCCTCTTTGCAGTCCACACAGTCTGGTCACACCTGTTCATGACACAATCTACAAGAAGAAACCCTCTAATGGGATTTTTTTTAGGGCATGAGCTCAAAAGAAGTAAAGTCGTTTGCATAAAAAAAAAAAGTCAAAAGTTATATTAGTATATGTTAAAAGCAAAAGATTCAAGTGCACAAATAAAACAGTAGTTGTGATGCGGTTACAGTAAATATACACAATAGCTACATAACGGATAACCACTGCTCTATGTCAGCGATACACAAAGACAGTGATGCCCAACGCGTTTTGATAAATTTGCATCATTCCTCTTCTTCAGGAGAGTGTTGTTATAGTTACAAAACAGTATCATATGGATATTGGTTCATATCCTAAACATCCGCATCAGTTAAATACACAAGGAGTTTTGCCGCCATGAGTACCACGAGTCCCAAAGGTGAGCAGCATATGGGCCCAACTCAAACCACCCACAAGGGGCACGAGACCCAACCCTAAGAGGAACGCCACACCATAAGCCAGGGGTATGATAGATCTGGGCCTTGAGTGTATAGTGAATTGGTTAAATAACTCCAGAGTGCCAGAGGAAGGAATAATATACAGTGGTTTCAATCATATGTTGCACCCTGGTGTTTAGGCAGGGTTGATAGTAAATTTAGTTTGCCAGGCAGTAGTTGGCCTGGTTAATTGTTAGTAGATCCACTGATTCCTCTCTAGTTCTGGACTGGCGTTATGCTGGTGACATTAGATAGACAAGGGCTTAGCAAGGTGAGGTTATGAATGGATAGGGTGTCCCAGCCAATTGGCAGGGGTTTCTTCAGCCCCTTGGCCTGCTGGGAGAGCCTATTTATTTGGGTGGAGTCAGGTGATCGGGGTTCTGTGCCACCCGGACCACCGTCTGGGTGGACATGTCTTATGCTGCCCCAGGCTACTAGGCTGGAAGCCTGAGGTCTATCCCGGGGACATCTGGCTGTTAGGCTGTCGGAGGGCCTATCCAAAAGCAGGAGAAGCAGCGCAGGGTTGGGACTGCAGGATTGGAGTCCAACCGAGAGTAACGGTTCAGCCGGATGAGGAACCAGTTGTGGTCGGAGGTAGAGGGGAAGCTGTCACCATTAAGGGACCATCCACCTTGTTTTACTGGAGACCACAGTGAGTAAGCTGGAGCCAGTACCAGAGCAGTCTTCTCACCAGCCGGGGACGGTGAAGAATTGGGAAAACTTCAGCAAGTGCCAAGCCAGGGACCCAGCGGGACAGCAGAGGTGACGCTTGAGGAGCATCAGTGAGTGCCAAGCAAGGGCAATTGGGTTTGAGAGTCGAGTGAGAGACTGGGAGCTCGATGAGTGAAGACCTACAGTGAGAGACTGTAGAGTATAAGGAGAACTATTCGTGTTACCAATAGTTAAATACAACTACCGTTAGTGACTGTTACCAGATTTGTTGCCATAGGAGACAGCGGTCCTACCTATACAGAAGTGGTGTCCAGCGGGAGGCCTTCCATTGTATAGCTGTCTACCTATAGAAGTCTCAGAGTCTGCCAATTATCATTGCATCTACTTAAGGGTGTCCTGGCCCTAACCCGCTCTCCCACAGTTCTGTTAAAAGACAATAAATCTCTCTTGCATTCAAAAAGTGTCTGGCGCCCATCACTCCATCTTGCATCACACCCACCATGCCTTGTAACCCACTCTACAAAGAAGGATGTCAGCTATCCCTGACTCTGGAGGTCACCATTAGGCCTTTGGAGGTCCGGGACGTGGCTACACATAAACTTGGAAAATGTCATCCATAAGGAAAAAGGACAGATTCAAGGAAGATTTTCAGCGAAGGCTTTAATGAAAAGAGTCCCACAATGGATGGGGAGAGTCTGTCTTGTCCTGTGTGTAACAGCATATACATTTGAGTGCTCTGGCTTATGGTGTGGCGTTCTTCTTGGGGTTGGGTCTTATGCCCCTTGTGGGTGGTTTGAGTTGGGCCCATATGCTCCTCACCTTTCGGAGTCGTGGTACTCATGGCGGCAAAACTCCTTGTGTTTTTAACTGATGCGGGTGTTTAGGATATGAACCCATATCCATCCATATGATACTGTCTTGTACCTATAACCACTTACCCCCGAAGAAGAGAAACAATGCAAATTTCTCAAAAAAGCCTTGGGCATTACTCTTTCTTTGTGCATCACTGACTGAGAACGGTGGTTAACCCTTATGTAACTATTGTGTATATTTACTGTAACCGCATCAAATCTACTGTTCAAGTTCTGCACTTGAATCTCTGGATTTTACTATATACTAATAAAACTTTTGACCTTTTTATACAAACAACTTTACTTCTTTAGAGTTCATGCCCTAAAGATCCCATTAGAGAGTTTTTTCTTGTAGAGAAGATACAAAAATCTCCAATTTTGCCTGGTGTCGACTGGGGGGGGGGGGGGGGCAGTGATGTAACTTCCTTTTTGAAGTAACAGTTTTTAAGGCCTAGCGATTGGCTGCTAGACTCGATCATTGTCACTTCAAAAGAGGTCGCATTCAATCATATACCTAGAAATCATAGATTATTTTTACTGGATAAAGAACAGCAGCAGTGAGGGGGTGCATGATGAGTATGAGTGGGTGTGAATGGGGAGGGTAACAGCGGTAATCTGCCATAACCCACAAACATGAGAATGTTACACAATCAGATCATTGGGGCTGATTTACTAAAACTGGAGAGTGCAAAATCTGGTGCAGCTTCGCATAGAAACCAATCCGCTTTCATGTTTTATTGCCAAAGCTTAATTGGAACAAGCTGAAGTTAGAAGCTGATTGGCTACCATACACAACTGCACCAGATTCTGAGTGCCCCAGTTTTAGTGAATCTCCCGCATTGTCATTACATGTTCTACGAGCTGCTTAACTTGTCAAGGTGGGAGGGTCCGAGTAGTTTGGCAAAAGAAAACTGGGCAGGGCTGACACCAGTCAGTACACACAAAATGTTGTGTGTTGTGAGTCCACAATCAGAAATTAAGAGATAAGTACATTTTTTGGCTGGGTCTATAACCCCTCTTACTGCCAATGCTGTAAGCCTTACAGCAATGTCAGCAGGGGGTTTTACACACTCCTGGCAGCTGCAGGACTTTTTGTCCCCCATGTGATATAAAGGTTTTTTATTTTTTTTAAACTTTCACTAAAAAAAAAGTTACACCCAAGCACTTAACACCCCCCCCCCCCCCTCCTCCTCCCTCCCAAAAAAAATGTTCAGACTGCTCTGCCCTCACATACACATGAACGTAAAATGCACTTGTTAAGGTCACCTACATATAAAAACGTCATGTTAAATATCATCAAGCAGGCCAGAGTGAGAGCAATAATTCTGCAGCCAATATTCACACTTAAAGCACAGTTCCACCCAAGAGTGTCTCCTCCACCCCCCACCCCTCTGGTGCCACATTTGGGGGGGGGGGGGGAGTGGGTAACTGTTTTTAACAAGTACCTGTCCCCACTTACGTCAGCAGCTAAAAAAACGCTTTAACTTGAAAAAGATGACCTGTGGGAGCTTTTAAAGCAACACCTTTAAAAAAATATAGGGTACCAAAGATTGCTGTTGTTTTTACGGGCAAATTTAAAACTCAACATGTTGGGTATTTACTTGGCACAACTTCATCTTTTATATTTTGCAAAAAATGGGTAAATAATTGCATTTGTGTGCCTCAAAATAACTTAAATATAATTGTAATGAAATTTTGCACTTGATAAACTGTTGCGCAAATATTGTGTGAAATAAAAAAAACTGGAACTGGCACTATTTTATTCTCCAGGGTCACTGCGCTCCAAAATTATATACCGTATATACTTGAGTATAAGCCGAGTTTTTCAGCACATTTTTTTATGCTGGAAATGCAAGCACATTTTCCAGACCGAATTTGGGGCCCCGTATTTCAGAGCCACTTGGTTCTAGGAACCCCAAATTTGGTGTGCAAACCCAGTGGAACTAGCACTACAACATATCCAAAGCTGGGGTTCCTAGCACCAAGTGGCCTCGAGACACGGGGAACCAAAGACAGTTCGGAAAATGTCAAGCACTTTCCTGCAGCAGAGAATGACATTTTCCCAACCAAATTTGGGACCCTGTATCTCGGGGCCACTTGGTGCTAGGAACCCCAGCTTCGGGTATGTTGTAATACTAGTTACACTGGGTTTGCACACTAAATTTGGGGGTCCTAGCACCAAGTGGCCCCGAGATACTGGGCCCCAAATTTGGTCAACTGTGTCCATCTGCAGCAATGTCATTTCGGGACCCTTTGGGTCCAGAGACCCCAAATTTTGGCTGCAGCTAGGGGGGCATCTAGGAACCCTTAACTACCGAGTTTGAAGTTCAGGGGACCTATGGCTGCAAGTGAGCACAGTGAGGCTGCAAATGGGCATTGTTGACCCTCTTTTTCCACTTACAGTAGCTGCGCATTTCCCATCCTAGGCTTATACTCGAGTCAATAAGTTTTCCCAGTTTTTTGTGGTAAAATTAGGTGCCTCTGCTTGTATTTGGGTCGGCTATTACTCTACAGTAATGCTTGGGTGGCTTTAAAAAGGAGAAGTCCAGCCTGAGCTTTTTAGGCCGGGGTCACAGGAGTGCAATTCATTTAAACCCTGTAGTTTGGCCACAGTATGCAGCACAATAGGAGGTTCACACATTTTTAGACAAGACAGGCTCTCTTTAAAGCTTCAGTCCCATTTATGATTCAGCTCCATTTCCACCATTCTACAAGTTCCCTTAAAAAAAAAAAAAAAAAAACACTCCCCAAAACTTCAGAACTGACAAACATAATTCTGGAACTTCTGAATTAAAGAAGCCCAGGTCAATAAAGTGCGCTCCAGACGTACTGCGTGATCAATACCTACATTTAAACCATGACAGGCCGCTCATAAATATTCACGGACTGTCTGCAAAATAACTTTTTTTTTTTTTCTCAGTGTTCAATCAAACGGCAATTTGCAGATGCTTTGAAACAGTCACAAGCTTGCAATTTCATGAGTCAATGAATAACTTTGTGGCCATTTTTATTTTACTGGGCTAGACTTAAAGAACTAATCTGGAATTAAAGGAGAAAAGGATCAGACAGGGGTGTGAAGTGATAAATCAGTCAGGGAGAAAAAAAAAAAAAAAGACAGCATTATCTGAGCCAGACAATCTCATAAGCAGTTAAATTCCACCTTTGTAAATGACGATTTGTGCTCATTGTTGTACGTACGTCTGTCTTGTCTAGCCAGGACTGGCTATACGAGGGGTTCCGTTCGGAGGGGATTCCATTATAATCCAGACTAAACTGATTGGCGTAGGGATGAGACTCGTCCTGTTCTGTATACTCCTCGTCCACCAACATCTCCCTTTCCTCAGCAAAGCCCCCCAATTCGTGCATTTCCCACGACTCTTGGACAGCCTTTGTTTTATCGTCTTGTGAATTGAAAGCTGGCCCCATTGCCAACGATGGCTCGTCAACCAACTCCTCTTGTTCCTCCACCAAGAACGGCTCCTCTTTGTATTCTACCTACAGCACACACAACATTCAATGAGAAAAACGAATGATACAGAATGAGCACAAGGCTTATTACAGTAGATTGGTGAGAATAAACAAGAGCGGCACACGTCCGGTCAAAGTTGTCTTGGAAGTTTGGTGGGAAAGTATTAGAAACCTGTTGGGCTATAAAGTAAATGCTGATCATGGTGCAGTAAAAATGGTGCAGATGCAATTTGAGGTCCATTGTTGTGCTTTGGCAACCCATTCAAATGAAGGGACTGCCTTAGGGTACTACACAGAAAATAGCATGGGTTAGACCCCTTTCACACTGGGGCGGTGCGGGCGCTAGCGGTAAAGCAGCAATAGGTTTAGCGGCACTTTACCGCTGTTATAGCGGCGCTTTTTGGGCGCTAGCGGGGCGCTTTTAACCCCCGCTAGCAGCCAAAGAAAGGGTTAATAGTGCCCGTGTTGCTGCGCTGCCGAAGGGCTTTGCAGGCGGCTGTTCGTATGCATGATTTAGCCTCCATTCACACCGGTGTGGCTTTAAAATCACGCTTCAACGCAACTAAGCTGCACATCAGTGCGATTTGCACTGCCGATTTCATTGCGGCTGGCGACTGTACAAAAGAAGTCTATGCAAGTCACAATGAAATCAGTAAAAAGTAGTGCAGGAACCTCTTTACTAATGAGCCACAGCGATATGAACGGTTCCATTTCTAGCAATACGGTGCGACTTGTCATGCGATTTGGAACTGTCAAACAAGTCGTACCGGTGTGAACGGGGGCTTAACAAAAGAGACTCCTAAATTGTTAAGTGCTCCACCATTGTTCTCACCTGCTGGCCTATCACAGAGCAGCAGCAGATCTTGTGCCTCTCTGCCACAGTTAGCAGGGTGTTTGCTCAGACAATGCCTGGGTAGTCCTGCATTGCTGACAGTGCTGTTAGCTGACATTTGTTGGGACACAGGTGTACAGTATTGCTGAAATGGGCACAGTGGGCCTGCAATGGGCACACTGAGGCTGCAACATGCACAGTGTGGCTGCAATGGTGGGCACAGTGTGGCTGCAATGGTGGGCACAGTGAGGCTACAATGGTGGGCACAGTGAGGCTACAATGGTGGGCACAGTGAGGCTGCAATGGTGGGCACAGTGAGGCTGCAATGGTGGGCACAGTGAGGCTGCACTGATAAAGTTGTTAATATTTATATTTAAAAATTTTTGGTAACTTATTTTTGCATAAAACATTTAAGTTTCATTTCATGAGATAATTTATGAGGGCGTGTCTAGGGGTGGAATTAGGGGCGGGGCAGGGTAGGGTAGGGATTGAGTGGGGCACTGGTGGCGAGTAACCTTTGAGGCCTGGCTAGTAGCTCAGTACTTGAAATTTTGAGCCCTGGTATAGCCCATGCCTGCACTGAACACTTGTGACTCTTCGCTGCAACCAGTGGCTTGGGAGTCACAAGACAGGCTGTCTGTCAGAATCCAGATCTGAATCTGGGACCCCTGTAGCATCTGGCTGTGGCCCTTCTTGCTGTGCAACCTGAGATGCTTGACAGCTCCCTGTCAGATTCCTTGGACAACACTGCTTTGTGCCTTGTTTCTGGTGAACCTTGAACCATTTGCTCCTCCCATAAATGTCCTATTTTTAAGCCTGGTCTCTGCACTTATTTGCCAGATTATTGTGCTCTCACCGGGTGATAGCCTTCACCTTTGCATATCTGCTGCTGTCCTCATCTTCACTAGCACTCGTTATCGACTCTTGGCTTGTTCATCGACTACTCTTCTGCCTGATACCATCCAGCTACTTGTTACTGACCTTTTGGCTTGTTTATGGACTTCTGCTTGTACCCCCATCTGCTTCATCCGCTACCCGACCCCATGCATGCTCGTATCATGCTGGAGCAATCCAGAGGGCTGCCACCCGGCATTTGCATGCAGCGAAACCCATCTGCACCATCAGGAGCTCTGGCAAAGATCAGCTAGTGCTTAGACCCCGCGCCCCGGGTGAGCCAGCATCATGTGCTAGGGGGGATTGACTTGTATATATATCCAACTGACTACTGTGTGAACTTCTGTACTGCTACAGCCACTGGCCTCTGAGCCTGATCCCAAACTGTGAGGCTGTCATTCTGCGATAACCCTGGAGGTAAAAAGGTGTGTGGAGCTAGTTACCTAGTAGGTGAGGTTGAAAAGAGACACAAGTCCATCAAGTCCAACCTATGTGTGTGATTATGTGTCAGTATTACATTGTATATCCCTGTATGTTGTGGTCGTTCAGGTGCTTATCTAATAGTTTTTTGAAACTATCAATGCCCCCCGCTGAGACCACCGCCTGTGGAAGGGAATTCCACATCCTTGCCGCTCTTACAGTAAAGAACCCTCTACGTAGTTTATGGTTAAACCTCTTTTCTTCTAATTTTAATAAGTGGCCACGAGTCTTGTTAAACTCCCTTCTGTGAAAAAGTTTTCTCCCTATTGTGGGGTCACCAGTACAGTATTTGTAAATTGAAATCATATCCCCTCTCAAGCGTCTCTTCTCCAGAGAGAATAAGTTCAGTGCTTGCAACCTTTCCTCATAACTAATATCCTCCAGACCCTTTATTAGTTTTGTTGCCCTTCTTTGTACTCGCTCCATTTCCAGCACATCTGAGGACTGGTGCCCAGAACTGGACAGCATACTCCAGGTGCAGCCGGACCAGAGTCTTGTAGAGCGGGAGAATTATCATTTTATCTCTGGAGTTGATCCCCTTTTTAATGCCAATATTCTGTTTGCTTTGTTAGCAGCAGCTTGGCATTGCATGCCATTGCTGAGCCTATCATCTACTAGGACCCCCAGGTCCTTTTCCATCCTAGATTCCCCCAGAGGTTCTCCCCCCAGTGTATAGATTGCATTCATATTTTTGCCACCCAAATTATTTTACATTTTTCTACATTAAACCTCATTTGCCATATAGTTGCCACCCCATTAATTTGTTCAGATCTTCTTGCAAGGTTTCCACATCCTGCGGAGAAGTTATTGCCCTGCTTAGCTTAGTAGCTTAGTATCGTCCCCTCCTCACTTTCAGGCATCCACTTTTACAATACCTTTTGTATACAGGATAACACAATACAAGTTGAGGACAGTGACAAAGTGATGTCATTATTTAGGTGTGCCGTAATGTCTTAAAGTAGGCAAAATTTTATTTTTTTAATTTTGAATGGAGCAAGGGAGAGTTATAACCCTTGTCAGATTTTTTTTTTCACCATCTGTGTCCAGTTACAGAAATTTCCCTTCACTTCCTATCCCATAACCAAACAGGAAGTTAGAGAAAATCCCTGCAAATTAAACAGGAAGTTAGAGAAAATCCCTGCAAATTAAGGGAATTTCTTGGGGACCCCGGGGTCACCAGAACTAGTGTTCTCATTGGAAGATTTCCCCCTCTATTCCTTTTCTGGGGACAAGCCAAAATTTGGTATTTTCTTTTGCTTTCAATGATAATGGTAAACAGGACAAATAGAGAGGATGAATCTCCCTAACGGAGCACAGACAGCAATACAAACTGACAGGGGTTCCAATCCCTCTCCACTATATCCAAAACTAAAAAAAAAAAAAAAAAAAAAAAAAAAAAAAGTTTTGCCTTTAGTTATACTTTAATACGGCCCTGCAAACCTCCCTCCATCTGTTGCCATTTTCCACAATTTTTTACTTTTTTTAGAAAAGTGAAAAACGTGAAATAAACAAGCATGAATATACTAGAAACTAAAATTACGTGGTAAAGATTAGAGCGTAGTGATGGGTCTTCCATGTCCACATTATCTTCAAATTCTCCTCTATGTGGAGTATACACAGTGTCATCTTTCATTTCGTTCTAAAGGCAAAAGACGGAAAATACAGTCGTTAATTTGTACAGGTGAATTTCATATTGATAATATGCAACTTTGTCTTAATGTGTATGCAGGTAGGAGTTTTCAGTGTCAGCATGGTAAAGAATTAGTTTGTGCAAGAAACTGCAATAAACATGCCAGCAAGTGAATGAATAATGCAAGCAGACTGCCACCTTCCTGCTGCATGTGGGGTGCTATGCCGTGAGTCAGTTTATCGCAAAAGTTCAACTATAACCTTTTATAGAAACATTTCTGGCAAGTAGTCTTTTATTGCAGAAGAGACTTACCTTACCTACCTGCCAGCAACATTTCTTCCCTGCCTGCAGCACCATTTCTTCCCTGCCTGCAGCACCATTTCTTCCCTGCCTGCAGCACCATTTCTTTCCTGCCTGCAGCATCATTTCTTCCCTGCCTGCAGCACCATTTCTTCCCTGCCTGCAGCACCATTTCTTCCCTGCCTGCAGCACCATTTCTTCCCTGCCTGCAGCACCATTTCTTTCCTGCCTGCAGCATCATTTCTTCCCTGCCTGCAGCACCATTTCTTCCCTGCCTGCAGCACCATTTCTTCCCTGCCTGCAGCACCATTTCTTTCCTGCCTGCAGCAACATTTCTTCCCTGCCTGCAGCAACATTTCTTCCCTGCCTGCAGCAACATTTCTTCCCTGCCTGCAGCAACATTTCTTCCCTGCCTGCAGCAACATTTCTTCCCTGCCTGCAGCATCATTTCTTCCCTGCCTGCAGCAACATTTCTTCCCTGCCCGCAGCAACATTTCTTCCCTGCCCGCAGCAACATTTCTTCCCTGCCCGCAGCAACATTTCTTCCCTGCCCGCAGCACCATTTCTTCCCTGCCCGCAGCAACATTTCTTCCCTGCCCGCAGCAACATTTCTTCCCTGCCTGCAGCACACTTTCTTCCCTGCCTGCAGCACCATTTCTTCCCTGACTGCAGCACCATTTCTTCCCTGACTGCAGCACCATTTCTTCCCTGCCTGCAGCAACATTTCTTCCCTGCCTGCAGCAACATTTCTTCCCTGCCTGCAGCAACATTCTTCCCTGCCTGCAGCAACATTCTGTCCTGCCTGCAGCAACATTCTGTCCTGCCTGCAGCAACATTCTTCCCTGCCTGCAGCAACATTCTTCCCTGCCTGCAGCAACATTTCTTCCCTGCCCGCAGCAACATTTCTTCCCTGCCCGCAGCAACATTGCTTTCTTGCCCGCAGCAAATTTTTTTCTTGCCCACAGCAACATTTCTTCCCCGCCTGCAGCAACATTTCTTCTCTGCCTGCAGCACCATTTCTTCCCTGCCCGCAGCAACATTTCTTCCCTGCCCGCAGCAACATTGCTTTCTTGCCCGCAGCAAATTTTTTTCTCGCCCACAGCAACATTTCTTCCCCGCCTGCAGCAACATTTCTTCTCTGCCTGCAGCACCATTTCTTCCCTGCCCACTGCAACATTTCTTTCTTGCCTGCAGCAACATTTCTTCCCTGCCCGCAGCAACATTTCTTCCCTGCCCGCAGCAACATTTCTTCTAAATGTACACCGAGCAGTGCATGTGAAGCTCAGCGTACATTCATATCTTTCTTTAGTGTCAGGATGAATTTACTCCTGTGGACTTGTAAGGAAGTCATCCCAGGTCAGCCAATCAATATGGTCGAAGGTGCTGAACCCAGAAGAAAATCGTGCAAAGATGTTAGTGGCGGTGAGGGAGCATGCATTTCTGGAGGAAAGGTAAGTAAAAAGGAGTTAAATTCTTCTTTAAAGTGGAAAAACTCAAAAAGCAGAAGATTTGATGTATTATAGGGAACATCCAGAAATGTTTATATGTGCCTTAACAGTATCTCAAAAGATTTACCTTTTATTTCCTCCTCAAAAAATAATAGGGCACTTCTGTGACTTGTAGCTGTATATTTGCAGTGTGAGATCATCTAACGGCACTGCTGCCTCTGACTAAAGCAGGACATACATTATACAATTTTCTTTATATTTAGTACAAGAGCCTGCCTGATTGCATCCAAATTTAAATTGTTTAGGTTTGACCTCAGTTTATATGGTTTTGGTAAATCTAAAGGAAAACCATGCAAGTAAATTGTATAGTGTATGGCCAGCCTAAGTCTCACCAGATACGGAGTGAGATTTGGTGATGTCACTACTGTGCTGCTCCCCGTTCTTTTTCCTGGAGTGAAAGCTGCACCCGAGAACCCTGCATGCAAGAATCTCCCTGCTTTTGCTTCCACCATTTGCTTCATGTACCTCCCGTGCTGCTTATTGCTCATTCTTCCCACCAGTCAACAGGGAGGCAGCTCTGGCATGAGGAAGCCAAGCCTAGTTCCTTGACCTAAATGGCTGCCTCCACACAGAACAAAGTATGGCAAATCAGTAGATGGGGAAAAAATTGGCTACAGGGAATCCACAGGCAATACTGGTGACTAGTCCTTTGTCCTCTGCTTTCTTTTTGGGCTTCCACAGTACAGAGCCTCTAAGTCAGGGGTCCTCAAACTGGTGGCCCTCCAGCTGTTGCGGAACTACAAGTCCCCTTCATGTCCCTGCCTAAGGGAGTCATGCTTGTAACTGTCATCCTTGCAATGCCTCATGGGACTTGTAGTTTCACAACAGCTGAAGGGCCACCAGTTTGAGACCCCCTGCTCTAAGTCAAGGGTCCCTAAGCTGTCTAAACAAAAGGACCGGTTTTTAGGGGGGCCGGACTGTGGCCAGCCTGAATAAAAAATTTTCCAGGCATCAGTGGGAGTAAACCATGCCCCATCTTTGATATTTTAGATGGAGGAATAGTGCCCCACTGTTGGTGGCAGTGGCATGAATTATGCCCCATATATGGTGTCAGAGGGCAAAAAAGCTTCTCATGTCAGTGGCCCAGATAAAAGGCAAGCAAATCTGAATTTCGCCCGGGCCGCAGTTTGGAGACTAGACATGTGCACTGACAAAAAAATTTGTTCGTTTTCGTTTCATTAGTTTTTTGGCTTTTTTCGGAAGTTCAGAAATATGAAAATTTGAAATTCGGAAATTTGAAAATTCGGATTTTTCAATTTCCGAAATTTCGAATTTCCCAATTTCCAAATTTCCCAATTTCCGAATTTCCCAATTTCCAGATTTCCCAATTTCCCAATTTTCGAATTTCCCAATTTTCGAATTTCCAAATTTTCGAATTTCCAATTTTTCGAATTTCCAAATTTCCGAAATTTCCCAATTTTCGAATTTCCCAATTTCCAAATTTCCCAATTTCCAAATTTTCGAATTTCCCAATTTTCGAATTTCCCAATTTTCGAATTTCCCAATTTTCGAAATTTCCCAATTTTCGAATTTCCAAATTTCTGAATTTCCCAATTTCCGAATTTCCCAATTTCCCCATTTCCGATGTTCCCAATTTCCGAATTTCCCAATTTCCGAATTTCCCAATTTCCGAATTTCCCAATTTTCGAATTTCCCAATTTTCAAATTTCCCAATCTCCGAATTTCCCAATTTTCGAATTTCCGAATTTCTGAAAATTCGCAATTCGAAAATTCGAAATTTCAGATATTAAAAAATTCGGGAATTTCGGAATTAACGAATTTGTCAAAATTCGTTAAGAAAAAAAAGTTCGGAACTAAACAAATTGCACATATCTATTGGAGACCCTGCTTTAAGTGATCAGTAATCATATAATTTAATTGTAGCATTCTAGCACTTAGATTTTGGGGCTGATAACTTATCACCAAATTTATTCCCATGAATGCGATCTCATTTTTATACACCAAATGAATCTGGCTTCTGCTTCAGATTCTTTATAAAATTCTTATGCTTGAATTAAGTCTTATGTTTTCTTTATTATTTCTTAAATAAAAAAAAAAATACTAAAATAGATCTTTTTTAATAAAAGGGGCTGCTTTTCAGATCTTACCACCAACGGCTTGCAAAGGCCAATGCGGACCTTCCCCGGCGGGACAGATGTTAATATTTGCACAGCGTCATCCAGTGAGGCATTGTCCATAAAACTGTCATTTACAAAGAGCAGGCGGTCGCCTGGCAGTATCTGGCCGCTTTCCTCCGCCACGCCACCTGCGACCAGAGACTGAACCACGATCACCGTCCGTGTCGGATCTAAAGGATCCTGAAGATGGAGCCAAAAACCAGACAGTGAGACAGACCAAAAGTGGCAGCTTCTTACACACAGCCTGCGCCCTGCATACACCCGATTGTCAATGTACGGGATTGTTACAAGAAAACTGATTAAGAGCTAAAATGTATATATGAAAATTAAAAAGGGAAGGTACAAAACTGATTAAAATGCTCTAATGCATTTTTTTTTTTTTTTTCAATCTTGAAGATCAAGCGAGATGAAAATTGGAATCTATAACAAAATTATACACGGCATAACCATTGATTGAATTGATTGGCTGATCGATTAAGTGAATGATTGAATTTCAGACAGAGATCTTTGGTTTATTTTGCCCCCGCCCCCCCACCATCATCAAACAAAGTGCTCAGGCAAACTAACAGTCTGTTAACATTTAGGTTGCAATTGTTGCCCTATCCTCCTGAAATTGCTAGACGCCTGGCCTTGATGCCTACAATAAAAACTTATCTTATTTGCTCCTTTTGGGTCTGTTAAATTTACTAGTGAAAGCATTTTAGTGCAAAAATAAATAAATAAATAAAAAATACCGTTAATTTCTCCAGAAATCTGGTGAGTGTTATCTTAACCACTTCAATACCAGCACTTTCCCCTCTTCCTACCCAGGACAATTTTCAGATTTCAGCGCTGTCGCACTTTGAATGACGATTGCGCGGTCATACAACGCTGTACCCAGATGACATTTTTAGAATTTTCTTCCCACAAATAGAGCTTTCTTTTGGTGGTATTTGATCATCATTGGGGTTTTTATTTTTTGCCAAACAAACTAAAAAAGAGAAGAAAAAACAAAAACAAAACTGATGGGCACTAATAGGTGGCACTGATGAGGAGCTGACAGGCATTACTGAGTGGCATCTGAAGGGCACTGACCCACCCCACCAAAGTGTTCCGCCTACCCCAAATAAGTCGGGGAATGAACAAGTCGGGGTAAGCGCTACTGATGGGGCACTGATTGTCACATTTACGGGCACTGATTGGCACTTTGATGGGCACTGACAGGCGTTCTTTATGGGGCACAGGCTGGCAGCTGATGGGCAGCTCTGATGGGGCTGCACTGATAATCAATGTGCTGATTATCAGCGCAGACCTCCCCTCTGACAGCGAGAGCCGCCGATCGCCTCTCCCTGTGAGCGCAAGCAGAGAAAAAGCCGATTATCGGCATTTCCTGGTTCACGCAATGATCAGCTGTGATTGGTCACAGCTGATCACGTGGCAAGAAGCCTCCGTCAGATGCTCCATACCACGATCGGAGATGTAGTGTGTCAGACTGACGCACAGCACCTCCGATCGCCACGCTTCCGGTGTTCTGTCGATATGTGCCCGCCGTCGAAAAGTGCCCGCGCAGAACGGTACGGCACTCCAGCTGATTTCCCGATCCGGTGGGGTGACGTCACCATAGCGCATGCGCACATTGTAGGAGCCTTTTTTCGATGGGAGAGACCATTTCACAGGCACAATTTAATGCTATGCCCAGAGCGGAGGGCTATTGTGCCTCGCTGTTGCGCCGTGGGTTTACAGCGAGGCACAATCTGACATGTACGGTGTCCCTCCGCTCTTTGCATAGCTTTCAATTGTACCCGTGAAATGTTATCTCCCATCGGAAAAAAACCTCCTACGTTGGGCGCATGACGTCACTCCAGCTGATCAGCAAATCAGCTGGACTGCCCTTCCGTTCTACGCATGTACGGGTACTTTTCGACAGAGGGCACTAATCGATAGAACACCGGCTTGTGGATAAATGGTTGTAAAGATAAAAGGTGTTTCACCTTAAAGCGGGAGTGAACTCCCATGTATGATTTTTACCTATAAGTATAGGTAAGTCTATAAAAAAGCTTACCTAAAGGTACAGTAATGATCTCCTAAACGTACACCGTTTAGGAGATATTTACTTTAGATGCAGCCAGTGACGGCAGATGTTCCTTTAGAGCCCTGTGCCATAAACGGTGGCTCCGGCCGCTCACACAGCCAGAGTCTGCAAACCTGGAAGGAAGACTGGGAAAGATGGAAGCGCCTTCAGCGGTGACAGCGCGCTTCGTTCTAAGGTAAGTTTCACATAATGTGCTAGTATGCTATGCATACTAGCACATTATGACATTGCTTTGCAAGTTTAAAAAAAAAAAAAAAAAAAGGGGGTTATTACCGCTTTAACGCATTGTCAGCTAAAAATGTTCCACGTTCAGCTTCCCAAACCCCCCCAAAATACTTACCTGACCTGTGCATGTCTGTAGCAGTGCTGCTCTTCTCTCCCCTCTCACAGGATGCTCAGCAGTAGGAGGAGTCATAAGCTCTTACTACTGTCAATCAACTCCTGTGAGCAGGGAGTGGGAGGCGGGGCTGAGCCGCATTGTGTGCGTCAATAGACATGCACAGTGTGGCTTGGGATCCAGCCGAAACAAGTGCCCTAATAGCAAGCAGCTTGCAATTGGAGCACTCAGAAGGCAGGAGAAGGCAGAAGAAGGCAGGAGAAGCCAGGAGTGCCGGCCGAGGACCCCAGAAGAGGAGGATGGGGGCCGCGCTGTGCCAAACCATTACACAGAGCAAGTATGTATAACGTGTTTGTATGCATGATCAAACAAACAAAACTGCCCCATGAACTTGTAAGACTGCTCCACCAACGTTCTCATCTACTGGAGTACCGCAGAGCGGCGGCAGGTCTTTTGACCCTCCTCCACAGTTGGCAGGGTGGTGGACGGAGGAATTTTGCTTACAAGCCATGCGTTGTTGGCAGACTGTGAGACGCCATTTTGATGGACACAAATGTATAGCACATGCCTACACTGAACACTTGTGACTCGTGACTGCTACCAGGGGCTTGAGGGTCACAAGACAAATTGCAGAGCAGATACTCTAAATGCAAGCCAGATTTTAACTGTTTGCTGAAATGTGGTAATTTAGCATAAAAACAGGTAAAATAGTAAACAGGACTAACATTACTTTTAAAATAAATAGAGGAGAAATAGGCGCCGTTTTTATACGTTCACCTAGATTTCTTTAAAGTAGAACTATAGGCAAAACTTTTTTTCCCGCCCATTTTTGGATAGAGTGAGGGAGGGCTATAACCCCTGTAAAAGTTTATTTTTGCCATCTGTTGTCCCAATGGGGAGATTTCCCTTCACTTCCTGTACCATAGACAAACAGGAAGTGGCAGGAATTACCTTCAAATTGGAGAATCTCTTGGGGACCCCCCTAGGTCACCAGAACCAGCGACCCCATTGGAAGATTTCCCCTCTATTACTGTTCTTGGGACAACTCAATTTTAGATTTTCTTTTACTTTCGATATGAATGGTAAACAGATCAAATAGGGGATGAGAATCCCTCAATGGGGACACAGCAATAAAAAAAAAACTGACAGGCGTTTTAATCCCCCTCCACTATCCAAAACTAAAAAAAAAAAAAAGTTATACTTTAATATGAAAAATTGACCTAATGCAAGAATTTGAACATCCACCATTCTTTATAATTGTATAGACTTACAGAGCATCCAGGAAAATATTCACAATGCTTCACTTCTTCCATGTTTTGGTATGTTACAGTCTTATTCCAAAATGGATTAAATTAATTATTTTACTCAAAATATTACAAACAATACCCCATAATACTAACGTGAAAGAAGTTTGTTTGAAATCTTTGCAAATTTAAAAAAAAAAATTAAAAATAAAAAAAAATCCCATGTACATAAATATTCACTGCCTTTGCCATGACACTCAGAATTGAGCTCAGGTGTCTCCTGCTTCCACTGATCATCCTTGAGATGTTTCTACAACTTGATTGGAGTCTACCTGTGGTAAATTCAGTAGATTGGACATGATTTGGAAAGGCACACGCCTGTCCATATAAAGGTCCCACAGTTAACAGTGCATGTCAGAGCACAAACCAAGCCATGAAGTCCAAGGAATTGTCTGTAGACCTCCGGGACAGGACTGTATGGAGGCACAGATCTGGGGAAGGGTACAGAAAAATTCCTGCAGCATTGAAGGTCCCAATGAGCACAGTGGCCTCCATCATCTGTAAATGGAAGAAGTTTGGAACCACCAGGACTCTTCCTAGAACGGGCCGCCCGGCCAAACTGAGCGATCGGGGGGGAGAAGGGCCTTAGTCAGGGAGCTCCAGCGTTTCTCTGTGGAGAGAGGAGAATCTTCCAGAAGAACAACCATCTCTGCAGCACTTCACCAATCAGACCTGTATGGTAGAGTGGCCAGATGGAAGCCACTCCTCAGTAAAAAGGCACATGACAGTCAACCTGGAGTTTGCCAAAAGGGCACCTGAAGAACTCTGACCATGAGAAAAAAAATTCTATGGTCTGATGAAACAAAGATTGCAAGCATCATGTCTGGAGGAAATCAGGCACCGCTCATCACCTGGCCAATACCATCCCTATAGTGAAGAATGGTGGTGGCAGCATCATGCTGTGGGGATGTTTTTCAGCAGCAGGAACTGAGAGACTAGTCAGGATCGAGAGAAAGATGAATGCATGCGATGGTGAAGAAAACATATATGGCTAATTTCTACAGTGCATCTCCTTCCACCAACTTCTAGGGAAATGTCCTACTCGCCAGACGAAATTGACACCCATGACAGGTAGTCAAAAACAGCAAGACAAACGGATGTCCAAAGAAACGGCAGCTCAGGGTTTGGCACAATCACCGAATGGAAATGGCATATACATCAAAAAGACAAGAACAGAAGCTCCTCATGGTGCATACTATTTAGAAAATGTATTAAAAACCTACAGGTTGCACTTACATAAGCAGAAGATAAAATCGCGTTTGTGAAATGGCAGGGACGCCAACAGTATTCCATCTGCTTTCCAACGAGTGGCGGAAGTGACGTGGCACGTATCACAGGACCGGACGCGTTTCGTTAGAAATGTCTGATGTCATCTGGAGCTGGTAGTCAGAGCCTCCCTTATTGACTAAATGATGACAACACACACCATTTGCTCCCCAATGTATGTAACAATACCTAATTCTTAGAATCAATGAGAAAAACTGCAGAGCACTGACACTTGGTACTCTTATACGCAATCAAAAGCCAGGAGACACCATGTGTTAACATTTTTCAAATAGGTGAAGACAGAACTTATTAGACCTCAAGGACCTTGCAGCTTTGTAAGCCCCTCAGACAAAGTAAAGATAAAAGAAGGAATACATTAAAGTGGTTTTAGAACTTTTGGTTTTAACCCGGCCAGGCAATACAAAATGGCATATTAGATACCGATACTTGTAGTAGGTGTTCCAGGGACCACGAGAACTTGATCCATTTAATTTGGCGATGTCCCAAATTACATATATACAGGGTAGGGGTAATGAACATTCTGAATGCTGGGTTTCAGATTTCTGTCCCGCTTGACCCTAAACCATGCCTTTTGGGCATTCTAGATGATTTCCAATTACCGGCTCTTACTTCTGAAGCCGTGGCTAGAGACCTTTTTTAAGCCCTGGAGTTATCCTACGGTATTGAAAGTCTACCGATTCTCCTTCCCATAAGGAGTGAGTACAGTGTATGGGTGAAACTCTCAGGTTGGAAAACTACATCTAGCAGAATAGGGGATGCAGATAGGGCCCATGGTTGGACACCCCAGGCTTGAGCCCGCTTGACCTGGTCATAGATATGCTCCTTATGCATTAAGGTATGTCCCCTTGGTTGTGAACCTTGGATGAATACTTAAATGCTTGAGTCAGATGTTATGGCTGTATATATGCTGCAGGTCAATTGTGTAGTTGTAAAAACTGTCCCCGATTGAGGTGTGGCGTGTCTGTACTACCCTGTTTCCCCGAAAATAAGACCTAGCGTGATTGTCAGTGATGGCTGCAATATAAGCCCTACCCCCCAAATAAGCCATACCCTGTTTCCCCGAAAATAAGCCCTACCCTGAAAATAAGACCTACGACTTTAAACTAGGGCTTATTTGGGGGGGTATGGCTTATATTGCAGCCATCACTGACAATCACGCTAGGTCTTATTTTCGGGGAAACAGGGTACTATGTAAATAAAATGTTGTACAGCTTTTAGATGGTATCTGCTATGTTTGTTTGAGGGGATATTTTGTCAATTGCTGTACCAAAACCCCTCCTTTTCAATTAAACATCGCTTGATTCAAAAAAAAAAAAAAAAAAGTGGTTCTAAACCTTCTGTGTGCAGCCCCTCCCTCAGCCCCCCCTAATACTTACCTGACCTTGATCTTAATCAAGTGATGTGCATGAGAGTAGCAGCTCTCCTGGGTCTCTCTCTCCTCATAGGCTAAGATACGGCAGCGGAAGCCATTGACTCACAAGTGTCCCCATAGGCTTGCTATGGGGGCATGTAGTGGGGGGGGGGGGAACCAGGAGCATTAGCGGGGGACCCGAGAAGAGGAGGATTGGGGCTCCTCTGTGGGATACTATTGCACAGAGCAGGCAAGTATAACATGTTTGTTATTTAAAAAGTAAAACATGTATCCTTTAATATCACTTTTTTTGATAGGAAATTTTACTTGGCTATATTAATTTAAAGCCTAACTCCAGTGTTACTATCACTTACAGTTCCTTAGTTCCCCCTTTTATAAATGAATACAAGGCTTTCTCTGATTGGCTGAGGTGGGGAGGCAGGCAGATGATGCCACAATCTCCATTTCAGCCATTCAGAGGAAGCCTTGTTATCGTTTATAAAAATACAAGGCACCATGTGAATGGCTGAGCAGTCTGGCTGTACTCTTACTGAAGACACCTAGCCTCTTCTGCCTCCCCTTGCAGCACAGCTTCTCCTCTTTCCTCCTCCGGTTGCACTGCAGGGGGTTTGGTTCTAGCACATGCGCCCCTTCCATAATCTGTCTGGGCCCCCCTGTGTGCCCCTTCCCCCCGCAGCGCACACGGGGATGTTTCAGGATGGGGAGAGGGGGGAAGGGGCTGATAAATATGTCATTTCGTGACACCTTCCATCCCTGAATGAACACAGTACCAATCACTCCTGTGTCCGTTCGACACTGTAGCATAGTAAACTGTGTTTAATTTGCCTTAGTTTGTGAATGAGCAGGAAGCCTCAGAGCGCTTCATATTCATTCATCTGTGCAGCTGAGGTTACAGAGAAAGGGACTGATACATCTATGTCCTCAGTCACTTTCAGCTGGGGGAAGGGGGCCCTGTCAGGTAGGCTGTATGGGGGTCCCCGTGATTTATAACAGCAGCCCTGGCCAATGCAACAGTTTAAGCACTGCTGACAGCGGCCACATTAATATTTGTAAAGAAAATAGTTTGCTCGAGCCAATTTGGCCCAAACAATTTAAAGTGAAAGCAAAGCTGGAGTTAGGCTTTTAAGGTTTATTAACAAAATACACTAAATGCCCAAACATTTGTGGATACATCACACCTACAGTATATGTGCTTGTTGGACATCCCATTCAAAAACCATCACTATTAATATGAAGTCGACACCCCTTCGTGGCTAGAACATCCTCCATTCTTCTAAGAAGGCTTTCCACAAGATTCTGGAATAGGTCTGGTGGAATTTGTACTCATTCAGCCAAAAGTATTTTTGTAAAGCCAGGTACAGTACTCATTTTGGATGAGAAGACCTAGTTTGCAATCTGTGTTCCAATTCATTACAAAGATGTTTAAGTAGGGTTGAGGTCAGGGCTCTGCGCAGACAACTTGAGTTCCTCCACACCAAACTCCTCAAACCATGTCTTTATGGAGCTGGCTTTGTACACAGTCATGCTGGAACAGAGAAGGAAGGTTCTTTTCATAGGTTTGTGCGGCCTATACTAGGGTGTGCACCCCAAAGCTCAAATATATACAGTTGTGCTCATAAGTGTACATGCCCTGGTAGAATTTATAAGGAATGTTGGTCTATTCCTCTTCAGTGGCTGTGCGAAGATGCTGGATATTGGCAGGAACTGGAACACGCTGTCATATACACCGATCCAGAGCATCCCAAACATGCTAAATGGGTGACATGTCCGGAAAGTATGCTGGCCATGCAAGAACTGGGATGTTTTCAGCTTCCAGGAATTGTGTACAGATCCTTGCACCACGGGGCCGTGCATTATCATTATCATGCTACAACATGAGGTGATGGTCGTGGATGAATGACACAACAATGGGCCTCAAGATCTCCTCACGGTATCTCTGGGCATTCAAAATGCCATCAACAAAATGCACCTGTGTTCGTTGTCCATACCATACGCCTGCCCATACCATAACCCCACCGCCACCACGGCCCACAACGTTGACATCAGCAAACTTCTCATCCACACGACGCCATAACGCTGTCTGCCATCTGCCCTGTACAATGAAAAACTGGATTCATCCATAAAGAGAACACCTCTCCAAAGTGCCAGACGCCATCGAATAAAAGCATTTGCCCACTCAAGTCAGATACGATGACGAACTACAGTCAGGTCGAGGCCCCGATGAGGACGACAAGCATGCAGATGAGCTTCCTTGAGACGGCTTCTGACAGTTTTGTGCAGAAATACTCTGGGTATGATTGTTGCAGCAGCTGTCCGGGTAGCTGGTCTCAGACGACCTTGGGAGGTGAATAGGCTGGATGTGGAGGTCCTGGGCTTCTTATAAATAAATGTAAACAACCATTTTAAAATGTTTTAAAACATTGACAGTGTCAGTAGGGCAATGGACGGTGTCAGTAGTTTATTAATTACATTATTTTTTATTAATTTTTTTAGGAGCCCTGTTGGGGGGCTTTGGTGAAATATCAGGGGTCTAAACAGACCTCTGATGTCTCACATTTGAGACAGAGAAATGGACTGAGGACAGAGATTCCCCAAGTACCTTTCTCTGGAGCCTCAGAGGCACTTGACACTGAATCACTCAATTCAAAAAAGGGAAGGGGCCAGTAAATTACATATTTACTGGCTTCTTACCCGCTCTACATTTTTAATCGATTCCCCTCAGCAGCTGGCGGGAGAGGAAAGGAGGGAAAGCCATGAGTGCTTTGGTGGGTGGGAGGCAGAGGGGCCAAGAGAGCACATGGAGGTGGGGGGGGCAGCAGGAAGAAGAGGAACAGAGACAGGAGGGGTGGCATATACTGGTACTGAATGTGGTAGCTGAATGCCAGCGGGAGGGAGAGGAAGAGAAGCCTACTTTCAGCTGCTGCAGGAGGAAATTACAGATCGGTTCCAGTAAATGCTTCCCTCGCCGTCCAGGTTCCGGTGGTCGGCAAGGAAGGATCGCAGCCTATCGCCTGCCCATGATCAACAGGTAGATCAGAAATCGACAGATTGCCAATCCTGTGTGCACGTCTATGGGTCTTTCCCAAACTGTTTGCACATGGCTAGAAGTGCACAATTATATAAAACTTAAGACCTATGCCGCGTACACACGGTCGGACTTTTCGGCTACAAAAGTCCTACAGCCTGTCCGACAGACCTTCGACGGACTTTTGTCAGACTTTTGGCGGACTTGCGGCAGACTTTCTTATGAACGGACTTGCCTACATACGATCACACAAAAGTGCGATGGATTCGTACGTGATGACGTACACTGGACTAAAATAAGGAAGTTGATAGCCAGCAGCCAATAGCTGCCCTAGCGTGGGTTTTTGTCCGTCGGACTAGCATACAGACGAGCGGATTTCTGGGTCCGGCGTAGTTACGACGTAAAGATTTGAAGCATGTTTCAAATCTAAAGTCCGTCAGATTTGCGGCAGCTGAAAGTCCGCTGAAAGTCTGGGGAAGCCCACAAACGATCGGATTGTCAGCCAGCTTTAGTCCGTCGGCGTCCGTCAGACTTTTGTAGACGAAAAGTCCGACCGTGTGTACGCGACATTAGACTCTGGTCCGGCCGCACCTGGAGTATGCTGTCCAGTTCTGGGCACCAGTCCTCAGGAAGGATGTACTGGAAATGGAGCAAGTACAAAGAAGGGCAACTAAGCTAATAAAGGGTCTGGAGGATGTTAGTTATGAGGAAAGGTTGCGAGCACTGAACTTATTCTCTCTGGAGAAGAGACGCTTGAGAGGGGATATGATTTCAATATACAAATACCGTACTGGTGACCCCACAATAGGGATAAAACTTTCGCGGAAGGGAGTTTAACAAGACTCGTGGCCACTCATTAAAATTAGAAGAGAAGAGGTTTAACCTTAAACTACGTAGAGGGTTCTTTACTGTAAGAGCGGCAAGGATGTGGAATTCCCTTCCACAGGCGGTGGTCTCAGCGGGGTGCATCGATAGATTCAAGAAACTATTAGATAATCACCTGAACGACCACAACATACAGGGATATACAATGTAATACTGACATATAATCACACACATAGGTTGGACTTGATGGACTTGTCTTTTTTGGACCTCACCCACTATGTAATTATGTCTTTGCATGCTGTAGCATTAACACCGCCCTTCACTGGAAAGTACTGAACCCAAATTGGAGGAACGTCCCCATACTTTCTGCTATATAATGTAGGTGCGATGGTCAGGTGTCTGCACACTTTTGACCATATATTGTGCTTTCATAACCCTTATTGGTTTACTTTAATAAAGCAACCCGAAGAATAAGGACATCCCACAACGTGCAGTAACCTAGAGCAACCAGTGTCTGGCTCACTGAAATACAACCTCCGGTCGGTTACTATGGCCATTGCGCTTCATGTTTTTTTTTTATTTAATTAGATTAGCCAGACGATTATTCTTCTCATTGTCAACTGCAGAGGAGTCTCGCGTGCAAATTATGCATTATTAGCTTGTCTCCTTTGCGATCTCTGCGGCAATGTCATTCTGAGGGGAGGCAAGAAAATTTACACCCCTGACGCAGCCCGTGTCAAGGGCGTTCAGGAGAAGCGGCAGCGCCTTCCCTGCAGGACGGAAAAAAAAAAAAAAAAAAAAGATTAAAAAAAAAAAAAAAAACTTTGCTGAACTCAAATGATCTCGACGTACATCCATCAATTAAAATTACCATTCATTAGCTGAGATTTAAACCGATAATTCCACTCTACAGCACTCTGCAAATAGACTGCGGCACTTTAAATGGCACAAAGCCCCCACCTAACCCCCCCCCCCCGCAGTTTTCGACAAACACTAAAACGGCAAAGGGGGTACGGAGGATATCGCCCTGAGAAATGTGCTGCAGCTTCCATTCTGCAGCTTAAACAGACGTGTCTTGGAGTCGACTGAATTGATCCATTAGGTTGATGGAAAACTTGAACACATCTGCTGACTCAGGAGAACTTCAGAATATTCTCCCCGTGAAGATATATGTGTATTGGCCAAGAGAGGGCAGTAACGATCAATAATTCCCAACAAAACGCAGCTGCAGCTCTCGACACTTTTGTGATGTGCGCAGCAGAAAAATGCTGAAGGACACTTTTCTACTTCATATTTTTTTTTTTTTTTGTTTAAAAGAGCACGTCTCTCTGGGGGGGGTTACAAAGACACATCCATCTCTGCTGAGCTCACGTATAGGGTGAACAAAAAAAAAAAAAAAGTCAACAAATCTGTACCCCGACCACCCTGAACTACCACTTTAAACTTGATGAATATATATGAAAATAAAGAAAAAAATTGTAAATTGGCTGGCAGGGTTGTGGGTGGCGTATTTGTGTCACCTAGGTTTCTCACGTGTTGAGGGGCTCCAGGGTTTGTGTCTATTATAGAAAAAACAAACTTCGTTTTTTTTTTCAGATCTTGATAAGTTCTGTCCTGGGTCCTGAAGCCCCGAGGCTTTGTAAAGCTTTGAGTGGGATAAAGCCTTCATTCCTAGGTCCACCTCATACCTGGCTGCCAGACCTCATTATTGGTCTCAATTGTGCACTGGTCTTTTTACACAATCTATTGCCAAAAGTATTGGGACGCCTGCCTTTACATGTACTTTAATGGCATCCGTCTTAGTCCATAGGGTTCAATATTGAGTTGGCCCACCCTTTACAGCTATAACAGCTTCAACTCTTCTGGGAAGGCCGTCCACAAGGTTTAGGAGGGTGTCTATGGGAATGTTTGACCATTCTTCCAGAAGCGCATTTGTGAGGTCAGGAACTGATGTTGGATCAGAAGGCCTGGCTTGCAGTCTCCCTGCTTTAATTCATCCCAAAGGTGTTCTATGGGGTTGAGGTCAGCACTCTGTGCAGGCCAGTCAAGTTCCTCCACCCCAAACTCGCTCATCCATGTCTTTATGGACCTTGCTTTGTGCACTGGTGTGCGGTCATGTTGGAATGTGAAGGGGTCATCCCCAAACTGTTCCCACAAAGTTGGGAGCATGAAATTGTCCAAAATGTCTTGGTATGCTGACGCCTTAAAAGTTCCCTTCACTGGAACTAAGGAGCCAAGCCCAACAACTGAACAACAACCCCACACCATAATCCCCCCTCCAGCAGATGATTTGGACAGTGCACAAAGCAAGGTCCATAAAGACATGGATGAGCGAGTTTGGGGTGGAGGAACTTGACTGGCCTCAACCTGATAGAACACCTTTGGGATGAATCAGAGGGAAGACTGCGAGCCAGGCCTTCTCGTCCAACACCAGTGCCTGACCTCACTAATGCCCTTCTGAAGAAATGTTCAAACATTCCCATAGACACACTCCTAAACCTTGTGACAGCCTTCCCAGAAGAGTTGAAGCTGTTATAGCTGCAAAGGGTGGGCCAACTCAATATTGAACCCTACGGACTAAGACGCCATTAAAGTTCATGTGCTTGTAAAGGCAGATGTCCTAATACATTTGACAATATAGTGTATGTGAGCTGACCCATGACTGGGGCTCTCTCACACTCTTCGCTATATGGAGCCTTCTGCTGGTTGAAATGGCCGACTGCTGACAGAACACTAAAAAGGTGCATTTGTTACTCGTTTGTTTTGGAGATCCCATTCAGGGACAATCTGTTAGTCAGGAAATAACCTTTTAGTTAGCAGCTAAGTTGGGCAAATTTTCTGTTTCATGCCATGGACTTGCTGTACAAAGCCTTCCTGCCTTAAAATTGTATTTTCTGCCTTGCTGAAAAAAAGTGAAAGACAAACCTGCTTGGACTGTTCCTTGATGCCCCTCTTCTCAAGCATGGTTTACCACTTCAGTCTTTTTCTTTATCCTACAGATTTCATGAAATGGTTTGTAAACTCCTTACATATTACCCAGTGAAGTGAGAGGCTTCAGGCGATCAGAGAGATCAGAGATGAAACAAATCCTCCTACACAAGTTGTACCTCTCCATCTGCAGTCTTCTCTTCTCTACGTCCGTCCAAAGTGCAGAAGTTTTAAGCTTTTTTTAAAAGAAAAAAGGGGGCCAAGAGCTGACGTTACACTCTGCAGAGCCCAGTGAGGAGAGCTCTGATTGCTGATTGGAGGGAAGGGGCACACCCCCCTTTCACACAGCACACAGAAACAGAGCTGAGGCTGTCAATCAGCTGGAGGTCCCTCCCCTGTCACCTTTTTTTTTTTCTCTTGGTATCAGGAAAACTTGTCAGAAGAAGTGACTTTTGCTGATATCAGAGGAAGGAGGCAGCAGACGAAAATGACACTTCGTGCTCTGGATTGAGACAAGCACACACTACGGAAGGATATGATTCATATTTCATGTCTGAGGTTTACAACCACTTTAAAATATGGTTATTCCTATTGATCCTGCCATGAAGGTCCTTGTTCAGACACTTTCTGGTATAGGGTGACAATGCTCTGTGCCTTTCTCCTGCATTGTCACCTTGTCAAATGGATTTCCGATGGACACTACAAGTGGCTGTTGCATCACACATTACACAGGCAGGGTCCACTGTTGTAACCATCAGGAAACCCGTCCTCAGAACACTAAACGTTGTCCACTTGGGGTTTACATCTGCTTGAAAGCATAATAAGGTCACCCCTTTTCAATTTTTATTTTTTTTTTTTTTTTTTTTTTTTTTTAGCTTTGGCTAGAGTGAGGAATAGATTTTTATTCTTTTCTGTGACCTCATTAGGAAGATATTCTCTCTCTTCCTGCCTAGGCTTCATCAGGGTGGGAAATAGGAAACGCCGTTGTCACCAGGACAATAAGGCAGGGATAGCAATGAAATTATGGTCAGACATTGTAACCCCTTCCAACGCTATTACAAAGGTGCTTTTGTTTCGGCTCCTTCCTCCTGCATTGAATTGTATTGTAACCGCACTCTTTGTTTTAGCGTTGTAAAGTGCTGCCCAAATGGTTGGTGCTATACAAATCCTGTATAATAATAATAATAATAAATTCCACCTGACCATACAAGAAGCAAAAGGGAAAACTCAACAGCAATAGAAACCCGAAAGAGACTGTAACCCAGTTGTGGTCAACTTAATAGATACAGAGGGCCTCAAACTGGGGCACCTCATATCCCCAGGGGGCCACACATAATATTCAGGATATGCAATTCTACAGAAGATTATCAGAGACTGCTGACATACAGCTGGAGTTGGCTAGAGATTGGAGATATGCTCTAGGAGACCGTTAGAGACTGGGGACATGAGATGAGACTGCTAGGGATCACTGTTATTACAGCCCACTTTAGAGCTCATGCATACAGGCAAACAATTTGCTGCATTTAGATCCATAACGTGTATTTTTTCTTAAGATCTGAACTCATTAGAAGCCACCTGCATCCTAGCAACTAGGCATGCTAGGCAACAAGAGCTGCCTGCATCCTAGCAACAAGTATGCTAGGTGGCAAGAGCTGCCTGCATCCTAGCAACCAAGCATGCTAGGTGGCAAGAGCTGCCTGCATCCTAGCAACCAAGCATGCTAGGTGGAAAGAGCTGCCTGCATCCTAGCAACCAAGCATGCTAGGTGGAAAGAGCTGCCTGCAATATAGCAACCAAGTATGCTAGGTGGCTAAAGCCGCCTGCATCCTAGCAACCAAGTATGTTAGGTGGTAAAAGCTGCCTTGTCTGCAACCTAGCAACCTGAGGTGCTAGGCATCAGGAACTGTTTTTTGCCTAGCAACCAAGGACGCAAGGTGAAAGCAGCCAGCAGCTGTTATTACAGCCCACTTTAGAGCTCATGCATACAGGCAAACAATTTGCTGTGTTTAGATCCATAACGTGTATTTTTTCTTAAGATCTGAACTCATTAGAAGCCACCTGCATCCTAGCAACTAGGCATGCTAGGCAGCAAGAGCTGCCTGCATCCTAGCAACAAGTATGCTAGGTGGCAAGAGCTGCCTGCATCCTAGCAACCAAGTATGCTAGGTGGCAAGAGCTGCCTTCATCCTAGCAACTAAGTATGCTAGGTGGCAAGAGCTGCCTGCAATCTAGCAACCAAGTATGCTAGGTGGCTAAAGCTGCCTGCATCCTAGCAACCAAGTATGTTAGGTGGCAAGAGTGGCCTTGCCTGCATCCTAGCAATCTGAGGTGCTAGGCAGCAGGAACTGTTTTTTGCCTAGCAACCAAGGTGAAAGCAGCCAGCTGCATCCTAGCAACCAAGGATGCTAGGCAGCAGGCGCTGCCTGCACCCTAGCAACAAATAGTCTGCATTACGCTGCCTACTTGTACCCATGTAAACATTACATAAATGTTACATGCGTACAGCGTTTGTAATGTCAGTATGCCACTGTGCATGAGTCCATACAAGTTAACAGAATCCCCATTATGGGGTGCTGAGACCCAAGGGTCAAAGAATAAATACAACAAGGCCGTAAGCTGAAGCCCCAGGACCTTCCCTGGCAAAATGAAAGCATATGTCCATAACTGAAAAAAACAGTACAGAATGGGTAAAGGACAACAGGTTTTTTGTTGGAAAAAAAAGGAAACTCTCAGGAGGACTATCCAGCTGTGTTGCCATCTTCTTCTTATAAAAACACCAATTATTTTCTGCTATTCATCAGGAAGTTCTAGCAGATAAAAGTGTTTAAATAAAACCTCTATTTCGAAAGGCAAAAACTTTCTTCCCCCTTTTTCACTGCGCCTGCTGCTCTGAAATCAGATGGTTGTGTAGGAATCTCAGGCACGTAGGCCTGATACAAACTGTAAGGCAAATAAACAGATCACTGAAATAATCCGGCATGGTATGCGATTACACAGGGCTGCAGGAACGGAGAGGCAGAGGAGTTGCTCTTTCAGGTGGGGTGAGCTTGGAATTTAGATGGGGGGGGAAAAAAAAATAAAAATTAAGTTATAGAGAAAAGTTATTTATTGTCCTGCAGCTGCGGAGATTAATAATGGAATGACACTAATCAGGATACAGGTGGGGGAGGGGAGCCCATAGTTTTCTCTAAAAATACCTTACAAATGAGATGAGATATAGAAGCAGCCATGGGAGATATGAAGTGCAAAGGAATTTCTATTAAAAGTGAACCTGTCAACTTGTGTATATAAACCCTAATGCCCCGTACACGCGATAGGATTTTCCGATGGAAAATGTTCTATGGGAGCTCGTTGTCGGAAATTCCGACCGTGTGTAGGCTCCATCGGACATTTTACTATACATATACCATACCTTCTAGAAGCTGAAAATCATAGTAGACAGTGCTACTTCACCGCTACTACAGTGATCTGAGTCTCATGCCGAGCAGCTGCTCTGCTGCACTGTGAGCACACGAGGTCGCTCGCTTAACACGAGCACCAGGTGGTGCGATTGGACCAAGTGGAGCAGTGATATTACACTCTCCACCTCTTTCAATCAGAGAATGCTTTGCAGTCATTGAGAAGATGCAAAGCATTCTCTGAATGGCATCCATGTTAATCCTGCCAGAACTTCCTCCACGCTCAGGGGCAACTGTTACATCATTCTCGACTATTCCAATGTACTGCAGAACACCTCCTCTCAATGTTCTAGAGCAGTGGTCTTCAAACTACAGCCCTTTGCTTGCCGTTACTTGGCCCTCGGGGCACTGTTCCTCCCACTGACACCAACAGTAGGAAACAATTCCTCCCCACTGGCACCAATCATGGGACACTATTCCTCCCACTGGCACCAGCGATGGGACACCATTCCTCCCACTGGCACCAGCGATGGGACACCATTCCTCCCACTGGCACCAGCGATGGGACACCATTCCTCCCACTGGCACCAGCGATGGGACACCATTCCTCCCACTGGCACCAGCGATGGGACACCATTCCTCCCACTGGCACCAGCGATGGGACACCATTCCTCCCACTGGCACCAGCGATGGGACACCATTCCTCCCACTGGCACCAGCGATGGGACACCATTCCTCCCACTGGCACCAGCGATGGGACACCATTCCTCCCACTGGCACCAGCGATAGGACACTATCCCTCCCACTGGCACCAGCGATGGGACACCATTTCTCCCACTGGCACCAGCGATAGGACACTATCCCTCCCACTGGCACCAGTGAAGGGACACTATCCCTCCCACTGGCACTAGCGAAGGGACACTATTCCTCCCACTGGCACCAATACAGCCCCTACATCTTAGGACTGGTAAGCCACAATACACTTCATTTTTGTTCTTAGATTTATATACACAAATACAGTCTCTCTCCAACAACAGGTACAGCAACGTGCCTGCTACTACCATTGTGAGCCAGAAAAGGCCTGTGTGCGCATCCCTCTAGTTTAAAGGAAAAGTGTGGTAATTGAAAAAAAAGCATACATACTCACCTCTATGCTGCAGCATCGGAGCGATGCTTCAGCTGTCCTTTGTCAGCTCCAAGACTGAGAACTGAGCAATCACATGACCACTGATCTTTCAGCTCTTGGTATGCTCAGAGTGGAGAGTGGCGACTGATGGTCATTGCTCTCTGCTCTGCCCCTTAAGTGCCGGGCTGGAGAGGGGGTGGGAACAGCGGGTTTTGGCTCTTAGCCACGCAAGCTATTCAGGCAGCTGGGTGGATCCCTACATTTATGGGATCCTTCCAGAGCCTGGAGCAGCAATGTACCTTCAGCTGAGAGCAGGTAATAGCCCACTATCAGCTGATTCTGGATCCTTGTAAAAGCAAGTGCGCTCCTGTAACACAGAAGAGAAGTATGGTCAAAAACCGTAGGCCATACATCTCTTAAAACTTTTTCTGTCTATGGAGGACACAAAAGTAAACTCCCTTTATTGAAATGGAAGTATCACTTTCTTTTTTTTACAGTATCAGTTCCCGATGAGTCAAAGTACATGCAGTACTACTTCTCCATCTTCCTAGTTGCCCTGTAATGCTGTCTGCCATATCTAAAAGGGCGCCCCCTTCTGGTATGGCAACCTAATACTAGAGCTGCACGATTAATCGTTAAGAATCGTTATCGTGATTTTTTTCCCCATTACGATCTTGACAAAGTATTTCCCGATTCTTTCTATGCAGAGAATTCTCTCTGCTCTGCTGAAGCCGACAGCTGTCAAAAGAAAGGAAAAAAGATTCCTAATGCTGCTGGTGACTTGTATTCCCTCAAGAGTTTAAAAGATACACACTGTCACTTCCCTTCAGCATTGGGGGTCTATTAGGCCCCTTTCACACTGGGGCGGTTTGCAGGCGTTATTGCGCTAAACTGCGACTAAACAGCCTCCGCTGTTTGTTCAGTGTGAAAGCCCGAGGGCTCTCACACTGAAGCGGTGCGCTGGCAGGAGAAGAAAAAATCTCCTGCAAGCCGCATCTTTGGAGCGGTGAAGGAGCGGTGTATTCACCGCTCCTGCCCATTGAAATCAATGGGACAGCGTGGCTATACCGCGGTAATACCGCGGCTATAGCCGCGCTATACGAGGGGTTTTAACCCTTTTTCGGCCGCCAGCGGGGGGTTAAAACCGCACCGCTAGCGGCCGAATACCGCGGTAAAACAGCGCTAAAAATAGCGCTGTTTTACCGCCGACGCCCCCTACCGCCCCAGTGTGAAAGGGGCCTTACTCATTTAGTCACAGGATCACCGGCTGCCTCCTGCCGATATCCACCAGGCTCTTTACAGTGAGAGGGATGTAGACCACCACAGGACAGTGGGATTCTTTGACACCAACTTCCTCCTGGCTCTCTCCAGTGAGGTTTCTCTTGATCCAACTTAATCCCAGGACATGGATCTGCCGATCAGTCCCCCCAGCTAAGCCGACCTGGGACATTGGTGTTGTCCTCCAAGCTTTCTTAAGGATCCTGCACCAGGGGGCAGAGCCCCTGTACAGGGGCCTCCTCCAGCAGGACTGGAACAGGGAACACTGCAATCTGCTGCTCAGGCCTCAGAGTATTTATGGGCTCTCCCCATCGCCTTCTGTGCACAGCTCTCCCTGGGAGTCCCATAAATATTCAGGCTGCTTGTTCTGCTCTTCCTCCCACTATACTTCTAGAATCCTATAGAAGAGTGGTCACCAATCTTTCAGACCTCACAGACCACTAAAACTCACAGTTTTGAATCCTGCAGGCCATTAACATGAATTTTACCAGCCTTATACAGTGAGGGAAAAAAGTATTTGATCCCCTGCTGATTTTGTATGTTTGCCAAATGACAAAGAAATGATCAGTCTATCATTTTAAAGGGTAGATTTTAATAGTGAGACAGAAAAAAAATCCAGAAAAACACATTTTAAAAAAGTTATAAAATAATTTGCATTTTAATGAGTGAAATAAGTATTTAAATCCCTTCACAAAACATGACTTAGTACTTGGTGGCAAAACCCTTGTTGTTAATCATAGGGGTCAGACGTTTCTTGTAGTTGGCCACCAGGTTTGCACACATAGGAGGGATTTTGTCCCACTCTTTGCAGATCCTCTCCAAGTCATTAAGGTTTCGAGGGTGACATTTTGTAACTCAAACCTCAACATTTTTTCTATGGGATTAAGGTCTGAAGACAGGCTAGGCCACTCCAGGACCTTAATGTGCTTCTTCTTGAGCCACTCCTTTGTTGCCTTGGCCTTGTGTTTTGGGTCATTGTCATGCTCACGACCCATTTTCAATGCCCTGGCTGAGGGAAGGAGGTTCTCACCCAAGATTTGACAGTACATGGCCCCGTCCGACGTCACTTTGATGCAGTGAACTTGTCCTGTCCCCTTAGCAAAAAAACACCCCCAAAAGCATACTTCTTCCACCTCCACGTTTGACAGGGGGGGGATGGTGTTCTTGGGGTCATAGGCAGCATTCCTCCTCCAAACACAGCGAGCTGAGTTGATGCCAAAGGGCTCGATTTTGGTCTCATCTGACCACAACACTTTCACCCAGTTCTCCTCTGAATCATTCAGATGTTCATTAGCAAACTACAGACGGGCCTGTACATGTGCCTTCTTGAGCAGGGGGTCCTTGCGGGCGCTGCAGGATTTCAGTCCTTCACGGTGTAGTGTATTACCAATTGTCTTCTTGGTGACTATGGTCACAGCTGCCTTCAGATCATTGACAAGATTCTCTGTGTAGTTCTGGGCTGATACCTCACCGTTCTCATGATCATTGAACCTCCAGGAGGTGAGATCCTCCATGGAGCCCCAGACCGAGGGAGATTGACAGTTATTTTGCGTTTCTTCCATTTGTGAATAATCGCACCAACTATTGTCACCCTCTCACCAAGCTGCTTGGTGAAGGTCTTGTAGCCCATTCCAGCCTTGTGTAGGTCTACAATCTTGTCCCGACATCCTTGGACCAACCTTTGGTCTTGGCCATGGTGGAGAAATTGGAATCTGATTGATTGCTTCTGTGGACAAGATTGGTTCTATACAGGCAACAAGCTGAGATTAGGAGCACTCCCTTTAAGAGAGTGCTCCTAATCTCAGCTCGTTATCTGTATAGAAGACACCTGGGAGCCAGAAATCTTTGCGATTGATAAGGGATCAAATACTTATTTCACTCATTAAAATGTATAACTTTTTTGAAATGCGTTTCCTGGATATTTTTGTTGTTATTCTGTCTCTCACTGTTAAAATAAAAACTACCATTAAAATGGACTGATCATTTCTTTGTCAGTGGGGAGACTGTAGTTCTCAGATTGTGCATCGCTGCTGCTGGAGGGCGGCTTGTAGCTGTGTTGAAGAGCTGGTTTTGTCTGTGTTGCAACCCAACCTTTCACACAGGCAAAACCGGCCGTTCAACACAGCAAACCTGCCCTGCAATACAGACAAAACCGGACCATCATGACACTGTAAAGCCGCCCCACAACAGCGAGGCACAATGTGAGGACTATGGCCTCCCCCCGCTGTTTGTATAGATTTCGATTGTGGCCGTGAAATGGTATCTCCCATCGAGAGATGCCTCCTTCGATATGCGCTTGCGCCCTGGACACGTCACACCAGCTGTGATCGGCAAATCAGCTGAAGTGCGGCTCCGTCCTGCGCATACGCGGGCACTATTCGATGGGGTTCACTTCTTGACAGAACACCGGAACTACAGGGGAGGAATGGAGTATCAATGTGCGCTGACAGTATTGAATGTCAGTGCGCATTGAGAACACCACTGGAAACAAGATTGGCCAGTATACATCCGCCTCAATGTTGATTTGCGGAAGAACCCTTGGGGGACCACCAAAACGTTCTCATGGCCCATCAGTGGTCCATGGACCACTGGTTGGCGACAGCTGCTCTAAAAAACAGGGGGAAGCAGCAGAGCAGCAGCCTGTGAAACACTGAGCAGCCCTAATCAATCAACCCCTGCTATACTGAGTATAGAGGAGCAAAACTAAAATTTACCTAAATACTTACTCTATACTAAGAGGGTGCTAAACTAGGCTCGCATTTGTGGGATGCCTTTTGCTTTTTTGCATGTTGCAGGACAGCCTATTGATTTGAATCGGTTGCCTACCTCATCTAGATCGCACCAAAGACATGCATGGACCTTTTTTTTTTTTAAATCACGCTACACCAAAGCGCATGGTACTTTCTAACCATTATTTTGGTGCACACAAAAGCATAACTCCCAACTGTCCCTGATTTCGAGGGACTGTCCCTGATTTGGAGCAATGTCCCTCTGTCCCTCTTTCACCCTCATTTGTCCCTCATTTTGGTCTGATGTATATAGCTGTATATAAAATGCACTTTTTATCTTCAAAAAGTGTTTCCCAGTGCTAAACCTTTCATCCAAATTCTAAATTGCTGCATTTGTAAATTTTAAAAGCCAATATAAAGGAAATGTAGTGGTAAAAAAAAGCCCTTGTGGATTTGATTACATTTTTTTTTGGTTAATTCTCCTTTAAGGGGGTGTGGCAGGGGGCGTGTTCTATGCCTACATATGTTTGGTAGTAGGTGTCCCTCATTCCCATCTCAAAATGTTGGGAAGTATGTAATAGTAAGGTGTGTTGGGGGTGCTATAAAGAATCAACGTCGCCACCGCTCGCCTGCAAAAGGGATGCGCGATTTTGCATGCATTCCTACATTGCTCCGATGTGAACATCGCCTCACGCAAACTTGCTATTAGGCTTTATTTACAGATCTAAGCCAATCTGCCATAAGAAACAGCAGAAATGTTTTAGTTCAGAGCAAATTTTAGTCGTTAAGGGGAAAGTGATTCAGGCAGACCACAGCACAGGGGTATAATTACAGTATATGGATGATGGTGGAACAATAATGGGATATATATATATGATAGAACACACCCAGAAGATTTTCACTCGGGTGAATCAATTTCCAAAATAAACAAAACGAGTCCACCGCTGTCTCCAGTCTTTTATCCAACACACCATCCACCCAGACCTCAGCTGTAAATCTCTTAATTCTTTCTGAAAACACAGTTTGCTCTGGATGGAAGTCTTCACCCGCAAGGAGACTTACAATTAGGACTTGTGATTTTATCTGACAAGAGGTGTGGAAATAAGGAATAATAAGGAGTACGTACAAGATGTGGTATGAAAGGAACGCTCTTCCTTACATGCTGCTTTATACTCCATTTACAAAAATGCAGTTAAAAAGGAAGCCAAACACAGAATGAACAGGCAACATGTGACCACAGAACGGAGCATTTTCATCCTTTTACAATGTGTCACAGTCACTCCTCGATAACAAACTACCACGTCTTTTATTGTCTGCTCTAATTTATTGCAGACAGGAATCCGATAACAAATCATTTAGGCTGGGTTCACATTTGTGTTGCGGGAATGCACAGCCCTTATGGAGGAGCGCGGCGGTGCCATTGATTCTTAACGGCGTCTTCACTCACACTTTTATGCATGACAAAATTCATGGGAACAAAGTTTTGGTGCTGCATGGTTTTTAAAAAAAAAAAAAAGAGTCATGCACTTCTTTCATGCATTTTTCACACATAAGGGAGCTTATCGAGATAAATGCACTGGTGTGAACAGAGCCTTACCTTCTCCATTCTTTTGGCTGAAAAAAGAAAAAAAAATATATAACAATCATGTATGCTTTAGGGGAGCTACTGTGAGAAGGAACTCTAGGCAGATACAAATATTATTACATCATTAATTGGACCTGGTATCCACTTATTGCAGCCCCTGCACAGCACGAATGTAGTATGATAGGAAGAAGAAAAAAAATATATAAATCAGGCCACACGGTTCATGTGCTGGCAAGAAGCATGCGGACAGAAAAATAACACGGAGCAACAGAGATGAACTCATTACTGTGCAGCTTCTTTCACTGTCCGGTCACAGGCTGGGGGCTGGTCCGGGATTTACTTGGTCTAGAGTAGAGGTCACCAAACATTCTAAACCAAGAGTCAGTTTACTGTCCTTCAGACCTTATGGGCCCCAGACTGTGACCAGCAAGAATAGAAAATGCCCAGTGGGAGTAAACAATGGCTCAGAATTGGTGGTCGGTAGGAGTAAAAAGATAACATAGGGCCATTGATCAGTAGGAGGAATAGCGGCCCTTCATTGGCATTGCTGGTACTGGTGGGAGAAATAGTGTCCCATTGCTGGCGTCAGTGGGAGGAATAGTGTCCCATTGAGGGTGTCAGTGGGAGGAATAGTGTCCCATTGTTGGTGCCAGTGGGAGGAATAGTGTCCCATCATTGGTATTAGTGGGAGGAATAGTGTCCCATTGTTGGTGTCAGTGGGAGGAATAGTGTCCCATTGTTGGTGCCAGTGGGAGGAATAGTGTCCCATTGTTGGTGCCAGTGGGAGGAATCTGGCCTGATGGGGGGGCGATTTTTAGTGTGACTTCTCGTAAGCCACATCATTGGATTCTTGCTCCAGTGTTGGTGGCCGTGCCAGTGGAGGTGCTTTGAGACCCCTCGGGGAGGGGGAATAGGCATTTTTTTTTTAAAGGGATCTCAATTTAGGAAGCCCTTTGTTCTTTGGACACGCATTATTGGGTAATTATATTGTATACATGCATGGTACATTATATTTTTATTGTACGCAAATAAGTCTTTACATGTGTACCTTTACTATATATTCCTTAACAGATTGACCTCTGAAGAAGACCCTCGATATATGGGTTGAAATGCGTCAGGCTATGAAAATATGTATGTACAATGTGTTCCTGATTCTACAAGCTTTGTAAAACACTCTCTACTGGAGCTTATTTTTAACCTTTGTGTTATGCGATTTTTTTGTACAATAAAATACAACAATTTTTATATAACATTGGTCCAATAATTGCATTTTGCTGCCTAAAAAACCCCACCCAGTGGGAGGAATAGTGTCCCACTGTTGGCGTCAGTGGAAGAAATAGTGTCCCATTGCTGGCGTCAGTGGGGCGGCATTATACCCCACTGTTGGTGTCAGTGAAAAAAACGGTACCACATCATTAGTGTCAGTGAAAGGAAACATGCCTTGTTTCAGTGGGAGAAAAAGTGCCCTAAAGGCAGGATAAAGGCAGGCAAAAAAAAAAAAATATATACTACAGACAAAATCTCTTGAAGCTGAATATTGCAGCACAGGCAGATTTTGTTATTTCTTTGAATGGACTATTCATTTTTACTTTGTTATGTTTAGCTGGAGTGCTGCTTTAAAAAACTTTAATACTTTTGCAAATTGTAAAGAATAAATTGCACTATTGTGTCTGCAGTTACAGAGGCCAGTGAACTTGTATTAAAGCTCATTTCCTACTTCTTATGCTGGGTACACAAGGGCCGAAAATCAGCCGTTTCGGCAGGAACGGGCCGACATTTGGTCAGTCTGTCCGACAGAAGCCTGTCTCACATCCGGCTTTGGTCGAAGGGACATGCTGAAAAACCAGCTTCCAATCAGTGATTGCAGCCACTGGCTGCGAGCGTTGATCAGTGTGTTCTGGCGGGAGGGGGGGGGGGGGAGTATACAAAAGGCACAGCGGGGGGAGATATCGACACCAATATGGCTTGTGTTGGTACAGCGATTATTTAATTCAGCCCACTGGGTTGAACAAAAGAAAACTAGCAGTGTAGTGTAAATACTTAAAGTGACATTAAAAAGGTTGTTTTTTTTTTATAAAACAACAAACATGTTATACTCACCTGCTCTGTGTAATGGTTTTGCACAGAAATGCCCCAATCCTCCTTTTCTCGGGTCCCCGGCCGGCACTCCAGGCCCCTCCCTCCTGCCCAGTGCCCCCATAGCAAACGGCTTGCAATGGGGGCACCTGAGCCGCTGCTCTATGTGTCCATTCACTCAAACACACACACGGAGTGTGGCTCGGCCCCGCTCTCTCCTCATTGGCTCATTGGCTCACTGGCTGTGACTGACAGCAGCAGTAGCCAATGGCTAACGCTGCAATCTCAGCCAACGAGGGGGGAGGGAAGAGACCCGGGAGAGCTGAGGCTCTCGTGCACATTGCTGGATCGAGATAGGGCTCTGAAATGTTTTAGGGGGGACTGGGGGTGCTGCTGCACAAGTTTTTTTTTTTTACCTTCACGCATAGGATGCATGAAGGTAAAAAACCTTGCGCTTTTAAAACCAATTGAAATGTCCACAGCTTGTCCACAGGTTCAAATATCAGTCATGGCAACCCTTTACTCTTTTCATGCACATTTGAAATGTAGATCCTGAACTTTCCCCATGCATAAGCTCATAAGAGGCAAGCATGCAGCCAGGGCCGGGACAAGGGGCGGGTGGGGGGGCGGCTCCCCTGGGCGCAATGGTTTACGGTAGGGATCGGGGCGCCTTTCTTCTTTTACAAGGAGTGATAGAGGCCGTGATTCTGATAAGTGAGTGACTTCTGGGTGTAGGATCTCCTAAGCTTGCACAACATATGGGGGGGGGTGATTGCGTTTGGCATCTTTGCCCTGGGTGACCCTGTCCCGGCACTGCATGCAGCCCAACTTGGCAGCTGCCAAGAAAACCTGAAATATCCTGGGTGGAGTTGGCCATTAATCAACGTGTATTTCTTGGGGGGGGGGGGGGGGGCACAGCGGGGACAATTTACAGTATGGAAACGGCAATGAAAGCCACAGGAAAATATTCCGATCGCTGAGCTGATATGTACATCCAACAGTCATAAGAAAAACCAAGCGGTCGCCTGCTGCCAGAATGAGACACAAGGGAGACATGTTTTTGTATATCAACTATTATTAATAATCTGCCCGCTGTAAGCCAGCACCTCTCTGTGGCTTCGATAAGCGCCAGCGCACTTCATTAAATCATTCTAAAACCTGCGCTCTCGCAAGTGATGTAATGGACGTTGATGTTTACAAAGTGTGTTATATTAAACAGGGCACAAAATCAAGTTTAGTTTGGACAGCAGACTCTTCGTACAAGAGCAAAACTCCGATAGGAGAATGACACAGAGCTTCCCCGTCACCGGGATTTAAAGGCCAAGTTCACCTTTTTTTTTTTAAATAAAATAAATTGCAGGTAAAAAATCCGGGCCCTGCTCCTCCCAGTACATTACACCTAATGCCGCGTACACCCGATCGGAAATTCGGCCAGTAAAAGACCGATGAGAGCTTTTGTCGGAAGATGCGACCGTGTTTAATGCTCCATCTGACTTTTGCTGGCCGAATTACAGCCAGCAAAAGATTGAGAGCATGTTCTCAATTTTTCGGTCGGAAAAAGTTCCTATCCGAAAATGCGATCGTCCGTAGCAATTCCGACGCGCAAAATTCCTACGCATGCTCAGAAACAATTCGACGCATGCTCGGAAGCATTGAACGTAATTTTCTCGGCTCGTCGTAGTGTTGTACGTCACACCGCGTTCCTGACTGTCGAAAGTTCAGCAAACTTTTGTGTGACCGTGTGTATGGAAGCCAAGCTTGAGCGGAATCCCGTCGGAAAAGCCATGCAAGATTTTTCTGATGGAAAATCCGCTCGTGTGTACGCGGCAAAATTCAAGTCTATTGAGATTCAGCGGCGGATTCCAATTTGACATCCGTGAGGTTGTCTGCCGTGTCCATGCAGCCGCTATGTCCAGACACAAATGGGACGGCATGCTTGCGGATGCATTGAACACCTGTGCATCCCATGCGGGCAAATACCCATTTGCAGGAGGGTATGGATAGGTACTGTGAATTATGTCAGGGTCAATAAACCCACATCATAAAAAACGATCAACAAATGGCGTGTTACAGGGGTGTCCAAACTTTCTAAACAAAGGGCCAGTTTACTGTCCTTCGGTGGCCATCGGGAGTAGAAAATGTCCCGAAATAAGTGGGAATAAACCATGCCCCATCTTTGGTGTCAGTGAGAGGAATAGCGCCCCATTGTTGGTGTCATTAGGAGGAATTGTGCTCCATCATTTGTGTCATTGGGCCCCATTGTTGATGTCATTGGGAGGAATTGTGCTCCATCATTGGTGTCATTGGGCCCCATTGTTGATGTCATTGGGAGGAATTGTGCTCCGTCATTGGTGTCATTGGGCCCCAATGCTGGTTTCATTGGGAGGAATTGTGCTCCATCATTGATGTCATTGGGCCCCATTGTTGATGTCATTGGGAGGAATTGTGCTCCATCATTGGTGTCATTGGGCCCCAATGCTGGTTTCATTGGGAGGAATTGTGCTCCATCATTGGTGTCATTGAGCCTCATTATTGGTGTCATTGGGAGGAATTGTGCTCCATTATTGGTGTCATTGGGCCCCATTGTTGGTTTCATTGGGAGGAATTGTGCTCCATCATTGGTGTCATTGGGCCCCATTGTTGGTGTCATTGGGAGGAATTGTGCTCCATCATTGGTGTCATTGGGCCCCATTGTTGGTGTCATTGGGAGGAATTGTGCTCCATCATTGGTGTCATTGGGCCCCATTGTTGGTGTCATTGGGAGGAATAGTGCCCCGGCATTGGTGTCCTTGGAGGGAATTATGCCCCATTGTTGGTATCAGTGGATGAAAATAGTGCCCCAAGGGCCAGATAAAAGCAAAGGGCCGCAGTTTGGAGACCACTGGTGTATTACATGGTGTGTTTATACTAACCCAGTCACTATGAGATTCGTTTTATGTATTCTGCTGCTCTCCTTCTGTTCAAGTCCCTAATCTAGCTAGGGATTTTACAGCTGTGGTGGCAGCTCTGCACATGCTTAGTTTTCAGTGAGTTTCTAAGTGGAGCATTTCCTCCCTATCACATCTGAGCAGCCCATGTGACTAATCAGGTGCTTCACAAAAAAAAAAAAAAACCCTGGCCGCTGTCATTCATGCAAAGGGGCCGGAAGCATGAATAGGGGGTGGCCGCGGCGGGCGTGGACAGATTCATGCAATGCATGAATCTATCCACTGCATATAGGTGGTGGCCTGGAGAGAAGGGGCGGTGCCCGGGTGCCCCTAATGGACGGGCCGCCACTGCTATAAACAAAAAAAGTCAGACAATTTTGAAACAATATTTTTTTACTTTCTGCTATAAAACATATCCAATGAAAAAGAAAAAAAAAAAATCTAATTTCTCCATCAAATTAAGCCAATATGTATTCTGCTACATATTTTTGGCAAAAAAAAAAAAAAAATTCCCAATAAGCGTATATTGATTGGTTTGCACAAAAGTTATAGCGCCTACAAACTATGGGATATATTTTTGGAATATCTATTTGTTTTATTCTACTACTAATGGCGGCGATAAGCGACTTAGGCCCCTTTCACACTGGAGCTTTTAGGCGGTATTGCGCTAAAAATACCGCCTGAAAACCGCCCCTAAACAGCCTCAGCTGTTTGTTCAGTGTGAAAGCCCTTGGGCTTTCACACTGAAGCGGTGCGCAGGCAGGGCGATGAAAAAAGTCCTGCAAACCGCTTTTTTGGAGCGGGGAAGGAGCAGTGTATTCACCGCTCCTTCCCCGCTCCTGCCCATCGAAATCAATGGGACAGCGTGGCTATACCGCGGCAATACCGCGGCTATAGCCGCGCTGTACGAGAGATTTTAACCCTTTTTCGGCCGCCAGCGGGGGGTAAAACCGCACCGCTAGCGGCCGAATACCGCTGCAAGAACGACGGTACAGCAGCGCTAAAAATAGCGCTGTTGTACCGCCGACGCCCCCACCGCCCCAGTGTGAAAGGGGCCTTATAGCGGGACTGCGGTGGACACAACGGTCACTGAAACTTTTGATACTTTTTTGGGGACCAGTGACACCAATACAGCGATCAGTGCTAAAAAAATATACACTGTCACTATACTAATGACACTGACTGGGAAGGGGTTAACATCATGGGCGATCAAAGGGTTAAATGTGTTCCTAGGGGGTGCTTTTTAACTGTGTGGGGAGGTGCTTTAACTGTGGGAAGACAAATCTGTGTTCCTGCTTAGCAGAAACACAGGATCTCTGCCTTCCCTTGTCACAGAACGGTGATCTGCCTTACTTACATAGGACCACTGGACCTGCTGATTGGCTCGCCCTGTGTCCAATCGCAGTGGGAGAGGGTTGCCAGCAGCGTGCGTGCGCATGCACCGCAGACCCGGAAGGGAAGAGCGACAAACGGGTACCTGATTCTGCCCTGAGGAGCCGCCGCCCCGCAGTACATGCACAGGGGGCGGTCCTCATCTGGTTATACAGTGTGTGTGTTTAGCATCACTTTAAAATCACTTCCCCTGTGAGATTTCACACCTGTTGAAAGGTGAAGCAGAGCCATTGATGGAAATCAGGTTCATATAAAGACCGGACTAGTTTGAGATTTACTTTTCCAGGAAAACACTAACCAATGAAGCCTGGAATGAAGTGAGAGTAAGGGAGGCTTTTTTTATTTTTTATTGTTTTTAATGAAACCATCAGTCTGGCAGAGACACGGACTATAAATTCAGGCGATCGTTTTGTCATGACAGGATTTTTAGGGAGAAATAATAAAGCCATTGGCTAACGAAGGACAGAGCATGTTTTGGAGGGACGTTCACGAAACACACAAGACCAGCCAACTTCTATCACTGCATCACCTGCAGCCAAAATTCCATCCCGGCCCCTACGGAACGCTACGAAAGACGGAGAACGGCGGTGAAACTGACGAGCTGCTAAAGAAAGTCCCATTGCGAGAGCTATAAATTACTAATAATGGTGCCAAATCTCTTTTTAGTGGTAGATTGAGGAAAGATCTACCCCCCCCCCACCCCATGACCAGGCCATTTTTTGCAATATGTCACTGCATTGCTTTGACAATTGCGCAGTCGTGCGACGTTGTACCCAAATAAAGATTTTCCCCCATGAAATGGAGCTTTCGTTTGGTGGTATTTGATCACCTCTACAGTTTTTATTTTTTGCGCTAGAAAAAAGGAAAGGCCGACAATTTTGATACTTATCCGCTTCAGCCCCAGAAGGATTTAAACCCCCCCCCCCCCCCCCCCCTCCTGATCAGAGCACTTTTTGCGATTCGGCACTGCAGCGCTTTAACTGACAATTGCACAGTTGTGCGATGTTGCACCCAAACAAAATTGACGTCCTTTTTTCCCCACAAATAGAGCTTTCTTTTGGTGGTATTTGATCACCTCTGCGGTTTTTATTTTTTGCGCTATAAACAAAAAAAAGAGCGACAATTTTGAAAAAAAAAAAAAATATATATATATATTTTTTACTATAATAAATATCCCCCAAAAATATATATATAAAAAAAAAAAACATTTTTTCCTCAGTTTAGGCCGATATGTATTCTTCCACATATTTTTGGTAAAAAAAAAAAAAAAAACGCAATAAGCGTATATTGCTTGGTTTGCGCAAAAGTTATAGCGTCTACAAAATAGAGGATAATTGGAGGAGGAGGAGGACTGAGGGCTCCCGGGACGAGGAGGACTGAGGGCTCCCGGGACGAGAAGGAGGAGGAGGAGGACTGAGGGCTCCCGGAAGAGGAGGACGACGACTGAGGGCTCCCGGGACGAGGAGGACTGAGGGCTCCCGGGACGAGGAGGACTGAGGGCTCCCGGGACGAGGAGGACTGAGGGCTCCCGGGACGAGGAGGACTGAGGGCTCCCGGGACGAGGAGGACTGAGGGCTCCCGGGACGAGGAGGACTGAGGGCTCCCGGGACGAGGAGGACGAGGAGGACTGAGGGCTCCCGGAGGAGGAGGACTGAGGGCTCCCGGGAGGAGGAGGAGGAGGAGGACTGAGGGCTCCCGGGAGGAGGAGGAGGAGGACTGAGGGCTCCCGGAAGAGGAGTACTGAGGGCTCCCGGGACGAGGAGGACTGAGGGCTCCCGGGACGAGGAGGACTGAGGGCTCCCGGGACGAGGAGGACTGAGGGCTCCCGGGACGAGGAGGACTGAGGGCTCCCGGGACGAGGAGGACTGAGGGCTCCCGGGACGAGGAGGACTGAGGGCTCCCGGGACGAGGAGGACGAGGAGGACTGAGGGCTCCCGGAGGAGGAGGACTGAGGGCTCCCGGGAGGAGGAGGAGGAGGAGGACTGAGGGCTCCCGGAAGAGGAGTACTGAGGGCTCCCGGAAGAGGAGGACTGAGGGCTCCCGGAAGAGGAGGAGGAGGACTAAGGGCTCCCGGAAGAGGAGGAGGAGGACTGAGGGCTCCCGGGAGGAGGAGGAGGAGGAGGACTGAGGGCTCCCGGGAGGAGGAGGAGGAGGACTGAGGGCTCCCGGAAGAGGAGTACTGAGGGCTCCCGGGACGAGGAGGACTGAGGGCTCCCGGGACGAGGAGGACTGAGGGCTCCCGGGACGAGGAGGACTGAGGGCTCCCGGGACGAGGAGGACTGAGGGCTCCCGGGACGAGGAGGACTGAGGGCTCCCGGGACGAGGAGGACTGAGGGCTCCCGGGACGAGGAGGACGAGGAGGACTGAGGGCTCCCGGAGGAGGAGGACTGAGGGCTCCCGGGAGGAGGAGGAGGAGGAGGACTGAGGGCTCCCGGGAGGAGGAGGAGGAGGACTGAGGGCTCCCGGAAGAGGAGTACTGAGGGCTCCCGGAAGAGGAGGACTGAGGGCTCCCGGAAGAGGAGGAGGAGGACTAAGGGCTCCCGGAAGAGGAGGAGGAGGACTGAGGGCTCCCGGGAGGAGGAGGAGGAGGAGGAGGAGGACTGAGGGCTCCCGGGAGGAGGAGGAGGAGGAGGACTGAGGGCTCCCGGGAGGAGGAGGAGGAGGACTGAGGGCTCCCGGGAGGAGAAGGAGGAGGACTGAGGGCTCCCGGGAGGAGGAGGAGGAGGAGGAGGACTGAGGGCTCCCGGGAGGAGGAGGAGGACTGAGGGCTCCCGGGAGGAGGAGGAGGACTGAGGGCTCCCGGGAGGAGGAGGAGGACTGAGGGCTCCCGGGAGGAGGAGGAGGACTGAGGGCTCCCGGGAGGAGGAGGAGGAGGAGGAGGAGGACTGAGGGCTCCCGGGAGGAGGAGGAGGAGGACTGAGGGCTCCCGGGAGGAGGAGGACTGAGGGCTCCCGGGAGGAGGACGACGACTGAGGGCTCCCGGGAGGAGGAGGAGGGAGGAGGAGGACTGAGGGCTCCCGGGAGGAGGAGGAGGAGGACTGAGGGCTCCCGGGAGGAGGAGGAGGAGGACTGAGGGCTCCCGGGAGGAGGAGGAGGAGGAGGAGGAGGAGGAGGAGGAGGAGGAGGACTGAGGGCTCCCGGGAGGAGGAGAAGGAGGAGGAGGACTGAGGGCTCCCGGGAGGAGGAGGAGGACTGAGGGCTCCCCGGAAGGAGGAGGACTGAGGGCTCCCCGGAGGAGGAGGACTGAGGGCTCCCGGAAGGAGGAGGAGGAGGACGACTGAGGGCTCCCGGGAGGAGGAGGACGACTGAGGGCTCCCGGGAGGAGGAGGACGACTGAGGGCTCCCGGGAGGAGGAGGACGACTGAGGGCTCCCGGGAGGAGGAGGACGACTGAGGGCTCCCTGATGTTAACCCTTTCCCTAATATTTAGCACTGATCACTGTATTGGTGTCACTGGTCTCCAAAAAGTGTCACTTTGTCTGCCGCAATATCGCAGTCCCGCTATAAGTCGCCATTACTAGTAAAAATAAATAAATAAATACAAATTGAAAAAAACTTCAAAAATATATCTCAGCTTGTAGATGCTATAACTTTAGCGCAAACCAATCAATATATGCTTGTTGAGATTTTTTTTTTTTTTTTTTACCAAAAATATGTAGCAGAATACATATTGGCCTAAATTGATGAAGAAATGAGATTTTTTACATTTTTTTATTAGATTTATTTTATAGCAGAAAGCAAAAAATGTTTTTTTTTTTTTTTTTTAAATTGTCGGTCTTTTTTTGTTTTGTTTCTAGTGCAAACAATAAAAACTGCAGAGGTGATCAAATACCACCAAAAGAAAGCTCTATTTGTGGGAAAAAATAGGACATCCATTTTATTAGCATACAACGTTGCATTACCGCGCAATTGTCAGTTAAAGTAACACAATACTGTATCGCAAAACATGGCCTGGAAAGCGGGTAAAACCTTCCGGAGGGCAAGTGGTTGATCCATAGATGCATTAAGATAAAAAACCTTGCGTGTGCGCCACAGCCCCCCCCCCAATACCAACCTGAGCCCCCTCTCGATCCACTGATGTTGCAAGCGTCTTGGCTGCCCCGGACTCTCCCTCATTGGCTGAGATGGCAGCGCTCCACCATTGGCTCCCGGAACACAGACAGTGAGCCAATGAGGAGAGAGAAAGAGGGGGGCAGGGTGGGGCCAAACCGCAGCTCCGTGTCTGAATGGACAACGCAGGGCTGCGGCTTGGCTCAGGTGCCCCCATAGCAAGCTGGTTGCTGTGGGGGCACTCGGCAGGAGGGAGGGTCCAGGAGCACCAAAGAGGGACCCGAGAAGAGGAGGATCTGGGCTGCTCTGTACAAAACCAACTGCATAGAGGAGGGAAGTATAACTTTTTTTTTTCTTTAAAAATAAACAACGGAGACTTTAGTATCACTTTAAGCTTTAGGTTCCTTTACGAATTTTTTTATTTTTTTGGCGATGCTTCTTTTTGTAGGTCTCAGCCTTGCAGCGCCGTTTAGCGATACGTTTATTTGTAAAAGTTCACAAACAACTTTGAATTCGATCACCAGATCAGACAATCCTGCGAGATAAATGGGGTTTTTTTTACGCCGGGTCCATTTGTCGCCGGAGGCTCTGCTGCCTGCAAGAACGGCAATCATCTTTATAGCCAATAACTCTGAAATGTAATGTCATGCTTTAGAAAAAAAAAAACCACCGGCAGCAGATAGATCACATTTATTATAACGTCAGGGGGCGGAGGGGGAAATAAATAAAATTAAAACAGTTGGGGAAAAAAAAAAAAAAGAGGAGAAAGAGAGAGGAGAGGGATTGTATACGACACTTCACTTCGTGTGCGCCCCAGATTTCTCCACCTTCAACTGCAATAGTAATGAGACGTTATTAGCAGAATAAATTCCAGGCATGGAAACATCTTGGGAGAGACTCTCCAAATTATAGAGAGTTAGGACAGCAGTACATTGGGGTGACGTGGCAACTGCAGCTTACGCCTATATTTGCAAATGTGTGCAAACCCTTATTTTTATTTTATTTTTTAATGTGAAATGTTGGACAGGGTCAAATTGGTTTGCTGCAGGCTGGCTGGTAAGTGAGCTGGGAGTTTTTGTTTGTTTTTGTTTTTTTGACATGCGTTGCTCTACCATGTGCTCCTTCCTGCAAAGGCTTGTTATAGGTTGTGGTGGTTCCCATTTGTTTGTACAGCGGACTGTACAGTGACTGTCACTGTGATGGGAAATCGCAGGCTATTACAGCGATCATGTGGTCGAGAGCCGGTCCTCATGACTCCTGATTGTTAGTACGAGACCCAGTGGCGGTGCGTCCATAAGGGTGCACGGGCGCCGCCCCCTCTCTCCTGCCACCCCCCTCTAGCACCAATAGATAGATTTCTGCAATACATGAATCTATCTTTGGCCGCCGCTGCCACCCCCTATTTAGGCGCCGGGCGCCTGAATTACAGCGGTGGGGGTTGGTTTTGAAGCACCTGATTAGAGCCATAGGTTCTAATAGGCGTCAAAATAGGTGACCTTGCGAGCGCCATGCTGGGCGCTCGCAGGTCCCTCCGCTGTGCAAAAAAAGCGAATGGATATTCGCTTTCCTAACACTAAACCGCCTCTCCACCAATCAGGTGCTCGGATCTGTTACCCGTCACCTGATTGGCTGAAACGGCAGGCGCTGTGATTGGACGCCAGGCGTCCGATCATAGCAGAGGATGGGAAGAGACGACGGGAGAAGACATCGAGGAGCTGTCCCACTGAGACAGGCAAGTACAGACAGCGGGGGGCACACTGGCAGAGTTTGATGGGGCACACTGGCAGCGCTTGATGGGGCACAGTGGCTGCGCTTGATGGGGCACAGCGGCTGCGCTTGATGGGGCACAGCGGCTGCGCTTGATGGGGCACAGCGGCTGCGCTTGATGGGGCACAGCGGCTGCGCTTGATGGGGCACAGCGGCTGCGCTTGATGGGGCACAGCGGCTGCGCTTGATGGGGCACAGCGGCTGCGCTTGATGGGGCACAGCGGCTGCGCTTGATGGGGCACAGCGGCTGCGCTTGATGGGGCACAGCGGCTGCGCTTGATGGGGCACAGCGGCTGCGCTTGATGGGGCACAGCGGCTGCGCTTGATGGGGCACAGCGGCTGCGCTTGATGGGGCACAGCGGCTGCGTTTGATGGGGCACAGCGGCTGCGCTTGATGGGGCACAGCGGCTGCGCTTGATGGGGCACAGCGGCTGCGTTTGATGGGGCACAGCGGCTGCGCTTGATGGGGCACAGCGGCTGCGCTTGATGGGGCACAGCGGCTGCGCTTGATGGGGCACAGCGGCTGCGCTTGATGGGGCACAGCGGCTGCGTTTGATGGGGCACAGCGGCTGCGCTTGATGGGGCACAGCGGCTGCAATTGATGGGGTTTTTTTCAGAATATTTCAGTTTGTTTGCGTCCCCCCAAATATGTAGAAGAATACATATCAGCCTAAACTGAGGAAGAAAAAAAAAATAAAAATAGAAAAAAGTAAAATATATTGCTTTTTTATTTTTTTAAATGTTAGCTCTTTTTTTGTTTATAGCGCCAAAAATAAAAACCGCAGAGATGATCAAATACCACCAAAAGAAAGCTCTATTTATGGCGAAAAAAGAATGTCAATTTTGTTTGAGTGCAACGTCGCACGATCGCGCAATTGTCAGTTAAAGCGATGCAGTGCAATCGCAAAAAAAAGGGCTTGGTCGGGAAGGGGGTAAATCCTTCTGGGGCTGAAGTGGTTAAAGAGCAACTCCACTCTTGTTGAGGAAAAAACCCCTCCCCCTCTGGGTGATCTCTGTACATTGCAAGGATTTAAAACTAAAACTTTGTTGCAGATTCCTACCTTTTGTTATTCTTTAGAAACAGCCGTTTGTCTGTGTCCATGTGAAAAGTGAATCTGTATGGGGAGTGGTTTTACCATTATGAATCAGCTGCTGCACCTGCAGGGGGCTCCAATGAGGAAAGTGGGCGGGGTCTGCATCCCTTTAGCATTGATTTTTCTTTGGGATCATCTCACCAAAAATTAAAATTTTTTGATGCAGGGGATGCCCAAAATCTGACATGCATCTTAGTACAGACTTCGAGAAATCAGTGAGCCAATCACAGAAGCAGGAAATTACATTTCTTTTGAGGGGGGGGGGGCATTCTGTACACCATCTGTGTACAGAACACCTCCAGGTTGTCATATTGTATTTTACATCAAATTACAGAGCTGCAGATTGAAAAGGAAAGGTGATTTTTAACAACATTCAATCGCACTTTGACTTGTGTCGTCACTTTTTTTTTTTTTTCCCCCAATTTTTTTCCCAATGTAAGTGGAGTTACCCTTTAAAACCCCAAAGACAGAGCTGAGACTTTAGAAGAGGATTTTTGCAGCGATCTGTAATTCCGGAGATGGGGGTACTTCAGTCTCTGCCAATATCCAGTACAGAATCCTTGTCAGATGAAAGATAATTGGATGGAAAGTTTTTATGGTCCATTGTCTGATCATAAAATAGGTTTTTAAAAAGGGGAAGACATGCATCCTGCCAATTTCATTTATTCATTCAGCTCCTTCTCAATTTCCTTTTTCTTCCACTAAGGAAGATCTCTGTTAGGAAGTGGCACAGAACTATCAGGTGGAACGTTCCGGCACTTTTCATTATTTGAAAGCGGATCTATAGCCATATGTCTAATGACTGTCCAGATCCTCCTATACACATTTCCAGGCATTTTCAGAAATGTGCATTTGAAATACACTCACCGGCCAATTTATTAGGTACACCTGTTTAAATTGGCAGCAACTCAATGCATTTCGGCATCTAGACGCGGTGAAGACGACTTGCTGAAGTTAAAACCGAGCATCAGAATGGGGGAAGAAAAGGGCATTTAGGCGACTTTGAACGTGGGATGGTTGTTGGTGCCAGACGGGCTGGTCTGAGTATTTCTGAGGACTTTCACACACAACCATCTCTCGGGTTTACAGAGAATGGTGGGAAAAAGAGAAAATATCCAGTGAGCGGCGGTTGTGTGGAGGAAAATGCCTTGTTGAGGTCAGAGGAGAATGGGCAGACTGGTTCTAGATGATAGAAGGGCAACAATAACTCAAATAACCACTCGTTACATCCAAGGTATGCAGAATACCATCTCTGAATGCACAACACATCCAACCTTGAAGGAGATGGGCTACAGCAACAAAAGACCACACCGGGTGCCAATCCTGTCAGCTAAGAACAGGAAACGGAGGGTACAATTGGCACAGGATCACCAAAATTGGACAATAGAAGATTGGAAAGATGTTGCCCGGTCTGAGGAGTCTCGATTTCAGCTGCGACACTCAGATGGTGGGGTCAGAATTTGGCGCATGGATCCATCCTGCCTTGTATCACCGGTTCAGGCTGGTGGTGGGGGGGTAATGGTGGGGGGGATGGGATATCACCGGTTCAGGCTGGTGGTGGGGGTGTAATGGTGGGGGGGATGGGATATCACCGATTCAGGCTGGTGGTGGGGGTGTAATGGTGGGGGGGATGGGATATCACCGGTTCAGGTTGGTGGTGGGGGTGTAATGGTGTGGGGGGGATATTTTCTTGGCACACTTTGGGCCCCTTAGTACCAATTGAGCATCGTTTAAACGCCACGGCCTACCTGAGTATTATTGCTGACCATGTCCATCCCTTTATGACTACAGTGTCCCCATCTTCTGATGGCTCCTTCCAGCAGGATAATGCACCATGTCACAAAGCTCCAAATATCTCACCACTAGACAATGAGGTCCCTGTCCTCCAATGGCCTCCACACTCACCAGATCTCATCCAATAGAGCACCACACTCACCAGATCTCATCCAATAGAGCACCACACTCACCAGATCTCATCCAATAGAGCACCACACTCACCACATCTCATCCAATAGAGCACCACACTCACCACAGCTGCCCACAGTTAAAATGGTTGAGAGACTCAGTGGAGGGAGATTTCTACAACATATTTGGCAAGTACAGAATCACAGTATATATAACATCATATGCAAAGTGGTTGGAGGGAAGCTTCAGAATGGCAAAGATGTTTTTATTACAAATTATGCACCTGAACCGGACCCAAACTTGTACAGAACTTTTTTGCAATCTGCTCCGCAGCCGCCCCGAACACAAGTGAACCGACTCCATTGGGGGCCAGTCACACGTGCCTGTCATGCGAATTGGATGCAGAGAAAACCTGCATCCAATTTGCATATATGTGAGCCCAGCCTTATGCCCCGTACACACGATCCGATTATCGGACGAATGATCGTCCGTTTTTTTTTTTGCATGCTGATCTCATGTCGAATCTGATGAGTTTACTAAAGTCACGAAAATTCCCGCATGACAGCATACAAATTCGGAAGTGATGTCATGTGTTGTAATGCATTTGTATTGCATTTTCGAACGATAGGTGTACTGATAAAACGAAAATCGTACGATCTGGCATTGTACGAAAAAAATTTCCGTGCATGTCCGATAGAATAATAAATCGGATGAACTGTCCTGATCGGCTCTCGAAAGCTCTGTACTAACGATCTGATTATCGTACGATCGATTTGAATGCAGCATTTTTCGTACGATTTTCGGATCGTGTGTACGGGGCATTAGGGTGGAACAAGTAACATGTTTCCAATGCTGCAGACACTGCCCCATCCCCTCCCTGTGACAGCGGAACAGGGAGAAGATCCTCCTACTAGCTGTCAGTTTTTTAACCCCCTCGTGCCGATTGTAAGCAAATGTGTTCTCAGCTTGAAGGGGTTATACCAGAGTGATGCCAGCCGCAGTCCTCACCCCTGTACCATTGTTATCCGTTTGGCTGTTATCCGGAGTGGGAGGGGACATCTTCTTCTCCCCCCCCCCCCCCCCCGAGCGACCAGCTGACACATCCGCTGGCTGGCCGAAGACCTGAATGAAGCCGGAAACTACTTCAATCGGGTCTCCGATCTAATAACCCAGGAAATGATGTCATGACATCGCTTTCGTTTTACTCGGCTGCCAATGGCGCCGAATTAAAAACAATCCCTAGTATTCCAAAATGCAGATTTCAGAGTTTTGAATACTTTTAAATGCAAAGGAGGGGTTTGGGGTCCTATAGATCCCTTCATAAAGAGTCACCTGTCACTGCTCATTACTGTCACAAGGGATGTTTACATTCCTTGTGACAGCAATAAAAATGCTCAGAAGAATGTAAAAATTAAAAAAGTGTAAAAATAAAAATAAACAAAATAAATAATAATAAATTAATTTAACGTGCCCCGTCCCTCCGAGCTCGCGCGTAAAAGTGAATGTATACGCAAGTCACGCCCCCGCAAATGTAAACGGTGTTCAAAACACACATGTGAGGCATCACCGTGATCATCGGAGCGAGAGCAATAATTCTAGCACAGGACCTTCTCTGTAATTTTAAACTGGTAACCTGTAGATGTTCTTAAACGTCACCTATGGAGATTTTTAAGCACCGTAGTTTGTTGCTTTTCCACGAGCGTGCGCAATTTAAAAACATGACATGATATGTATTTATTTACTCGGCGTAACATCATCTCATACATTATACAAAAACTTGGGCTAATTTTACTGTTTTGTTATTTTTAACTAATGAAAGTGTCTTTTTTTTCCCAAAAAAAAATAGCGTTTGAATGATCTCTGCACAAATAACGCGTGACATAAGACATAAAATATTGCAACAATCGCCATTTTATTCTCTAGGGTCTCTGCTAAAATATATATATATATATATATGTATATATATATATATGTGTATGTATGTATGTATGTATGTATGTATGTATGTATGTATGTATGTATATATATATATATATATATATATATATATATATATACATATACACACATATATATATATATATAAAATTTATTTTATTTTTTTTATTTTGGGGGTTCTAAGTAATTTTCTACCAAAAAAAACCAGGTTTCAACTTGTAAGCAAATGTTAGAAAAAGGCTCAGGCATGAAAGAGTTCTGTGAATGAATGAACTACAAGTACCGACACCCTTTGCAGCTGTCGGCTTGTAGTTCTCAATGAACTACCATGGCAATGCGAAGGGCCATGGTAGTTCATTGATTCTACCTGTCAGTGTATCTGCTTGCCCATACGGGTCTGCTGGAGACCTGCATGGCACAAGCGATCTGCTGATCCCCGGTCAAATGCTTCACAGGCTTGGAAAAAAAAAAAAAAAAGTCCGGTGCACGATATTATGAGCGGAGATTTTTACTCTGCCCTGATACTAACCAACAAAATGGCCGCCTCCGAGGCGGTGACAACTTTGTCCTCATTAGCCGCTGTGCTGTCAAAACAGCGCAATCTTCCTGTACCGGAGTCTATTCGGTTGTTGGTTTTATGTCCAACCACCAATTCGTCACAATCTCCAATTACTAAGGGTTTAAATAAACCGGAAGTGACGTGGTTGGAGTTTCTGATGGGTTAGAGAAATTGACAGAACACCGGCGGCGGCGACGAAGGAGGGTTCGTCGCCGCCGAGGGTTTGGCGTCGTCTCCAGAAGTGGGGTACGGTACCTGTCCCCTCCCCCCTAAAAGGTGCCAAATGTGGCACGGAGGGGGGGGGGGGGGAATTTGACGGATAAGCGGAGGTTCCACTTTTGAGTGCAACTCCGCTTTAAGCATTATTTTTGCCTTAAAGGGGTTGTAAACCCTTGTGGTTTTTCAACTCAATACATTCTATGCATTAAGGTGAAAAACCTTCTGTGCTGCAGCTCTCCCCCCCAGACTCCCCCTTTTACCTACCTGAACCCGGTCTTTCCAGAGGCAGGGGCGAGCACACCAGCTCCAGCCGGTGTCTCGGGTTCCGCTTGGATAGATTGATAGATAGCAGCGCAACCATTGGCTCCCGCTGCTGTCAATCAAATCCAATGATGCGGGAGCAGGGAGGGCGGGGCTGAGTCCTGCTGTCTGTTTCAATAGATGCAGCATCAAGACACGGGAGCGTGCCCGCATGAGTGCCCCCGGGGGAGAGCAGCTCTCCAATGGGCACTGGAGAAGAGGAGGAGCGCCGCTGAGGGACCCCAAAAGAGGAGGATCGGGGCCACTCTGTGCAAAACCAACTGCACAGAGGAGGCAAGTATGACTTTTTTTTTTTTTCTTAAACCTGAACCTTTAGTTACCTTTTAATGCAGCTTTATACAGATAGATAACACTGGCAGCAAGACCGGCTTCAAGAACCCAACGCTCAGTCAGCTTGGAGCCAGTTATATTATATCCAATTCTTTATTGTACACCATTCATAGGAAAAGCGTCTCTGTTCACCTTGGGTTATCAGCTATAACCAAATGCAGCAATAAAATGTGATTAAATACACATGTATGGCCATCACAATACATGACTCATATTGGAAACTCAACAATTTCTATATAAACTGTTAAATGGGAAAATCTTACAGTAAATGTGATCAATTTACTTAAAAAAAAGACGCCAGAAATTTTGTGTTTTTATCTGTAGCAACTGCCTGAACACTATCAACAAACCACACTAAAACTGGAAAAATAGTAAATCTAAAAAAGGGAATAAAAAAAAAAATTGTACAAAAGAGCCAAAAAAAATGACGACAAACATTTAGAAGTGTTGGTAACTGTACTTGACAACCCTGTAATCAAACATTTTAGGATGATGTCACATGGGAGTTCCTCGGAGGACTTTTTTTTACTGAATACTACTTTCTTGTTTGTGAGTGTGGTAATGCACCCCATTGAAGAGCGCCCCTCTTCCTGCACACCAAAGATCCCCCAATTCCAGCACATGCATTCCCGTATACCTCCACCAATACAAGCACCAATCACAGAAAGGAAAGCCAACAGCATCAGACATTCTATAAAGATCAATAAATTAACTAATTCATTTTAAAAAATATATCAAGTCAAAACCCCTTTTTTTTTTTTTTTTAGTTTTGGGTAGAGTGGGGAAGGATTAGAACCCTTGTTCAGTTTTTCACGGCTATATAAAGCTCCATTGGATATATTTCCCCTCACTCCCCGTCTCAGTTACAATGGTTTTACCAGAGAGGAAGCAAAAAAAAAAAAAAAATCTGCAAGGGACAGACTAAAACAAAAATCTTTAAACAACCGCTGGTTGTATTTTTTACATTTTTTTTTTCAGGACCTGCAAGGTAAAGACATAATGTGCTAGCATGCATCACATACTAGCACATTATGTGAAACTTACCAGAAAACAAAGCCCTCCAGCGAATGCGATGTCATCGCTGGAGGCCGCGTCCATCTTCACCCATCTTTCTTCTGGATCCGCGGACTCCGGCTGTGCACATGTGCGGGGGTGTATTGGCTCCATGTACAGTGGATATCTCCCTAAATGGCGCATGTTTAGGATAAAATTTACAGTACCTACAGGTAAGGCCTTATTATAGGCTGACCTATAGGTACAAACTACTGTATGCACAGGGATTTTCTTCCTCTTTAAAGTGGTTGTAAAGGCTGAAAGTTTGCATCCCATACATGAAAAAGGTTGTAATCCTCACCTTAATGCATACTATGCATCAAGGTAAAAAACCTGCTGCGATGCAGCAGCCCTCCAGAGCCCCCCTTTTAGTTACCTGAACCCTATCGCCTCCAGCCGGTGTCTTGGGTCCTGATTGGATAGATAGTAGCGCAGCCATTGGCTCCCCCTGCTGTCAATAAAATTTAATGAGGCGGGAGGCGGGAGCCGGGGGGGGCGGGGCTGAGTCCTGCTGTCTGTGTCAATGGACGCAGCAGCAAGACACAGGAGTGCGCCCGCCCGAGTGCCCCAAAGGAAGAGCGGCTCTCCATCGGGGCACTCGAAAAGAGGAGGAGCCAGGAGCACCACTGGAGGGACCCCAGAAGAAGAGGATCGGGGGGCCACTCTGTGCAAAACCAACTGCACAGACGCAGCAAGTAAGACATTTGTTTTTCTTTTTTTTAAATGAACCTTTACATATCCTTGAAGGTAAAAAAAAAAAAAAAAACTTCCAGTGGGGGCCATTGGCTCCTGCTGCTGTCAATCACAGCCAGTGAATCAATCAGGAGAGAGCAGGGGAGCAGTGCCAGCCACGGCTCTATGTGTCTTATGGACGCATAGAGCAGGACACAGGAGCAAACACGCACCAGTTGCCCCCCATAGCAAGCGGCTTGCTATTGGGGGCACTGGTCTAGGGGGAGGAGCCAGGAGCCCTGACGGGGGGACCCGAGAAAACAAGGATCTGGGCTGCTCTGTGCAAAACCATTACACAAAGCAGGTGGGTATGACATGTTTGTTAAAATTTAAGGTATGAATATTTTATACATAGTTAGTTATATGTTCATACCTGGCCAATATCCCTGGAAGCTGGAAATCACTGAAGAAGAAACCACTGCTCCAGTGATCTCCACATCAAACAACTGGCCTCCTGCATTCTAAACACAGGAGTTTGGCTGCTCGGCTCAGGCTCAAAAGTTTTCTTAGAGAAACTGCAAACACAGTATGGCTGTTGGTGTCCATACCGAGAACTGAAAAAAAAAAAAAACCATGACGAAACATAGGATTCCCCTAAAAAAAAAAAAAAAATAATAATAATATATGGGGTTCCTGTTCCTCTACCCATTTTCTGTCTGGTAGTACGTTGTCAGGAGGACAGGAAGTGAAGGCAAATCTCTTAAAAAGGGAGTCCCAGACACCAGTGAAAATCTGACAGGGGTTCTAACTTTTCATACCAAAACTAAGAAAGAAAAGGTTTTGTCTGGACACATACAGTACTTTATTCAAATTCCCATTGCAAAATGGAAAATACAAAAAACGTAAAAAGGATATATTATTTAAAGGGTGAGACCATTGAAAAGTGATATTTTAGTTAAAAGGTAAGCTCAACTTTTTACAAAAAAATAATGCACATTTTTTTGCAGGTAAAAAAAAAAAAAATTTGCATTCATTATTTTTGTTAAGGAGTCCGTTAAGCATTGCACCCGCGATCAGAAGATCGCTGATGCCATGCAGGACTCCTGCAAACCTGTCAGTGTATCTACTTGCTTGTACCTTGTATGGGCAAGCAAATACTGACAGGAAGAATCAATGAACTGCCACAGCACTCATTGAGAACTACAAGCCGACAGCTGCCAACTTGTAGTTTTCCCATTTACAGAACGCTGTAAAATGAGTGACGCAGCTAGGTGGGCGGAGCCCCACACGGCCGCGTTTTTTTAAACATTTTGACAGCTTGCTGGGGGGGGAGAAGTTCCCCCGCTAGCTGTCAAAGCAAGGGGATTGGGGGCAGTCATTTCGTAACATGTTACACCTTGAATATGGATGTAACATGTTACGAAGGTGAACTAATCCTTTAAAAGGTGGAGCCTAACGGGTTGTGTCTACTCCTCATTTCTTATACGACTTGGACACTCCAGCATCCAGATTTCTCTGATATACACTATTCCTGACCACCTGGGAGATTTTGGTGTTCCCAACCCACAATTGTGTGTCCCAGCTCCCTGTTATATTCTCCACCATCCAAAATAAAAATCCAGCACAAATGGTGGGCACAGCAAGTAGGGATGAGCTTCGTGTTCGAGTCGAACCCATGTTCGACTCGAACATCGGCTGTTCGACCGTCCGTCGAATTGCGAACGTTATGGGCCGTTCAGCGCCAAATTCGTGTGGCGCGTCACGGCCCATAATTCACTGCGGCAGCGCAGTGCATTGCTGGCTGATGATTGGCCAAGCATGCACTATGACCTGCATGCTTGGCCAATCACAGCGCCGTCAGTAGAGAGAGCTGTAATTGGCCAAAGCCAGGGTGGCTTTGGCCAATTATGGCTCAGGGGATTTAGTACACGCCCCACACTATATAAGGCCGCCTGCACGGCGGCCCTGTGTAGTGTGTTCCGGTGTGCTGATAGAGAGAGAGACAGACAGTGTCATTTGATTTGAGTTAGCTAGATTAGGCTAGATCTGTTCCTGCTATTTACATTTAGTGCAGTGCGTCCTGCTCACAGTGTTCAGCTAGATCCGTTCCTGCTATTTACATTTAGTGCAGTCAGTGCGTCCTGCTCACAGTGTTCAGCTAGATCCGTTCCTGCTATTTACATTTAGTGCAGTGCGTCCTGCTCACAGTGTTCAGCTAGATCTGTTCCTGCTATTTACATTTAGTGCAGTCAGTGCGTCCTGCTCACAGTGTTCAGCTAGATCCGTTCCTGCTATTTACATTTAGTGCAGTGCGTCCTGCTCACAGTGTTCAGCTAGATCTGTTCCTGCTATTTACATTTAGTGCAGTGCGTCCTGCTCACAGTGTTCAGCTAGATCTGTTCCTGCTATTTACATTTAGTGCAGTGCGTCCTGCTCACAGTGTTCAGCTAGATCCGTTCCTGCTATTTACATTTAGTGCAGTGCGTCCTGCTCACAGTGTTCAGCTAGATCTGTTCCTGCTATTTACATTTAGTGCAGTGCGTCCTGCTCACAGTGTTCAGCTAGATCCGTTCCTGCTATTTACATTTAGTGCAGTGCGTCCTGCTCACAGTGTTCAGCTAGATCTGTTCCTGCTATTTACATTTAGTGCAGTGCGTCCTGCTCACAGTGTTCAGCTAGATCTGTTCCTGCTATTTACATTTAGTGCAGTCAGTGTGTCCTGCTCACAGTGTTCAGCTAGATCTGTTCCTGCTATTTACATTTAGTGCAGTCAGTGCGTCCTGCTCACAGTGTTCAGCTAGATCTGTTCCTGCTATTTACATTTAGTGCAGTGCGTCCTGCTCACAGTGTTCAGCTAGATCTGTTCCTGCTATTTACATTTAGTGCAGTGCGTCCTGCTCACAGTGTTCAGCTAGATCCGTTCCTGCTATTTACATTTAGTGCAGTGCGTCCTGCTCACAGTGTTCAGCTAGATCCGTTCCTGCTATTTACATTTAGTGCAGTCAGTGCGTCCTGCTCACAGTGTTCAGCTAGATCCGTTCCTGCTATTTACATTTAGTGCAGTGCGTCCTGCTCACAGTGTTCAGCTAGATCTGTTCCTGCTATTTACATTTAGTGCAGTGCGTCCTGCTCACAGTGTTCAGCTAGATCCATTCCTGCTATTTACATTTAGTGCAGTCAGTGCGTCCTGCTCACAGTGTTCAGCTAGATCCGTTCCTGCTATTTACATTTAGTGCAGTCAGTGCGTCCTGCTCACAGTGTTCAGCTAGATCCGTTCCTGCTATTTACATTTAGTGCAGTGCGTCCTGCTCACAGTGTTCAGCTAGATCCGTTCCTGCTATTTACATTTAGTGTAGTCAGTGCGTCCTGCTCACAGTGTTCAGCTAGATCTGTTCCTGCTATTTACATTTAGTGCAGTCAGTGCGTCCTGCTCACAGTGTTCAGCTAGATCCGTTCCTGCTATTTACATTTAGTGCAGTGCGTCCTGCTCACAGTGTTCAGCTAGATCTGTTCCTGCTATTTACATTTAGTGCAGTGCGTCCTGCTCACAGTGTTCAGCTAGATCTGTTCCTGCTATTTACATTTAGTGCAGTGCGTCCTGCTCACAGTGTTCAGCTAGATCCGTTCCTGCTATTTACATTTAGTGCAGTGCGTCCTGCTCACAGTGTTCAGCTAGATCCGTTCCTGCTATTTACATTTAGTGCAGTCAGTGCGTCCTGCTCACAGTGTTCAGCTAGATCCGTTCCTGCTATTTACATTTAGTGCAGTCAGTGCGTCCTGCTCACAGTGTTCAGCTAGATCTGTTCCTGCTATTTACATTTAGTGCAGTGCGTCCTGCTCACAGTGTTCAGCTAGATCCATTCCTGCTATTTACATTTAGTGCAGTCAGTGCGTCCTGCTCACAGTGTTCAGCTAGATCCGTTCCTGCTATTTACATTTAGTGCAGTCAGTGCGTCCTGCTCACAGTGTTCAGCTAGATCCGTTCCTGCTATTTACATTTAGTGCAGTGCGTCCTGCTCACAGTGTTCAGCTAGATCCGTTCCTGCTATTTACATTTAGTGTAGTCAGTGCGTCCTGCTCACAGTGTTCAGCTAGATCTATTTCTGCTATTTACATTTAGTGCAGTCAGTGCGTCCTGCTCACAGTGTTCAGCTAGATCCGTTCCTGCTATTTACATTTAGTGCAGTGCGTCCTGCTCACAGTGTTCAGCTAGATCCGTTCCTGCTATTTACATTTAGTGCAGTGCGTCCTGCTCACAGTGTTCAGCTAGATCCGTTCCTGTTATCTTCCTACTGACAGGCAGGCTTGTCTGGTTACAGTATATAAAGCTACCTGAAGAAAATTACAGGTGTTCTATCCCAGCTTAGTGCAGCTACAGGCCATTAGTATGTCTGGAAGGCCAAGAAGGAGAGGCAGACAGTCACAAGCCAATAAGAGAGGGCAAGCAGGCTCTGTGTCTAGTGCTGGTCGTGGAGACGGTGCATCCTCATCAGCCCGTGGCCATGGGACACGCTTGGCCTTTTTTTCGGCAGCTGGCCGTGTTGAGCCGCAACATGCAGAAAACTTGGTCGAGTGGATGACCAAGCCGTCCTCATCCTCCTCATCCTCTCTCACCCATGCCCAGGGTGCTTTGTCTGGCAAAGCAGCGGCCTCTTCCCTCAGCTCAATGTCATCAGTGACTCCTTCCCTAGCTCCACCATGTCCTCCTGAGGATTCCCTCGAACTGTTTGACCACAGTGTTGGGTACATGCTCCAGGAAGATGCCCAGCGTTTGGAAGGCTCTGATGATGATACTGAGCTCGATGAAGGCAGTAACATGAGCACGGACAGAGGGGGTGCCCAAGAAGGACAGCAATCTGGCAGTCATGCTCCCCCTGCTGCAGCATACTGCCAGGTTTGCTCCAGTGATGAGGAGGGAGGGGATGATGAGGTCACTGACTCAACGTGGGTGCCTGATAGGAGAGAGGAGGAGGAGGAGGAGGAGGAGGCGGCACATCACCAACGAGGCAGGATGCCCTCCAGGGGCCAGCCTAAGGGCAGCACATTGACTGCATTACACCCCAAAGCTCCACATGTGCAGGGCGCTGCAGTCTCTGCGCGTTATTCAAAAAGTTCTTTGGTGTGGGCCTTTTTTGAGACGAGTGCATCAGATCGCACCGCTGCTATTTGCAACATATGTCTCAAGCGTATCTCGCGTGGCCAAAACATCTCCCGCTTGGGTACCACATGCTTGACCAGACATATGTTGACCTGCCATGCAGTTCGTTGGCAAGCATATCTAAAAGACCCACACCAAAGAACAAAGAGGATCTCTCCTTGCTCCTCATCAGCTGAGATTTCCAACCCCACTAGACCTTCAGTCCTCTCTGAGACCTGCAGTGAGAGGAATGAAGGTGTAGAATTAGGTGTGTCACAGCCAAGTACTTGTGGGCAATCTGCTTTTGGTACACCGACGTCAGATTGTACCAGGCAAATTTCCCTGCCCCAGCTGCTGCACCGCCGAAAGAAGTTCGCTCCCAGCCATCCACATGCCCAGCGGTTGAATGCTAGCTTGGCAAAATTGCTAGCACTTCAACTGCTGCCTTTTCAGTTGGTAGACTCTGCCCCCTTCCGTGAGTTTGTGAAATGTGCGGTTCCTCAGTGGCAGGTACCCAAACGCCACTTTTTCTCACGGAAGGCGATTCCGGCTCTCTACCGGCATGTGGAAGGCAATGTCCATGCCTCGCTGGACAGGGCGGTCAGCGGTAAGGTGCATATTACCGCTGACTCATGGTCCAGTAGGCATGGACAGGGACGTTACTTAAGTTTCACGGCGCATTGGGTGACTCTGCTGGCAGCTGGGAAGGATGCAGGACAAGGTGCAGTAGTGTTGGAGGTTGTTCCGCCACCACGCCTCCAAAATGCTGATTGTGACACACCTCTCTCCTCCACCCCCTCCTCTTCTTCTTCCTCCATGGCCTCTTCCTCGGAACCAGCGGTGCTCCGTAGGCGTTCAAGGGGCTACGCAAGTACGCAGGCCAAAAGATGCCATGCGGTGCTTGAGCTGGTGTGCTTGGGGGACAGGAGCCACACTGGGGCAGAGGTTCTGTCAGCTCTGCAGGGGCAGGTTCAGAGGTGGTTGACGCCACGCCAACTTAAGGCAGGAATGGTGGTTTGCGACAATGGCACCAACCTCCTCTCTGCCCTCCGACAGGGACAACTGACCCATGTGCCCTGTTTGGCTCACGTCCTTAACTTGGTGGTGCAGCGGTTCTTGGGCAGGTACCCGGGCTTACAGGATGTCCTGAGGCAGGCCAGGAAAGTCTGTGTGCATTTCCGCCGGTCATATAATGCCAGTGCTCGGCTGACGGACCTCCAAAAGGAGTTTAACCTGCCCAAGAACCGCCTAATCTGTGACATGCCCACCAGGTGGAACTCGACATTGGCCATGCTGCAGCGGCTGCACACGCAGCAGAGGGCCATCAATGAGTACCTGTGCGACTATGGCACCAGGACAGGGTCAGGGGACCTTGGTTTTTTTTCCCCACGCCAGTGGGCCATGATCAGGGATGCATGCACTGTCCTGTCACCATTCGAGGAGGCCACGAGGATGGTGAGCACTGACAGTGCATGCATCAGTGACACTGTCCCCCTTGTCCACCTGTTGGAGCACACGCTGCGTGGAATAATGGACAGGGCACTTGAGGCAGAACAGAGGCAGGAAGAGGAGGACTTCCTTAGCTCTCAAGGCCCCCTTTATCCAGACAGTGTTCCTGCGTGCCCGCCGATCACACAGGAAGAGGACGAGGAGGAGGAGGAGGAGGAGGAGGAGGAAGATTGTGTCAGTATGGAGGTGGAGCCTGGCACTCAGCATCAGCAGTCTTTAAGGGATCAGTCCCAAGGAACACATGGACTTGTACGTGGCTGGGAGGAGGTGGCTGCGGACGTTGTTGTCCTTAGTGACCCAGAGGACTCCGGACCGAATGCCTCAGCAAACCTACGCTGCATGGCCTCCCTGATCCTGCAAAGCCTGCGTAAGGATCCTCGTATTCGTGGTATCAAGGAGAAGGACCAATACTGGCTGGCAACCCTCCTTGATCCACGTTACAAGGGTAAGGTTGCGGACCTTATCTTGCCATCGCAGAGGGAGCAGAGGATGAAACATCTTCGGGAGGCCTTGCAGAAAGGTCTGTGCAACGCGTTCCCAGAGACTGGGAGGTTACAAACTCCTGTTTCTGGACAACGTGTTGCTGAGGCTTCGGTCAGTCAAAGAAGGAGCGGTGGAGAAGGTGGCCGTCTGACCGATGCGTTCAGACAATTTTTTGGTCCGCAGCCCCAAGGTATGATCGGTTCCAGCAACCATCGCCAGCGTCTGTTTTACATGGTGCAGGAATACCTATGGGCAAGATCAGACTTGGACACCTTTCCCACCGAAAATCCTCTGGGTTACTGGGTCTTGAGGATGGATCACTGGCCAGAGCTTGCACAGTATGCAATTGAGCTACTGGCCTGTCCTGCATCCAGCGTTCTTTCGGAACGCACATTCAGTGCTGCTGGAGGCGTGGTAACCGATCACAGGGTGCGTCTGTCCACTGACTCGGTCGATCGGCTGACCTTCATAAAAATGAATCAGTCTTGGATCACCACCAGCTACCAAGCACCTGATGCTGATGTAACTGAATAATTTTTTTCAGATCCCTTCAAAGACTGCCTATGCTGATGCTGAGTGACTATCCCTGAGTAATTATCCTCTTCCTCCTCAATCATCACGCTGATAGCTTGTAAGAACATTTTTGGTTCTGGGCGCCACCACCAGTGCCTAAGGCACAATTTTTCAGCCCCTGTTTAACAGGGGCGTGTAATTACAATTTTTGATGTAATACTTTGCAGCAGGGCTCGTTCCTGCATTCCAACTAGAGTGTCTGTGAGGGGTTGCAGTGTTGTGGCACCAGCACCAGTGCCTAAGGCCCAATTTTTCTGCCCCTGTCTAACAGGGGCGTGTAATTACAATTTTTGATGCAATACTTTGCAGCAGGGCTCGTTCCTGCGTTCCAACTAGAGTGTCTGTGAGGGGTTGCAGTGTTGTGGCACCAGCACCAGTGCCTAAGGCCCAATTTTTCAGCTCCTGTTCAACAGGGGCATGTGATTACAATTCTTGATCTAATATTTCACAGCAGGGCCCTGTGAGGGCTTACAGTGTTTTGGCCACAGCAACACCTAAGGCCCAAATTTCTGCTGAGTATATAGGGCAGGACCCTACTTTCAAACATCTAACTTACAAATGACTCCTACTTGCAAACGGAAGGAAACAGGAAGTGAGATGAAATCTACCCCTAGGAAGGGAAATTCTCTCATGTAAGAGTTAATATGGGAAAACAATTTCTCCTTTCCACTGATGCTTTCCAATCCTTGTTCCACAAAAAAACCCAAATTTTCAAAAAACATTTTTCATTGGGACAAAAAAGTGAGGTGAAATCTTCTGAAGAGGAGGAAAGACGCAAAACAAATGTCACAGGGGTGATAACCCTTCCCTATGTTTTCCAAAAAGCTTAGAAAAGATTTTTTGGCTGGAGCTAAACACGTTAAAAATGTTCAAAATTACAAACAGATTCTACTTAACAACAAACCTACAGTCCCTGTCTTGTTTGCACCGCCTGTATACTGCTGTTCAGAGTATATAGGGACCTTTCCTTATTTTAATTTGGGTGCGGGGTTCCCCTTAATATCCATACAAGACCCAAAGGGCCTGGTAATGGACTGGGGGGTACCCATGCCGTTTGTCTCACTGATTTTCATCCATATTGCCATGACCCGACATGACATTAAACCCGCAAGCAGTTTTAAATGAGATTTTTTCCTTTAAAAATGACATTTGGTGCAGGGACTGTTCTAAACATGGGAAACACGCGTCACTTTACAGGCATACTATAGACACCCCCCAGGTACGATATTTAAAGGAATACTTCACTTTTTTTTTTTTACTTTAAGCATCATTAAAATCACTGCTCCCGAAAAAACGGCCGTTTTTAAAAGTTTTTTTTGCATTGATACATGTCCCCTGGGGTAGGACCCGGGTCCCCACACCCTTTTTAGGACAATACCATGCAAATTAGCCTTTAAAATGAGCACTTTTGATTTCGAACGTTCGAGTCCCATAGACGTCAATGGGGTTCTAACGTTCGTGCGAACTTGTGGTCCGTTCGCGGGTTCTGGTGCGAACCGAACCGGGGGGTGTTCGGCTCATCCCTAACAGCAAGTAAGCACATGCTCAGCACAGAGATTTCACCAATAAAGTCTTCAAAAGGAGGAAAGAGACAGGGGGGGGGCGGGATATCTTGCTAGAAGCTGACAAACACTAAAATATCAGTTTTTCAAGGACTGACCCTTTAATGGTGCTCTTTGCTGGAAAGATCTGCTTCACAATAGATGGGGATTAACATACCTCATAATCCAGAATACTGAACCCGAGCCCTCTTTTGTCCTTCTCCAGTTCAACAATTTCCACATCTGGAGACCACAAAGTCAACTCTCCATTGTCTTCTTCATCATTCAGCTCAAGTTCCTGAGCTGTATCTTCTGCTGACTTTACCTAAAAACAAAAAGAATGAATTAAAAAAAAAAAAAAATATATATATATATATATATATATATATATATAGTGTGTGTAGAATATTATATATATATATATATATATATATATATATATATATAATCTACACACACACACACATTATGTATACCTACATACAGTATCTCACAAAAGTACACCCCTCACATTTTTGTAAATATGTTATTATATCTTTTCATGTGACAACACTGAAGAAATGACACTTTGCTACAATGTAAAGTAGACAGCACGTGCTCAGCGTCATATCCAGAGGTTGTCTTTGGGAAATAGACGTATGAGTGCTGCCAGCATTGCTGCACAGGTTGAAGGGGTGGGGGGGGGGGGGGTCAGCCTGTTAGTGCTCAGACCATACGCCGCACACTGCATCAAATTGGTCTGCATGGTTGTCTTCCCAGAAGGAAGCCTCTTCTAAAGATGATCCACAAAAAAGTCTGCAAACAGTTTGGTGAAGACAAGCAGACTAAGGACATGGATTACTGGAACCATGTCCTGTGGTCTGATGAGACCAAGATAAACTTATTTGGTTCAGATGGTGTCAAGCATGTGTGGCGGCAACCAGGTGAGGAGTACAAAGACAAGTGTGTCTTGTCTACAGTCATGCATGGTGGTGGGAGTGTCATGGTCTGGGGCTGCATGAGTGCTGCCGGCACTGGGGAGCTACAGTTCATTGAGGGAACCATGAATGCCCACATGTACTGTGACATACTGAAGCAGAGCATGATCCCCTCCCTTCGGAGACTGGGCCGCAGGGCAATTTTCCAACATAACGACCCCAAACACACCTCCAAGATGACCACTGCCTTGCTAAAGAACCTGAGGGTAAAGGTGATGGACTGGACAAACATGTCTCCAGACCTAAACCTTATTGAGCATCTGTGGGACATCCTCAAATGGAAGGTGGAGGAGCGCAAGGTCTCTAACATCCACCAGCTCTGTGATGTCGTCATGGAGGAGTGGAAGAGGACTCCAGTGACAACCTGTGAAGCTCTGGTGACCTCCATGCCCAAGAGGGTTAAGGCAGTGCTGGAAAATAATGGTGGCCACACAAAATATTGACACTTTGGGACCAATTTGGACATTTTCTCTTAGGGGTGTACTCACTTTTGTTGCCAGCGGTTTAGACATTAATGGCTGTGTGTTGAGTTATTTTGAGGGGACAGCAAATTTACACTGTTATACAAGCTGTACACTCACTACTTTACATTGTAGCAAAGTGTCATTTCTTCAGTGTTGTCACATGAAAAGATATAATAAATCATTTACATAAATGTGAGGGGTGTACTCACTTTTGTGAGATACTGTATATATTTATATTTAAGACTAGAATTATATCCGACAATAACAATATTAAACTGAAGCACAGTGCCATCTGCAGGCTGATGGTTTATGAATAAGGCTTTCAGCCTGCCTGTGATCATGTTTATTTAGGACCAGAGCTGTCATCAATGGTCTTATCTGACAGCTGGCATCCGTGCACAGTGACAGCTGCAGCGGTCAAAAGGGGATCGCATATCAACGTTTCCTCAGCACAGTGTACAGGGGAACTTTAATCTATATATTGCTGTTGGGAAGCAGTTAAATGAATGTTAGAAGGGTAAATACACCTGTAAACATCTGAGAAAATCCAAGGTTCCACTTAGAATACCAATGAGCCTTGATACATTACCTTATTAACCTGTGCAACTGCTTGTTCTGTATGGAAAACATCCTCTTCCTAGAGACAAAAATAAATAAATAAAAAAAATAAAATGCACAAATAAATAAAAAAGGTACCCAACACAACATTTGCAAGCATTTCCCTTAAACACATGGACTGTCCCACTCACATGTATCCATAGATGAAAATAGGGGATCTATTTATAAATGTTTTCACACTCCGGCGACGACCACACCTGATGAAGTCTTCTATGATGAAATGCGTAGGGAAGGGCTTGCAGAGGAGAATTCAATACACACAACTTACCAGAAGTGGGAAGGTATTGATGCCAAATGGATGCATGTAGTGGCGGTATTGCTGGATTCTACTTCGTATTAAGCGATTACGCACTTTTATTATCTTAATAAACTGGGTTTTTACTTTACTACTCTATGAGAGTTGCCCCCTCCTTTACTTGTTATGTACATAAGTAAAACCAGTGGAAGCCTCCAAGGATGTGGTGAGATCGAGCTATTTGGAACTATAAGGGTTTAACCCTATATGTGCTTTTCCAGTAAGGATCCTGCGTGAGCACTGTCTGGAGCACACATTAAAGTGGGTGTTTCTTTTGCTGCTGCACGGTCACAGCAGATGGGATCTGATCTTTTGGGCCGATTTTGAATATTGGACATTCTTTGATGACAGTATATGGGCAATATTGGATGCTTTTACATTCTTTGAGGTCACTACAGTGGGTATAGAAAAAAAACACCCCCTTTAAAATAATCAAATTTTTTAGCTTGCAGCCTGAAATGAAGACAGACACAGATTTTGGTTTTCTCCAGGTGTATTTACTCAGTGCAACTTATAACATCCAAATGAAAGATATAACACCAACATGTCAGAAAAAGAAAAAAGAAAAGAAAATTCAAAAATATAGAACCACTGAGCTGGAAAAAAGGATCACCCCCTCCTAAAAATGAGTTGTAAACTCAATCAGGTGTAGCTAATCACCTTCTTGATGGCACACAAAGCCATTTGATTTTCAACTGTGATCAGCTGTGGTCATTTTGATTAGCTCGGCATGAAAAGAGCTTTTCTGGAGCATGTCGGTACCTGGTAGTGCAACTGAAGCAAGAAATTAACTATGGGTTGCAAGGCACTGTCAAAAGATCTCCCTAGGATAAAGTTGTTGACAGGCACAAGTCAGGAGATGGATACAAAAAAAGTTCAAAGGCTTTTTTACCAATGCCTAGAAGCACGGTGAAATCTATTATTAAGAAGTGGAAGGTATTTGGTACAACACAGAGCCTCTCTGGATCAGGACATCGCTCCAAACTGGATGAAAGAGCCAGGAGGAAACTGGTCAGAGAGGCCACCAAGAGGTCTACAGCAACTCTGAAGCAATTGCAGGATCTTATGACAAATAGTGGACATTGTGTGTATGCGACAACAATATCACACATTCCCCACAAATGTGGCTTGTATGGGAGGGGTTCTAGAAAAAAAGCCACTCCAAGGAAAGCCCCATGCAGTCACCACTGAGGTTTGCCAAAATGCACCTTAAAGATTCTGAGGCCACATGGAAAAAGTTGCTATGTGAGATGAGACTAACATTATCGTTTGGTGTTGAGGCCAAATAATTCACTGTCTGGCAGAAATCCAATAAAGCTCACCATTAAAATAAAAATAAAACACCATTCCTACAGTAAAGCATGGAGGTGGCAATATCATGTTATGGGGGCGTTTCTCTGCAGCAGGCGACAGGAGCACCTGTCAGGATCGAGGGAAAAAATGGATGGTCTAAAATACCGTCAAAGTCAAAGGAAAATCAGCTGCCCTCTGCCAGAAAGTTGTCAAGGGGAAGAAGGTTTACCTTTTTTTTTTAAAGCATGAAACTTTTTTTTCCCAAAAAACGCGTTCGAAAAATTGCCGTGCACGATAAAACGACCGCCATTGTATTCTCTAGGGTCTCTGCTAAAAAAAACAAAATATAATGTTTGGGGGTTCTTTTTTTTTTTTTTTTTTTGCTAGAAAATTACAAAGTATGATTTTTACATGTAGGAGAGAAATATCAGAATTGGCCTGGGTGGCAAGTGGTTAAAAAGACTGCAGTCCAAAATCTGTCACCCTCAAATGTAACTGAACTTGAGCAGATCTGCAAAGAAGAGCGGGCAAATATTGCAAAGTCTAGATGTGCAAAAGTTAGTATACACAAATCCCAACAGACTAAAGGCTGTAAATAAAGCAAAAGGAGGTTCAACAAAATACCGACACAAGGGGGTGATCCTTTTTCCAACTCTGGGATTTTGATTTTTTTTTTTCTAACATGTTGGTATTTTATCTTTCACTTGGATGTTATAAGTTGCACTAGTAAATACAGCTGGATAAAACAAAAAACTCTTTCTTCATTTCGGGCTGCAAAGCAACAAAATGTGATTTTAAAAAAAGGGGGTTATCTTTTTCCATACCCACTGTACATGGGCAAACTGTTTGGACATTACCATTGATGTGTGTTAACATGGTTATGATATTCACTGTTATGATTTGAAGGATATATATATTTTTTTTTTTTTTGCGTATAGTGCTGCACTTTATCCAATGTTATTTGCTTTTACATTAAAAAACAAACTCCAATTTCTATCGTACCAAAACAATTAAAATCGTTCTCCAAAAATGTGATTGTTTTGGCACGATAGAATTTGAAGCACGCTTGCAGCTCTAACACAGGACACTAATGTAAAATGAGTGTGGACTTCACATTCATTCACCTATTCATTTATTTATTATTTTTTGTGTTATTTAATCACGATGATTTGTGTTTACGTGTTAGGGATATGATCATGTATATATGAAGGTTTTTTTGTGTGGTTTTATATTACATGATTGACATTTATATCTTTATATAATATTTCCTATGAGTGGTATTGTGCTGCATTTCTTTGTTTTTCAATGCACATTTGGTGCCGGTGTTCTGCCGACAAAGTTCCGCTCGGCGGATTAGTTCCCCCCTCTACTGCGCATGCGCAGTAGAAGCCGGCGGAAATAGCCGAAGCGGAACAGCTGAAAATCAGCTGTACACGGCGCCTGTTAGAGGGCCCCTCGCGGGCTCGCTACGCTTCGGGCACGGCCTCGCAGCGCTCGGCACTTTTAGATTCCCCCTCTAGGTCCACTTGGATAGAGGGGAAGGAACCTGGACCCAGAGAGCAGGCGCCGTGTACAGCTGATCGAAGCGTTTGAGCTTCGGCTATCTCCGGCGGCCAACAGTAGTACGTACTGCGCAGGCGCTGCGCCTGCGCAGGACAGGGGGGGAACCTATCCGCCGAAGCAACTTATTCGGCAAGACACCGGAACGCACGTCAGTAGTGGCAACATAAGTTTTTTTTTTCACACAGAATTGTACCTCATTTATTTGTTGTTTGAGAGTAGTGCACTGATTTCATTGGAGTAGTAGTATTTGCTTTTAAATTTTGGTATCACAAAATCCCAGTGCCAGTAGCTTATGGCCAGGGACCTAAGCGCAGCGATTCCTCTTTTCTAATCTTGTGTGAAAACCTTTATATATAGACTCCAAAGTGTCCTTATTTATCTCATTACTGTAAATAAATGTAACATTTAGTGTAATATATGTAAGCAGTTGAGGTACCATTTGATCTTGGATCATCAAAGATTTTGGATCATCCGCAAAGTTGTCGTTTTCATCATCAACCAATCGACGACAACAAACCAGTGTAAAGGGAGGAGGTACTTCTTTGAGAAATGAAATTGCCTCTCTGCGGGACTTCCCATAAAGCTGGACCTGGTTAACCTTGGTGGGGGGAAAAAAAAAAAATAGAAAAAGGTTGGAGACCCAATGGGTCATGTGACATGACACCATTGCCATCTTTGTACAATATATTTGACAGGGCAAGAAATAAACATAGTTCGATGTTTTACTTTGTTTAAATATTTTCAGCTTAGATTAGGCATAGAAACCCGTCAAATATCAATAGCGTCTTTATTCAGATAACAATGCCTACCCTACTGAACCATACAGGACATAAATAAATACATTCGTGAAATAAGGGTATTTGATAATGAGAAGAGAAGTTCATAATTTTGGTCATATGGAGAAAATATGAAACATATGAAAGCCCTGTGTGTGCGTTTCTAACTTCTTAGTATTAAGTCGATCCAGTCTTTGACTAAAACCCAGAGGAAGCTGGTGGGGTTTGTGTTCCTGGCAGACCCTGGGCAGAACCTGGTGCCAACCGTTCCTTAATTTCTCTGCAGTTATGCAGCAGCTCCTGGAAACCAAGGTCCATGAGAAGCTCACATCTATACTTGCCAACACACGCCAAGTTTGGGATCCATGGACAATCTACGACGACCATTTAAACGTGGACCGTTCTTTACTCTCCATTTGGCCACTTCGATATCTTTTGTACTTTATAACGAGAAGGCCTGCACGGGATTCCCCCCCCCCCTTTCCCCTTCAGGCAAGTGCCTCCCCACTTTTCCTCCTCTGTCACCCACCACAGGTTTTGGGTGTTTATTCTGCTCGCTTGCCCCTTCTCTCTCCTCCTTCACCCCTGTCATGAGTTCTAGAGTAACCTATCCCTTCTACTGCACTCAAGGTATACGCCCCTCATAGGTAGCATTACCGATGGAGCTTCTCATAGCCCGCATTACAGTTTACTATGTACAGTTACAGGTGCCTTATAGCTTGTGGTGTTATTTGCAGTGTTACCTCTGCTCTGTTCGGTGAACCTACTTATACCGTGTTTACTTGCCTCTGTAACCTCACCGTTGTTGCATTCGTTTCTTTATGTGACTGTCTTACATACCTTATACTAATACTTAAAAACCCAATAAATGTTTATTGAAATAACTTCATAGTATTGTCTAAAATCGTTTTCAAGGCAATCACCAGATTTTAAAGGGTCAGTCCACCCCAAAAGTAAAACTTTATAACTGTCACCTGGTGACGGAGGTCTGACTGACTTTGTATATGAAAGTAAGATCTGACGCATTTTCTGGGTGTTTGCTTTGGAGCGTCAGCTTGGGTATTCCTGTAAAAATCTTTATTGGTTAATTAGTCCAATTGAGAGTTGATGTTGGGGGTGGGCGGGACCCAGCAGCTATCAAACACCAGCCAATAGGATGGGGTCTGAGCGGGCCGCTATGTTTATGTGGCCCTGCCCCCTTTCTTAAGCATCCCAATCATTGGCTGGTGTTTGATAGCTGCTGGGTCCCGCCCACCACTGACGTCCACCACATGAATTTTGACAGCTGGTCTCTCTCTGCATGCAGTTACATTACATGACAGTGTCACACAGAGTTTGGCTCAGTGTGAAACTCCCTCTCCTTTGTCAATACCAATCAGTGTCAACTGCTAGCTCCAATCAGTGCCGCCCAATATCAGTGCCAACCGAAGAGAGTTTAATAAGACTCGTGGCCACTCATTACAATTAGAGGAAAAGAGGTTTAACCTTAAAACTACGTAGAGGGTTTTTTACTGTAAGAGCGGCAAGGATGTGGAATTCCCTTCCACAGGCGGTGGTCTCAGCGGGGAGCATTGATAGCTTCAAGAAACTATTAGATAATCACCTGAATGACCGCACACATACAGGGATATGTAATGAAATACTGACACATAATCACACACATAGGTTGGACTTGATGGACTTGTGTCTTTTTTCAACCTCACCTACTATGTAACTATGTAAATGCTGCCAATCAGTGCAGCCCATTAGTGCCAATCAGTGCCGCCCATCAGTGCCACTAGCGCAGCCCATGAGTGCCATTAGTGCAGCCCATGAGTGCACCTATCAGTGCAATCAGGGCCCATCAGTGCTGCCTATCAGTGCCAATCAGTGTTTTCTATTATTGCCAATCAGTGCCGCCTATCAGAGTTGACAATCAGTGCCAATCAGTTCACCAAGTGCAGGTATGGGGCGACAAACTCAGCAGCCAGGCACATTGTCCATGGGGGCCGGCTGGTGGGGCACAACTGAAATCTGTTGATGTATATTAATACCACATCCAATCTTTAGTAGAATAGGTAGTCACCAGACTACTATTTACAATAAACTACTGGACGTAAAATAAAAAAAAGTGTCAGCAAAAGGCCTGCCACTTAGCACTGTTATGTGTTCCCACACCACAAAAAAAAATAAATAAAGTGTAGCGCTAACTGGGTGGACGTGATTTCTAGGGGGGGGGGGGGGGGCAGCATTTCATTCTTGGGCCCAGGCAGCACAATGTCTTGGGGTTGCCAACTCTGTACCTGTCCACCTATATGTTTTGAGTGTTTCCCAATCCACTTTTGTCATCTTGTTCTGACATCATCCCACCCAGTCAATCAAGATGGCTCAAGATTGGCGCCCAGGGAGAAGATCTTGGTGCAGGCCTCAAACCTTTGGAACAGTAAGTATTTTTGACTTTAGTTCCACTTTAAAGTTCATCTTAAGACAAAATGCTTTCCCAAATTTTGCATGGAGCAAGAAAAAACCCTGTTCATAGAATGTTATTCATGTCTATGTCCCCACTGGAGAGATTCACTTTGCTCTGTCCGTCTTGGTGACCAGTCTCTTAAGGACACAAGTGATGGGAAATCTAAAATTTTACAGCTGTGCAGAACAGGAATGAGGGGAAATTCCCATTTTAGCCATGCCTTTGCATGGTTTGCCAGATTATTGTATTCTCTTCAGCAAATATCTCACACTTGTCACTCCTGTTGCTGCCTGTATATTCTCTACTACTTATTACCGACCTTTGGCTTGTTCCTCATCTATGCTTCTGCTTGATCCCAACCAGCTGTTCCCAACATTTGGCTTGTTTACAGACTACTCTTCTTCTTGATCCCTAACTGCAATCTCTGCTACTGGACCCCAGCTTACTCACCTCCTGGCGGGAGGACCCTAAGGACCATGATCTGGTACGAACACGCAGTAAAACCCATCTCAATCATTAGGAGCTCTAGTGAATATTGGTTAGTAAAAAGACTCCGCACCTCGGGGGAGCCCATGTCATCCACCAGGGTGACCTGCTTGTATACCTATCCTGCTTGTCAGTGGGTGTTTCTCTACTGCTAAAGCTACTGGTCTCCAAGCCTGACCCCTGACCATGACAAGGACTTTGTTTCCTCATGTCAGAGCTGTCTCCCAATACATAGTGAATCTATGATGGTAGGGGAATACTTAAAAAGCAGCAGGAGAGGTGGAGGGTGCACCGACCCACAAAGCGGATTAGGTAGAAGCAGGGATATTCTTGCAGTGCGGGTGCTCAGGTGCAGCTTCTTCTCCAGCAAGGACGACAGTGAGCAGCACAGCAGTGACATCACCAGATATTCTAAATCTATTGAGACTGGCAGTCATAGATGATCTCATGCTGCAGTTATACAGCTATGAGGCTCAAGGCATAAGAAAGTGTCCAGGCACAGGAAAAAAAACACACAATTTTTCAAGAGAATTTTAAAACAAAAAAACATGAAATCCCTCAGGGTACTGCTTGGGCACAATTAACATTTCTGTATGTTCCCTATAAAACAGCAAATCTTTACTTTTCAGGTTTAGGTTCACTTTAATGAGCCATTTGTAAAAAAAAAAAACCGGAAGCTTCACAATAAAACAATTTGTAAATCTGGTTCTAGTTGTCTTATGAGACTGTGTTGAACGGAGCCTACCCCTGCATAAAAAGTAACATTTTTGTTTCCACAATAATAATCATCAAGTGAGGCTAGGGTGTAGTCCAGTTCCGGACAGGGACAAAAACAATAGGCCTGAGCATTTTAGACTGAGCAGCCAATTTTTGCAGGGCGAACCACGGTATATTAGTGCGCCGCTCAGGCTCGATCACACAGCAGATGCCACACCTGCTGCAAGAGTGCCAGCAAGGGATGGAGTTCGTCCCAGCTGCTGTAGTCACTGGAAGGAAGAGAGGTAATAAGAGAGAACACCTCAGCTTGGGTTCTCGCCAGGCCACGCCCCAAACATGTTTCACTTCCGCCCCCCAGAACTTCATCATGGGGATTATGTCTCTCTTATTACCACCATAGGACTCCGCAGATGTGCGGCATCAGGGATCTTTCCTCTCTTCCTTCCAATTTTTCCAAATAACGGGAGGGGGTGATGGGCGTTTATAGGGGCGGTTGGTGACGGGATATTCACGGAGTCGGTCCCCTATACTGTGACACTACCCATTAGAGGTTCCCTTCATCAGTGTTCCCCTCAGAGGTCCACCATCAGTGTCTCCCTCAGAGGTGGGACTTAGTGGGCGGGACTCGATGGGCAGGATATGGCGGACTCAGGAACACAGTGCAGCAGCCAGGCCTGGAGGAGGAATTTCGATTAAATTCTCCACTGAATAGCAGGGGGGGGGGGGGCAACCTACAATGTGGCTGGTTGCTGGACGCCAGGCAGCATTAGCATTCAACCACTAATGCTGGCAGCGGGGGGGCGGGAGGTGGGACCGCAGTGGCGGAGAGAACAGAAGAATCATTGGCAACACTGCTCGTGAATCCCGGGGCCCCCTACATGTGGCTCCCCCCCCTCTCCCAAATGGAGGCCCTGCATGCGGCCCGAGCCCAGTGTGCCCTATGACCAGCCCAGGCCTGGTGAACTCTGTTTTAGAACACTGAACAAATCCAAAAAGTTTTTTTTGTTTCTTTGTCTGAAATGCTTTTACCAGTATATGTCTTGTAGTCTACTTTTTTTTATTTTATTTTTTGTCAAAATATGTCATTCCTTCCACAGCGAGATTAAATTTCCGGGAAAAAAAAAAACAGATCCAACAGCCTTTTGAGGTTATTAAATTATGTGTACGCCGAGTTCTGACAAGGCAGCATGGCTCTTTAGGTCAAAACGAGCGTGAAGAAAATCATAATAGACTTTCCTGAACTGGCCTGAGATTGTTCTGCGCCTAAACTTTGTAAGCCACATCAGTTCTTGGTTTCAATCAAATATTTAAGGGAAACAGCTTCAGTCTTGTCTTTCTTTTTTGTTTTATGGTAGCCATAGAGATCCGCCTAACACAGCAAGCAGGACGCAGAGTACATTATTATTATAGGAAAACAAGTCTGCTCTACAAGACATGAGAGAAGATAATGGGAAGAACCTGACCACAGATGTTGATAGATTGCTTGAGACTTATAAATCCCAGATAAAGCAAAATGTCTGACAGTTTGAGCCTTGGGCTAAACTCCAGGCAACCCGCTCTAGGGCACAGCCAGAACTACGCCACTTCTTTCTCTGTTACAGTTAAAGTGATAATAAAGGTTCCTTAAAATAACAAACACGTTATACTTACCTGCTTTGTGTAACGGTTTTGCACAGAGCAGCCCCGATCCACTTCTTCTGGGGTCCTCCAGTGTTCCCATCTCCTCCTGTTCGGTGAGTGCCCTCAAAAGGAAGCCACTTCCTATGGGAACACTCGTGAAACCTCACTCCTGAGCCACCCTGTCTGCGTCCATTGACACAGACCAGGCAGCTCGGCCCCACCCCCTGTGCCTTGCCACAGCATTTGATTGACAGCAGCGGGAGCCAATGGCACCTGCTGCCAATCTGCCCAGAGAGGAGGGAGAGAAGAACAGAGCCGGGAGAGAGCCTGGATCGTGAATAGGCTTAGGTACCTTTAAAGAGAGGGGGGGGGATTTTGTTACATAGAATGCACTATTTTTTTTTAGATACAAGTATACATTGGCTCCTGATGAGTGGAAAGAACCCATGAAACGCGTAGATCCCCCCTTTTTTTTTCTCGATGCTATGCTATTACTACCATCTGACCATAACTACTTTTACAATCATGATTTATTAATAACTTTGAGAGGTATAGGTTACCAACCTACATCACCCACACCACGGTGGTGCAGCGTTATGTATGTATATATTTGTACCATGTGTCACTAATGAGCAACACATGTTGAGTCATATCAATATTTATTCACCGTATTTTGAAATGCCTCAACATGTGTATATGTACCAATAAACATTGATTTTCTTTTTATTACCGTATAGCCGTATGCTTCATTTAAAGTCCCAAATTTCCCCTCTCCTTTGCATAAACTATGGGGCTAAAAATCATGCTGGAATTGCATAAAAGTAGCAAAGGAATCTTTTTTACAAAATCCCACTGTGCACAGTTGCATTGATGTGAATGGGCACCATTGAAAACCCAAGTGATAACTATTGTCATGGGATTATGAGACTCAAGTTGCATCTGATATCGCACCAATCTGAACGGAGCCCAAAACGATCAAAACGTGTCCAATCAACATTTTCCTACAATGTTGTAGGTTGGGGTGATCAACTATTCAATTTTCATGCATTGTACTTACCTCCAAAAGTTCATCTTCTGGCTGCAGAATCCCAAGTTTGGCAACGGGACCTTCAGCAGCAATGGACGATATATAATGGTGGCCATCGAAAGAGTCCAGTTCCACCCCAAGTCTCATTGTGTGGATGGGCAAAAGCTGCAATACACAGAATAGAGAAATTCACTTGCTGAAGGTAAAATTAACAGTTTGGAATTAATTAGTAAGCAGAGTAACCCTTTTCCTACTTGGCTCCTGAGCCAAGTCTTTTAGACCCCCTGGTGTCTCCATTAAAGAGAACCTGTCCCCTATGTGAAAAAAAAAGTTAAAGTAGAACTATTGGCAAAACTTTTTTTTTTCATTTTGGATAGAGTAAGGGAGGTTTTAACCCCTGTAAGAATTCCCCCCCCCCCCTCTTTGCCCCAGCGGAGATTTACCTTCACTTCCTGTCCCATTGCCAAAACAGGAGGTGAAAGTAAATTCCTGCAAATTCCTGCAATTTAAGGCAATCTCTTGGGGCAGAACTAGTGACATCATTGCAAGATTTCCCCTCTATTACTGGGGACGACCCAAAATTTGGGATTTTCTTTTACTTTCAATGATAACGGTAAACAGGACAAATTAAAAAAGAGTCTCCTTAACGGGGGACACAGACCGCAATAAAAAAAAAAGAAAAAGTTTTGCCCTTAGTTAAGTGGGGTACACACACTAAGAAAATCAGAAGAAAAATGACATACGGGACACAATAGTTTGATTTTCAAACAGTGTGTAGATAAACTTTCGACATCCGCTTCAGACTTTCCAAACAAAATTTCTGAAGGGACAAACTCCAAAATTTTTCTCTTACTCAAACAGAACTCACACATTTTTGTTTAAGGCGTACTGTTTTTGCACAGTTTTCGTATGAGAAAAATCATTGCCTGATCAGAAACAATAAACAAACAAAAAAAAAAAATAAAAAGCCTGCCAAGCGAGAATTTTTGTACATTATTTCCATCCTCGGGTTCGACTTGCTGTCAAACATTGAGAAAAACTGGACGATCGTTCGCCTGTTTTTAGTATAGCGTGTACCCACCTTAAAACTTTAAGTAAAAAATAAAAAAAAAATAAATAAAAATAAATAAATTTAAAAAATTGTAAAAAAAGTTCAGGTTTCACCAAAGCGAAATCCCTCACCCCCAAAAAATTTTCAAGGTACCCCCACATACAGGTAAGAATGTAAATGCATGCGTTGGGGAAGCCTATGCACGAAAACGTCAATGGCTGTACACATGTTGGATATAGCCTCGCACGCCAGCGAGGGCAATCATCATTCTACCATCACAGCTCCTGGGCAACTCTAACCTGATAACCTGTAGAGGCTTTTAAACCGTTGCCTATGGAAAACATAGGGTGAATGAAGTATGTCGCCATGTCTTGGGCACACAAGATTTTAAGGTTTCACACGTTGGGTATTTATTTACTTGGTGGAACCTCATCTTTTCATTGTTACCTAAAAATTTGGTAATTTATTGCATTTTTGAGCCCTAAAATGAAAAGGATAAGTCCACCTTTGGTAATATGTTAGGAGATCCACTCCTGCAGCCTCTCGCCATTCCCCCCCCCCCCCTCATTGTGACAGCGGGCCGGGGATCTTCTTCCCACTCTCACAATTTAAATAAAACATGGCTCCGCCCACATGGCTGCGTCATTCATTTACAGAGATCTGTGAATGAATGAACTACAAGTACCTACTTCCTTTGCGGTGGACGGCTTGTAGTTCTCAATGAACTACCAGGGCCCTGTTGAGTGGTTTAGTTAGTTCATGGAGTCTTCCTGTCATTGTATAACTACCTGCCTGTAAGATGTATGAGCGGACAGATACACTGACAGTCTGCAGGAGCCTGAGACTGCACCTGCAATCTGATGATCGTGGATGCAATGCTTTACAGGCTCTTAAAAAATAAATACTTACAAATGCACATTTTTTTTACCTGCAAATGTGCATTTAATTTTTTTTTTTAGAAAGGTGAACTTATCCTTTAAAAGTGGTACCCTTTAAAATAAAAATAACAAACATGTTTATACTAACCTGGTTTTGCACAGAGCAGCCCCAAATCCTCCTCTTCATCGTGTACCCCGCCATGGAAAGTCACTTTCCATGGGGGCACCCATGTGGGCTCGCTCCCGAGTCCCGCTGCTGCGTCCATTGACTCAGACAGTGGGACTTCAGCCCCGCCCCCGGCTCCTGTGTCACTGGATTTGATTAACCACAGCGGGAGCCAATGGCACCTGCTGCTATCAATCTGTCCAATGAGGAGAGAGACAGCAGCCGGAGCCGCTGCACACATCGCTGGTTAGGATCGGGCTCAAGTAAGAAAAAAAAAGTGTGGGGGGAGGGGGGGAGCTGCAGCACAGGTGGTTTTTCACCTTAATGCATAGAATGCATTAAGGTAAAAAAAACAAAAAAAAACTGAGGGTTTACAACCACATTAACCACTTGCCGACCGCTGCACGCCGATATACGTTGGCACAATGGCGGCAGTGGGCAAATGGGCGTACCTGTACGTCCCTTTTAATTTGTAGGGCTAGCGGGCGCGCGCCCGCCACGTACAGCGTGACCATGCCTGTGGGACCCAAGGACTCGATGTCCGCCGGTCTCCCAGGGATCGTGTCACGGAGCCGCAGAACGGGGAGATGCCTATAAAAACAAGGCATTTCCCCGTTCTGCCTAGTGACATGACAGATCTACTGCTCCCTGTCATCGGGAGCAGTGATCGCTGTCATGCAAGTTGAAGCCCATCCCCCCACAGTTAGGCTCGGTTCACACGGGGGCGACTTGTCAGGCGACCTAGCCGCCTGACAAGTCGCCTCCCGTTCTGTACAATGGAACCGTTCTAATCGGAGCGACGCAAGTCGCTCCAACTTAGAAGAAAGGTTCCTGTACTACTTTGGGGGCGACTTGCATAGACTTCTATACAGAAGTCGTCTTGCAAGTCGCCCCGGCAGTCGTGTGCAGGTCGCCTCGGTGAGGCGACCTGCAATTCGTGCCGCGTCTAGTGTGAACCGGCACTTAGAATCACTCCCTAGGACACACTTAACCCCTTGATTGCCCCCTAGTGTTTAACCCCTTCCCTGCCAGTGTCATTTACACAGTAATCAGTGCATTTTTATAGCACTTATCGCTGTATAAATGACAATGGTCCCAAAATAGTGTCAAAAGTGTCCGATGTGTCCGCCATAATGTCGCAGTCACAATAAAAAAATAAAAAATAAAAAAATAAATAAATAAAAAAAAAAAAAAAAAAATCGCAGATCGCCGCCATTACTAATAAAAAAAAAAATAATAAAAATGCCATAAATCTATCCCCTATTTTGTAGATGCTATAACTTTTGTGCAAACCAAATCAATATGCGCTTATTGCGATTTTTTTTACCAAAAATATGTGGAATACATAATCGGCCTAAACTGAGGAAAAAAATTTGTTTTTTTTTTATATTTTTGGGGGATATTTATTATTCCAAAAAGTAAAAAATATTGCTTCTTTTTTCCAAAATTGTCACCCTTTTTTTGTTTTTAGCGCAAAAAAGAAAAAAACAAAAAAAAACCCGACCAGTTCCATAAGTCAAAACAGAACATTTGATGAATGCACAAATCCATTATGATAAATAAAGAATTACACACCTTGGAATATTTCTGCAGCTCTTCATCATCTTCTATCTTTGTATCCAGATCCACCACCTGTGACAGAATAAGAAGTGTCAGGGGAAGCCAGAAAAAGTGAAGTGTTTGTCACCATTACTAATGCTAATCTTTTCAGGAGCCTTAACCAGCCTGCCTGAATTCCTGATAGGTCACAATATACAGTAACAGTATCACTTTTCAAATTAGCTCCACCATTTATAATTAACAAGCCACCTGGAGTTTCAATACGCTGACTTTGCTTAGGCTGAGATAATGGAATCCGTTTGCTGCAGGCATGAGGAGCCATTTCCTCAGTTTCCTCTCTCCTGGGAACAGACTAACAATAATGCAACTTTGCAGGAAGTTACAATGTGAAAGGCTGCAGCAGGGGCTGATCTGTGTCAGTAAAAACACAACCAAAAACCACACAGGCACCAAAACGTACATAAATTGTATCATCTCAGTCCAGGAAGTAAATGGTCACCCTGAATGATGCCTGAAAAAAGATGGTTTCGTACTTTTGAAGCGAAAGGCAGAGAAAAGCAGATGAAGGTATTGTCATAAAACTTCATTGAACCTGATTGAATTACCCTTTACAAGACAAAGTAATTGTAAAGCTTCTTTTTTTTTTTAAACAACAAACATGTTATACTTCCCTGTAGACATGTGCACTGACAAAAAATTTGTTTGTTTTTTTTTCGTTTCATTTTTTTTTTTTTTTGCTTTTTTCGGAAATTCGGAATTTGGAAATACGAAAATTCGGATTTTGAAACTTCTGTATTTCCGAATTTCCAATTTCCGAATTTTCAGATTTTCAGAAATTCAAAAATCTGAAAAGAAAGAAAGAAAAATCAGTAAAATTTGAAATAATAACCAATAAATATTAAATTATAGGTATTGGAATTTCCTTTCAAATTTAGTTGTTAGTGAATGTAACAATATTTATACAAATGTATCCGAAGTTACGAATTATCTGAAATAACGAATGCCGAACAGCCACATTTGAAGGGAAATTCCAATACCTATAATTTAATAGTTAGTTCATCAGTAAGATTTGAAATGATAACTATTAAATTATAGGTATTGGAATTTCCCTTCAAATTTGGCTGTTCGGCATTCGTTATTTCAGATAATTCGTAACTTCGGATACATTTGTATAAATATTGTTACATTCACTAACAACTAAATTTGAAAGGAAATTCCAATACCTATAATTTAATATTTATTATTAGTTATTTCAGATTTTCGAATTTTCATTCTTATTCTTTGATTTTCAAATTTTAGTATTTTTAAATTTATGAAATTTCGAATATATTCAGAAAATTCAGAAATTCAGAAATTGAAAAATTCGGAATCTTCTGAATTAACGAATTTGTCAAAATTCGTTAAAACACAAATTTGGAACTAAAGGACTTGCACATGTCTACTTCCCTGCTCTGTGCAAGGGTTTTGCACAGAGCACCCCGATCCTCCTTTTCTGGGGTTTCTCCCGCGACGCTCCTGGCTCCTCCTCTTCTCGAGTGCCCCCCACGAAGAGCTGCTTTCCATGGGGGCACCCATGTGGGCTCGCTCTCAAGTCCCGCTACTGCGTCCATTGACCCAGACTGCAGGACTCTGCCTGCCCCCCCCCCCACCACTCCCGTGTCACTGGATTTGATTGACAGCAGCAGGCGCCAATGGCTCCTGCTGCTTTCAATCTATCCAGTGAGGAGAGAGACAGCGGCTGTGCTTGTCCCTGAAAAAATCAGGCTCAGGTAAGAAAAAAAAGGGTGGAGTCCGATGGGCAGCTGCAGCACAAAAAGTTTTTCACCTGAATGCATCCTCACAAACCGTGAGGGTTTACAACCCCTTTAAAGTGGTTCTAAATTTTATGCATGAAGGTAAAAGAACCTTCTGCGTGGACATCACTTCTGAGTGATGTCCACGGGAGCCTCAGCTCTCCAGAGACTCTCACTCCTGATTGGCTGAGCGATTGGCTCGTGCTGCTGTCAATCACAGCCAGTGAGCCAATCCGTAGAGGAAGGGGGCTGAGCCACGGCTGCGTGTGCGAATGGTTGCTTGCTCTGGGGGGCGGCTTGCTCTGGGGGCACACAGCAGGATCGCCAGAGGGGGGACCCGAGAAGAGGAGGATCGGGGCTGCTCTGTGCAATATAATCACACAGAGCAAGTAAGTATAACAGGTTTGTTATTTAACAAAAAAAAAAAGAAACAAGACTTTAATATCACTTTGAATTGGCCATACATGGTTCAAATACTGACCAGTTCAGCGGGGATCGGCCAAATTTCGATTCATGTATGGGGCAGGCTCGTTGTACACGAGTCTATCGATACCAGCCTGTTGGGTATTTCCCGTTCAATCAGTGCCACTGGCTAGAGGGAGGGCTCCCTGCCGTCAGAACACAATAGGAAACAGTGTGAGAGATTCCCCCATCCACATTGAATGTGTGGATGGGAGAATCGGATCTTTTTTTCGTTCAATCGCTGGTCGAATGAAAGAAAACAAAAACAAATGAAATGTATGGGCTGCCTTAAAGCATGTGTTACCCCAACACTTCCTATTCCTGATATGTGCCTCTGCTGTACCATGTACTTGTATGAGAAAGTCTCCTGTTCTCTTTGTATTGCTCCCACTGTGTCAAACCCCTGGTGTTCCTGCTAGTCCCCTTGCTTTCCTATTAAAAACTGACCACACTAAGCAGGAGAACACACCATGGTCAGTTCTCTAGCTATGCTGGGCACTCAGCCTGCTCTCCTCTATTGTTTAGATTTGTCCTGACATGTCTCCCCTGCACAGCCTATCACTGGGAAGCTCAGTGTGCTGCTGCTCCCCCCCCCCCCCCACCAGCTCTTATGCAGCTGAGAAAAGAGGGAATGTGATCACTTACAAAAACAAAAGGAAAAAAAAAAAAAAGGGAAAAAGAAATTTCATTGTGGCAGAAATCTTGAGAGCTGATAACTTTATGTACTCTCTGCCCATGTTTAGACATGTGCACTGAAATTAATTCGTTTTGGGTTTTTTTGGTTTTTTTTTCCATCTTTGGGTCGTTCTGATCGAAATTCGTTATTTCAAATAAATTCAGAAATTCGAATATCCGAAATAACTATTACCAACTATTAGAGCTATTGGAATTTCCTTTCAAATTTGGCTGTTGGTGGACGTAACGAATACGAATTTATCCGAAGTTAAGAATTATCCGAAATAACGAATGCCGCATCTAACTGAATGGAACATAATGAATTATTAATGAAAAGTTTTTATTATTATTATCTTTAAATTCGTTACATTCATTTAGATGCGGCATTCGTAATTCCGGATAATTCGTAACTTCGGATAAATTCGTATTCATTACGTTCAGTAACAGCCAAATTTGAAAAGAAATTCCAATACCTATTAGTTAGTAATAGTTATTAGTTAGTTGTTATTTCCAATTTTCTAATTTTTATTTATTTATTTCAGATACTTATATAGCGCCGTCAATTTACGCAGCGCTTTACATAATTTTCGGATTTTCATTCTTTTGAATTTTCGTTCTTATTTTTAGATTTTCTCATTTCCGATTTTTGGATTTACAAAATTTCAAATCTTCTAATTTTCAATTTTTCGAATTTCCAAAATTTTCAAATTTCTTCAAAAAACGAATTTGGAAAGAAACGAACTGCACATTTCTACGCATGCCATCATCAACTACAAGAAGAAAAAAAGCTTGTAGAAATAAAATGAATCCAGGTGTGACTTCTAAGGTTTGGTAATCTGCAATATATGACATTTTTTTTGGGGGGGGGGGGGGATTTAGACACACATTCGTTTACATACCATAACCGAATAGTCGGGGCCAAGGCGTTTCTCCCACTTGGACTTTAATGCTTCATTCTCAGGAGTCAGGGGTCCTAGGAGGCAAGTGCCATTTATATCATTAGAAAAAGGCATACAGAAGATCCAGTTTGTCAGTCAGTTGCTGCTACTCGTATACCAAACACATGCATTCTAGACATTTGAAAATAAAAAAAAAATCACAAATTATATAGTGATCAGAAAGGATTTTTTACATTTTTTTTTATTTAAAAAGGTTACACCGGTTCTGTGCAATAGTATTGCACAGAGTGGTCCCTTTACCCTCTTTTGGAGTATTCCGCCAGGCCTGTCCGCTCCTTCCTATTTCCTACGAGTGCCCCCCTCAGCAGGCTGTGTGCTAAGGGGGCACCCATGTGGGCACGCTCCCGAGTCGGGCTGTGTGCATCCATAGACACACAACACATTGATTGGCTACGCCCCCTCTCCGTCCTCACTGGATTAGACTGACAGGAGCCTCTAAGCTCCCCGCCTGTCTCTCCTGGGAGACTAGGAGGATGGAGCAGGGGTGCTGCAGTCAGGACAGTGCTGGATTTGTGGAGGAGTCAGGTAAGTGTTTAGGGACAAGGGGGGGCAAAAGGAACAGGTAGCGGGGTGTATTTTTTACCTTAATGCATAGAATGTGTTAAAAGATAAATGTCCTGTGACTTGAAAGCGAAGGAGAAGTAGCACAGAGATCAGAACCTCTCTGTCACTCTGCTCTCTCCTCCTATTAACATGTACCTTGTCAGCACATGCACTGGCTCCTTTTGCCGCTTCTCCCACTCCCATTCTGAGCTCTGCTGTACAAGGACTGCAAGGAGCTGATATCAAGTCAAATTCAGGTGCTTACACTTCTTTCTTCAAACACAGATTTAGGCACAAAAAATATCTTATGTTACAATATGTATGCGCTTTTATGTATGTTTGGTGTTTGAGTGTAAAATGCATTCTTCTGTCTATAGGAAAACATTTACAGTATCTCACAAAAGTAAGTACACCCCTCAGATTTATGTAAATCTTTTCTTCTATCTTTTCATGTGACAACACTGAAGAAATGACACTTTGCTACAATGTAAAGTAGTGAGTGTACAGCTTGTATAACAGTGTAAATTTGCTGTCCCCTCAAAATAACTCAACACACAGCCATTAATGTCTAAACCACTGGCAACAAAAGTGAGTACACCCCTAAGTGAAAATGTCCAATTCGTTAATGTCAATATTTTGTGTGGCGACCATCACTTTCTGGTACAATTTTTTTTATTGAAATAAATAAGTAAAATAACTGTAATGATCCCGCGCAGGGGAAATGAGCAGTAAGTATAACATGGTACAACTTCATACACATTGGGAACATATTTGGTAGAAAGAACTGTCGAAACATTAACAACCCTCCGACCAAGGCCGGGGGTCAACATAGGGTGACTGAGCTTACTCGCTCAGGGGTTGGGGTGTGTAGTCCACATAAATTTCGGAAAAACAAAACTTAGATCGAGGTCATACATTTATTTGCAATGAGTGCTTTCACATGTGGGCGGTGTGCTTGCGGGACGTTAGAAAAAGTCCTGCAAGCAGCATCTTTGGGGCGGGTTTGGAGCGCTGTAAAAAAGCGTTCCAAAAACGCCCCCGCCCATTGAAATGAATAGGCAGCGCTTCCAAGGTGCCTTAAAAGCGATTCAAAACGTGCGATTTTTAGATTTTTTTTTTTTTAAGGTCACGTTGCCTGAAAAGCGCCAAAAAAGTGCATCTAAAAACACGGCAAAAATGACTGGCGCTTTAGCTGCGCTTCAGTGTGAACGGGGTCTTAGACCCCGTTCACACTAGGGCGGTTTGCAGGCGTTATAGCGTCTGCAAACCAACCCAAAACAGCTGCTGCTGTTTGTTAAGTGTGAAAGCCCGAGGGCTTTCACACTGAAGCGGTGCGCTGGCAGGAGAAGAAAAAAACTCCTGCCAGCCGCATCTTTGGAGCGGTGAAGGAGCCGTGTATTCACCGCTCCTAAACCGCTCCTGCCCATTGAAATCAGTGGGACAGCGCAGCTATACCGCGGCAATACCGTGGCTATAGCCGTGCTGTACGAGTGGTTTTAACCCTTTTTCGTCCGCCAGCGGGGGGGGGGTTAAAACCGCACTGCTAGGGGCCGAATACCGCGGTAAAACAGCGCTAAAAATAGCGCTGTTTTACCGCCGACGCCCCCTACCGCCCCAGTGTGAAGGCAGCCTTACAGAGGTGCTTTTACAGGCATAAAAAAAACCCCTAAAAAACGGCTTAACGCCTGAATAAGCTGCTCTTTTAAATTCCATGTGCATGAAGCCTAATAAGTACAGAGCTGCCTTTATGTGTCTTTTATATCTTCCTGGAGTTCAGCTTTAATCTCACACTACTAAGCAATTAAAAAAAAAAAAAAAGAAAAAAAAAACATGCAGCTATACAAAAGGCACTTATCGACAATTTGCTGACTGTTTTCCAAAGTTTGGCATCATTTCTGAGATCAGAGGGATCAGTGGAGGTGATGTGTATTACAATACATTTTGGAATGCAAACAAACACTAATCTCTGACTACAGCGTAACCTTACAAGGCATACATACAATCCTGATGACACATCTATAAAAGTAATGCCTTAAAACACAGCCATTGTTTAAGCTTAGCTTGTAAACACCAATCTAATCAGAGGCTGAGGAAGAGGCAGGTGTTCCGCAGCGTGGAAGTCTTTAGTGCTCAATATTGAGTTGGCCCACCCTTTGCAGCTATAACAGCTTCAACTCTTCTGGGAAGGCCGTCCACAAGGTTTAGCAGTGTGTCTATGGGAATGTTCGACCGTTCTTCCAGAAGCACGTTTGTGAGGTCAGGGACTGATGTTGGATGAGAAGGCCTGGCTCGTAGTCTCTCCGTTCTAATTCATCCCAAAGGTATTTTATGGGGTTAAAGTCAGGGCTCTGTGTAGGCCAGTCAAGTTCCTCCACCCCAAACTCTCTCATCCATGTCTTTATGGACCTTGCTTTGTGCACTGGAGTGCAGTCATGTTGGGACAAGAGTTTTGCACCTATAAAGTCCCACCCCTAAATTTCTTCTATTAGGATCCATTACGGCTATGGGTGCCAGCACTAAAGTGAACCAGTTTCCTTTGTATGTGCAAAGCACAGGTTTTCTGTAACTCAGGAATTTAAAAAAAAACAGGAAATGGAAGTAGATCATAGATGGCCCGCTGCATCTGTGGCTTGGTTTAACCACTTGCCAACCGATGCACGCCGGCACAATGGCAGCGGTGAGCAAATGGGCGTACCTGTATGTCCCCTTTAATTGGTGGGGCTAGCGTGTCGCGTACAGGGTGACCGTGCCCGCGGGTCCCATGGACTCGATGTCTGCCGGTGTCCCGCGATCATGTCACGGAGCCGCATGTAAACAAGGCATTTCCCTTTTCTGCCTTGTGACATGACAGATCTACTGCTCCCTGTCATCGGGAGCGGTAATCACTGTCATGTCAGTGGTAGCCCACCCCCCCACAGTTAGAATCACTCCCTAGGACACACTTAACCCCTTCATTGCCCCCTAGTGTTTAACCGCTTCCCTGCCAGTGACATTTTTACAGTAATCAGTGCATTTTTAAAGCACTGATCGCTGTATAAATGACAATGGTCCCAAAATAGTGTCAAAAGTGTCCGATGTGTCTGCCGTAAGTCACAATATAAAATCACAGATTGCCATTACAAATAAAAAAAAAAAAAAAAAAAAGCCATAAAACTATCCCCTATTTTGTAGACGCTATAACTTTTTTGCAAACCAATCAATATACGCTTATTGCGATTTTTTTATACCAAAGATATGTAGAATACATATCGGCCTAAACTGGAGGAAAAAATTAGTTTTTTTATATATTTTTGAAGGATATTTATTATAGCAAAAAGTAAAAAATAATGTGCTTTTTTTTTCAAAATTGTCGCTCTTTTTTTGTTTATAGCGCAAAAAATAAAAACGCAGAGGTGATCAAATACCACCAAAAGAAAGCTCAATTTGTGGGGGGGGGGGGATGTCAATTTTGTTTGGGTACAACGTCAGAGGACCGCGAAATTGTCAGTTAAAGCGACGCAGTGCCGAATCTCAAAAAGTGCTGTGGTCAGGAAGGGGGTAAAATCTTCCGGGGCTGAAGTGGTTAAAGTTGGCTGTGCATTGCATAAATAAAGGAAGAGTCATTTTTATGGTACGATTGCTTGTGGTACTTTTATGTTCTTGCATAAAATAAATGTGTGAGTAAAGGAATGTGTGAGTATTTATCTTGAAAGCAATTTAAAAAATAAAATAAATTTAAAAATGTAAAATAAAAAAAAGAAAAGTTTTAGTATCCTCTTTGCAACATTGTTTCTGCGAATGATATTATAATACAGTTTCAAAAAGGTTGCCCTCCACCCAGGTGCACAGCGGCCGGAGCAATTGATTTTATTGAGCGGGATCCATTTCGGTTGTCATATAAAATGCCCCGTCGTCTCTGAGCATTGCAGAAGTGGAAACCTTTCATGATTTGTAATAGATACAATTGATCTCTGTGAAATTTACTTTAATGGGCTGGAAATAAAGATGAGGAAGGGGGGGGGGATAAAAAATGGAGTGTAGGGAGAAGTGATTTAAGCAATCATCCTGTTGCAGCTGCATTGCCCCCTGGGGGAATTAAGCACCTGACAAGACATTATTGTTATTACGGGAGCCTATCAGTACCATACAATCGTGGACATCATTTATACATCTGGCAACGCTAAAGCCTTTCTGGTTTAATTAGGCCGGGGAGTAACTAGAGACCTGTTTTAAGAGTCAGTTCTGAACCAGTCGTCCGTAGGATCTCAACAGCCCCGACATCTCGATCCTTTCTGCTTTCTTACATGACTGTAATAGGGCCCCTGCTGCATAAGTAAGCCCGTCTGACAGGCCGGGAAGGTGCAGCGTAGCTGGCTGTCCTATGTTTGACCCCAGCCAGGAGCTTAATGCAGGTCTAATGTTCCTATTTAAGTCATATTTAACTTAGGAAAGTCCTGAATCTTCCTTCACCGTCTGAAAACGAGAGCTGAATTAAATAAGATCTACTCTTTCGTTTCTGTTGTTGTGGGCAGGAAGGGTTGGGGGGGGGGGGGGGTTATTCGCAGGATGCTCATTAGTGGCGACACAACCCATCTGTGCGAGGGATCTGAACTAAAGCGGGAACACAAAAACACGATGATAAACACTGACCTAGGCTGTCATGTAGAATGTGGCGCACAGAACTGCTAAGATGAAGGGAAAGAGAGATCAGTAGGGACTGTTAGAAAAGCTAGACAAAATAGGGGGCTTTAGGCCCCTTGCACACGATCGGCCCACTCGGATCTGCCTGTCGCATTTTTCAGGCGGATCACCCATTTACTTCCATGGACAGGCGGATGTCAGCGGAGACACCTGCCTGCCATCCAATAAGAACCACTCAAAACAGACGGCTGGCGATACGTTATCGGATGGGATCGCATGAAACCGGACAGGCTGTACGTTTTCATCCGATCTCCCCATAGAGAACAGCAGGGCTCTGACAGGTCAATCTCAGCATAGTAAGCGGAGACGGACCCGTCATCCACCTGCTCAGCAGAGATCAATGGAACCATCCCCCTCTGAACTGGCGGGGTCCGTCCAGTGGATCCGCCCAATGTGAAAGGGGCCTTAGAAAGGAAACTACCGTATATACTCGAGTATAAGTCGAGTTTTTCAGCACATTTTTTTGAGCTGAGAGTGCCCCCCTCGACTTATACTGGAGTCAAGCACTTTTCTGCAGCAAAAAATTTCATTTTCCGAACCAATTTTGGGGCCCCGTATCTCAGGGCCACTTTATGCTAGGAACCCCAAATTTGGTGTGCAAACTCAGTGGACCTGGTACCACAACATATCCAAAGCTGGGGTTGCTAGGACCAAGTGGCCCCAAGATACGTGGCCCCAAAGCCGGTTCGGAAAATGTAATTCTCTGCTGCAGAAAAGTGCTTGACATTTTCTGAACCGATTTTTGGGGCCCTGTATCTCAGGGACACTTGGTGCTAGGAACCCCAGCTGGATATTTTATGGTGCTAGTTCCACTGAGTTTGCACACCAAATTTGGGGTTCCTAGCACTAAGTGGCCCTGAGATACGGGGCCCCAAATTCGGTTCGGGAAAAGTGCTTGACTCGAATATAAGTCGAGGGGGGCACTTTCAGCACAAAAAAAATGTGCTGAAAAACTTGACTTATACTCGAGTCGGTCAACTGTGTCCATCTGCAGCAATGTCATTTCGGGACCATTTGGGTTCAGAGACCCCAAATTTTGGCTGCAGCTAAGGGGCATCTAGGAACCCTTAACTACCGAGTTTGAAGTTCGGGGGACCTATGGCTGCAAATGAGCACAGTGAGGCTGCAAATGGGCATTGTTGACCCTCTTTTCCACTTACAGTAGCTGTGCATTTCTCACTCTCGTCTTATACTCGGGTCACTAAGTTTTTCCCATTTTTTTGTGGTAAATTAGGGCTTCGACTTATACTCGGAACGACTTATACTCGAGTATATATGGTATATTAGTTTTGTACATGTTTGCATTTTAAGCCAGTTTTCTTTAATGTTTTATTGCTATTTTTATGGTGATTTCCTACAAATGGGAACAAAAAAAAAAAAAAAAAAAACACCATTAAAAAAAAAAAAAAAAACTTTGTTTTACCAATACAACGTTTAACACATACAAAGGATTCCCAGGGCACTATAGGGTAGACTAATGCCTCGTACACACGATCGGACTTTCCAACAACAAAACCGCGGATTTTTGTTCGAAGGATGTTGGCTCCAACTCATTTTGCATACACACGGTCACACAAATGTTGGCCAACAATTACAAACGTAGTGACGTACAAGACGTACGTGATATCTCCATTATGAATGCTAGTTTTAAAAGACCGAGCGCTTCCGGCTCGAACTCAATTCCGAGCATGCGTGGATTTTTGTCCGACGGACCTGTGTACGTGCGATCGGAAAGTACAACAAACATTTGTTGGCGGAAAATTTAAGAACCTGCTAGCCAACATTTGTTGGCGGAAAGTCCGACAACAAAAGTTCGATGGAGGATACACACAGTCCGACTTTCCGCCAACAAGCTCACATCCAACAATTGTTGTCGGAAAATCCAATCGTGTGTATGCGGCATTCGAATCATGGGACCTCATAGCAAAATCTTGATAAGCCGCCCCCCCCCCCGTTAACTTTCTCTGTAGCAGCTGGCAGTGTCAACTGTGACCATACATGTCATTGGTCTTACAGTAGAACTATAGGCAAAACTCCCCCCCCTCCCCATTTTGGATAGAGCAAGAAAGGGTTATAACCCGCCAGATTTTTTTCTTCATCCGTGTCCCATCACGGAGATTTACCTTCACTTCCTGTCCCATATCCAAAACAGGAAGTCAGAGGAAATCCCTGCAAATTAAGGGAATTTCTTGGGAACCCCCAGGGCACCAGAACTAGTGTCCCCATTGGAAGATTTCCCCTCTATTACTTTTCTGGGGACAACCCAAAATTTGGAATTTTCTTCACTTTCCATGACAATGGTAAACAGGAGAAAAAGAGATTGAATCTCCTTAAAGTGGGAGTAAACTCCCATGCATGAATATTACCTATAGGCAAGCCTATAATAAGGCTTACCTATAGTTACTGTAAATATCTCCTAAACGTGCGCCGTTTAGGAGATATTTACAGTACATGCAGCCAGGGATGTCACCGGTGCATGCGCTCTGAAGGAATGACAACCAGAGTCCTGTGCCATAAAGGGCAGATCCCACGCGCATATGTGGGAGCGACGTCATCGCGGCTCCGGCCACTCACTCAGCCAGAGTCCACGAACCCAGAAGGAAGACCGGGTGAAGATGAAGGCGCCTTCAACGGTGACAGCGCGCCACTGGAGGGCTTTGTTCTAAGGTAAGTTTCACATAATGTGCTAGCTTCAAGCGGCTGTCCCGGGGGGTGATGTCTGTAATCGTTTTTTTAGAGCCGACAATCAGCTTTCTTGTGATCACCACCAATGTGGCTAAGCAGCCGCTCGATTGTTATCACAAGCAGCGGGAGGGCCGAGCGACCGGCCGACACGTCAGCCGGCTGGCTGGAGACCCGAACAAAGCGGGAATCGGCTTTGATCAGGTCTCGGATCTAGTAACCCGGAAAGTGACGCCACTTCCAGTTTACTGGAGCCTTAACCACTTAAACCCCCCTCCTGCCCAGGCCAATTTTCAGCTTCCAGCATGGTCGCACTTTGAATGACAATTGCTCGGTCATGCAACGCTGTACCCAAATTAAGTTTTTATCATTTTTTTCACAAAAATACAGCTTTCTTTTGATGGTATTTAATCACTACTGGGGTTTTTATTTTTTGCTAAACAAACAGAAAAAAAAAAAAAGTTTTTATAGTTTGTTATAAAATTTTGCAAACAGGTAATTTTTCTCCTTTATTGATGTGCTCTGGTGAGGCTGCACTGATGGGCACTAATAGGCGGCACTGATGGACAGCACTGATGGGCACCGATTGGCAGTACTGATAGGTGGCACTGGTGGGCATTGAAATGGCCCTAGTAGGTGGCACTGATAGGGTGCACTGTTAGGCGACATCGGTGGGCACAGATCAGGTGGCGGTGGCCCTCTGTGTGAGGGACCGATGTCCCTCTGACAGTAGCCGGTGATCAGGGTTTTTTGGGGTCCCCCCCCCCTCACGCTGTCAGGAGGAGAAAAATTAGCCGGATTACCGGCTCTGTTTACATTACGTGATCAGCTGTCATTGGCCGACAGCTGATCACGTGGTAAGAGGTTGGGATCGGCCTCTTACTGCGATCTATGATCAGTCGAGTCTCCTTGACTCGCTAATCACAGAGCGTGGCGCACAGGTCGCTCAAGCACGGGAGGACGTACATGGATGCCCTCCTGGAAATTAAGGCCCGCCATGTAGCCGTTTTTTGGCTATAGTGCGGGTGGGAAGGGGTTAAAAGGTGCAAGAATTTTAAAAATGGCAGTATTCAAAAACGGCCAAAATGGGCGTTTTGAATTCTTTTAAGTGCAAAGGAGGGATCTGGGCTCTTATATATACCCCAGATCCCTCCAAAATAATACCGGACACGTGACTGTTGCTGTCATAGGGGATATTTACATTCCTTGTGACAGAGATAAAAAAAAGAAAGAAAACAGTGTAGAAAAACAAAAAAACAAAAAACAAAAAACAAAACATAAAATAAATGTAACAAAATTTTAAAAAATTAGAGCACCCCATCTCTCTGTGCTCGTGCGCAGAAGCGAACACATACGTAAATTGCGCCGGCAGATGTAAACTGCGTTAAAACTACACGAGAGGTATCCCCACGATCGTCAGAGCGAGATAAATAATTCTAGTGCAAGACCTTCTCTGGTAACTGTTAAAATTTTTTAAAGTGTTGCCTATGAAGATTTTTAAGTACCGTTGTTTGTCACCATTTCACGAGTGTGCGCAATTTTAAAGCAAGACATGCTAGGTATCTATTTTCTTGCCTTAACATCATCTTATATATATATATATATATATATATATAATCAGCCCCCCCTCCACTCAGAAAATAGCTGATTTTAACATGTAGAGGTGTCAGAAGAAGGCCTGGTCCTTAAGTGGTTAATAGAAGCTGTCGGCGTACCTGCTTGAAGCTCATTTCTATAGTTACTCGTCTGTTCCCGGTACCCTGCATCATGTTGTGTATTTTCCGGGACCTCTGTTATTTCAGCCATTGGCATAACGGCAGGCAGCGGAGGCGGTGTCACAGTTGGCACTTCTACACACAGAAAAAAAAAAAAAAAAGAATGATGTTAGCAGGTTGTGTGTCAGGACAACGAAGCAAAATTTCCTGACGGATAGAAAGACGTGCAAATAACGAGCCACTTCAGATGGGAAGACTAAGTAAACAATATAACTGATCACGGTAACAAATGCCTTTTCTTCTCAGAGTATCAGGTAACGCCAATTAGTAGAAGACACGGTCTTGCACAGAGCGCGGCACCCAAGCTAGACATGTACCTTGGTGCGGTTTCAGGCACGGCTCGGGGAACGCAGAGTCCAGACGTATCGGAAAATGGTGTCAAAAACTAACGAGTGAAAGCTCTGGAGGATTCTGGGACATGAAAGTAGACAGTGATGTGCCTTAAAACTCCCTCCAGCAGAGAGCTGCAGCTTTGTTGTGTATTGTTTAAAGAATTCAAAGGGCCAATTAGATAAGGCGGCAGCGGGAGGCAAGAAATAAAAGAAGTGTTACTTTTTAAACTCGGGGATGAAGTGTTGCTTCGGTAAAAAGTCTTATTCATGACTTGTGGTTATGGTTATAGTACTGGGGTCCTCAGCTTGAATCCTGACCGGGACTATCTGCATGGAGTTTGCATTTCTCCCTGTGATTGCATTGTTTTCCTCCCACACACCAAAAAAGGTACACTGGTAGGTTAAAGTGTTACTAAACCCACAACAGTAAAATCGGTCTGAATATGCAGTAAAGCATGCTTGTTAGACTCACTGTGGAACCTAAGGGGTTAATCCTCTGCAGTGTGTAAAAAGGCTGTTTGATCCTGTATGCAAAGATCCTCCTCTTCTTCCACTGACTCCAGACCTTGTCTGGATACTACAGAGCCTTTGGAGTCAAGCTGCACATGCTCAGTTTGGCGTGTATTGCTAGAGAGGTTTTTTGGGGTTTTTTTTTTTCTTGGGAGGGTGCATGTGATCAGCACAGAGCCAATCAGCACTGTCCAGACAGAGGGTCAGGGGTCCTGGATCCTGATAGGACTGCTCAGTGTAGTAGGAAAACTCCTCCTACAAGCTCTACTAGGAACTGATAGACGTCACAAGACTGCTATATACTGCTGATGAGAAAGTATTTAGCAGTTTATATTTACTAAAATAATTGCATTTTTATGTTCTGTGTACTGTGGGAGACCAGATATAGTGAATGCAGGGACCTGGATTTAGTAACACTTTAAATGGATCAACTGAATGCACACAACCGCCTAAGTGCTTTCAGTCCCCAAGGAGAAAAGGGCCATAGAAATACAAATTATAAATACAAATGTAAATACTACTTAGAACATTGCATGGATAATTTAAATCATACAGTGGGTATAGAAAATAATCACCCCTTTAGAATAATCACATTTTGTTGCTTTGTAGCCTGAAATATAGACACAGTTTTTGTTTTATCCAACTGTTTTTACTCAGTGCAATGTATAACACATGTGAAAGATATAACACCAACATGTCAGAAAAAAAAATAAAATAAATTCAAAAACAGAATCACTTAGTTGGAAAAAGGATCGTCCCCCTTGTGTCAGTATTTTGTTGAACCATCTTTTACTTTAATTCCAGACTCTAGTCTGTTGGGATTTGTCTCTACTAACTTTACACATCTAGACTTTGCAATATTTGCCCGCTCTTCTTTGCAGAACTGCTCAAGTCGGGTTACTTTTGATGGTGACAGTTTGTGGACTGCGGTCTTCAAGTCATTCCAGATATTTTCCATGGGGTTTAAGTCTGGGCTCTGACCAGGCCATGCAATGACATTCACCTTTTTCTCCTTGAACCACCGTGTGGTCATTGTTGCTGTGTGCTTTGGGTCATTGTCACGTTGGAAGGTAAACCTTCTTCCCATTGACAACTTTCTGGCAGAGGGCAACAGATTTTCCTCAAGAATTTGATGGTATTTTGCCCCATCCTATTTTCTAAGTACTCCAGTTCCTGCTGCAGAGAAACATCCCTATAACAGGATAAAAGGATATGACCACCTCCATGCTTTACTTTAGGAATGGTGTTATTTGGATGGTGAGCTGTATTGGATTTCCGCCAGACGTATCGTTTGGTGTTGAGGACAAATAATTCAATTTTAGTCTTATCTGACCATAACACCTTTTACCATGTGGCCTCAGAATCGTCAAGGTGCATTTTGGCAAAGCTCAGTGGTGGCCTTTCTTGAGAAGTAGCTTTTTCCTTGCACCCCTCCCATACAAGCCACATTTGTGGAGAATTTGTGGTTTTGTTGTCACACAATGACCACTCTTTGTCATAAAATTACTGCAGCTGCTTCAGAGTTTGTAGTCGTCTTGGTGGCCTCTCTGACCAGTTTCCTCCTGGCTCTTTCATCCAGTTTGGAGCGACGTCCTGATCCAGGGAGGGTCTGTGTTCTACCAAATACCTTCTACTTCTTAGTAATAGACTTCACTGTGCTTCTAGGCATTGATAAAGCCTTTGGAAAAAAAAAATTGTATCCATCTCCTGACTTGTGCCTTGTCAGGGCTGGGTTCAGCGCTTTCTTCTCTGAGCTGGCTGCACAGTTGTCGGCTAATTGCCAGCTCCTATCTCTCTCCACAGTTACTCAGCTGTTGATGATATCCTGCTCGTCAGTCCTGCCTACTTAAGCCGTCCAGACCAGAGGAGCTCTGCCTTCGCCTTGGTCACATCACAAGAAACTATCTCCTACAATCCGGTTTAAAGACTTGCCTTGCTGACATCCCTTCTGGCTCCAGATCCTGCTTGCTGTTCCACTACATTGATCCCTGACTTCTGGCTTGGCTGACTATCCGTTCCGGTTACTGAACTTTGGCTATGTTTTGACTACGTTTGTTTTTTTTTTTTATTAAACAAGTGTGATTTAACTGTACTTCTGTCTCGGTCTGATTTCATGGTTTCTGACATGCCTGTCCACAACCTTATCCTGGAGATCCCGGTGACAGTGCCTTGCCACCCATAGCTTATGGTTTGCTTCAGTTGCACTACCAGGGACTGAAATGCTCCAGCTAAGCTCTTTTCATGCTGAGCTAATTAAAATGACCTCAGCTGATCACAGTTGAAAGTCAACTTGCTTTCTGTGCCATTGAGAAGGTGATTAGCTACACCGGATTGGAGTTTACAAGCCATTTTTAGGAGGGGGAATCTCTTTTTCAACTCAGCAATTCTGTTTTTGACTTTTGTTTTTCTTTTTTCTAACATATTGGTGTTATATCTTTCACTTGGATGTTATACTGTAAGTTGCACCGAGTAAATACAGCTGAATAAAACAAACACCGTGTCTGTCTTCATTTCAGGCTGCAAAGCAACAAAGTGTGATCATTTAAAAAAAGGTGGGCGATTATTTTCTATAGCCGCTATAAATGCACAAAAAGTGGATTTCTATCATTTGCTGCGATTGAAGAAAATATTTAGGATGAAAAGGTTTTTGTGCCCGGAGCTCTAAATATTCCATAATATAACAGAAAGATACTCAGACCTTTGCTTGGAGGCTTGTCTGGCAGAGGCGGGGGACCGGTTGGCACTTTACCCCTGGAAAGAGTCAGATTGACAGTCTGTCCGGTGTTACGCAATGCAGTCACAACATCGGTATTGGACATGCCCTGGATGTTCATACCATCCACCTTAAAATTTTAAGAAGAACAAATTCTAGTTAATGGCAAAAACGAAAAATAAACAGCCATGCCTTTACTATGGGGCCTTCTACATCATCTAAGGACACTAGCCAAATACTGAGGCATGGCAGGGGTAACGGGGGGGATGTCCCTGAAGCCTTTTTTTGTCAGCGCCCAATAACCTGGAGGTAGCTGCATATAACCCAGTTGTAAGGATTTAAAGGTTTGTCTCCTGTACTGTACGATTTTAAATATTGAACATTGATGAACTTTAAAATTCAGGAGCACCAATTCAGGATTTTTACATTTCTCCCCATGACATATTCACTGTGTATTCTTTATTCCTGTGGTAACACATATTAATCACTACATGCCCATTTTCATTGGACATGTGCATGGACAAAAAATGTGTTCGTTTTAATTCCATTTGTTTTTTCGCTTTTTTTGGAAATTAGAAAATTTGGATTTTTAGAATTTGTGAATTTCAAAATTTCGGAATTTGAAAATTTGGAAGTTCAAAAATCTGAAAAATAAATAAATAAATAAATAAATAAATAAAAATAAAGAAAATCAATAAAATTAGAACTAATAATAACTATTAAATTATAGGTATTGGAATTTCCTTTCAAATTTGGCTGTTTGTGACGAATACAAATTTATCTGAAGTTACGAATTATCCGAAATAACGAATGCCGCATCTAAACAAATGGAATGGAACAAAATAATAATAAAAAGGTTTTTTTTATTGTTATTTATTATTATTAGATTGTTGCAGTCTATTCTTTTAGATGCGGCATTCGTTATTTCAGATTGTTTGTAACTTTGGATAAATTCGTATTCGTTATGTTCACAAACAACCAAATTTGAAAGGAAATTCCAATATCTATAATTTAATAGATATTTCAGATTATCGGATTTTCATTCCTTTGAATTTTCATTCTTATTTTCGGATTTTCAAATTTCCTCATTTCGGAATGTCGAGAAATTCGGAATGTCGGAAAGTCGGAGTGTTGGAAATTCGGTGTGTCGGAAATTGAGAAATTCAGAATGAACGAATTTGTCAAAATTCGTAATAAAATGAATTCGGAACTAATTCAGAACTTCAGGTTTCCTCAGATCTTACTGGCTTCCATAGAAGGCAGTAAGGATGTATGGCCTTCAAATAGAGAAAAGCTTGAGCCTACCTAAACCAGCTGAGGACCATAAAAGAGCAGTAAGGGGGAATGCATTCGGCCCAAGAAACACCATTTTGAAAAGCCTTCTGGCATTCAGCACAAACCAGCTCTGCTGTGCCATGGGGAACACTAGCCATTTGGCGTACCATGGGGAATACTGACCACCTGCTGCCACATAGGGAATACTGGTCACCCCCTGCCATGGTGTTGATTTTGGACTTTAAAGTCCAAATTGAATCTGTCATTTCAATCTGTGACTGTTTTTTGTTAAAGAATGCATTAAAATACTTATTTGTTCTCAGTTAAGATGCCGCTTTCTGCCATTGCTCTATGCTGGCAGTGCTGAAAGAAATCTGATTGCTAAAAACAGTGTGGAGGGTGAAATCTCCCAGCTATTGTATCCTGACAGCTGTCAAAATACCCAAACAGTGGCTATAGGTGACTGGATGCAGCCACTAACAGTTTTCTGCAAGGTACCTTTAATCTTAAAGCGTTGGTTACCCCAGCACTTCATATTCCCTATTTGTGCCTGCTTTATGATATACTTGTATGAGGAAATATCCTGTTCTTTTTGTATTGCTTCCTTTATGTAAAATACCCGGTGTTCCCGCCAGTCCCTCTGCTTTCCTATTAAAAACTGACCACACTAGGCATGGCAGCACGGTGCGGTCAGTTCTCTAGCTAGGCTGGGAACTCTGTATGCTCTCCTCCAATGATCAGACTTATCCTGAGACGTCCCCTGCTGCACAGCCATTCACTGGGAAGCTCCGTGTGTTGCTGCTTCTCCTCCCCTCCAGCTCTTTCTCAGCTGAGAACAGAGGGAATGAGATCACTTATAAAATAAGGAGGGAAAAAAAGGTATTTTCATATCTTTACAAAAATGTTTTGCCTTTTCATTTCTATTTCAAACTGAATGGGTTGTTTTAGAAGGTGATTGTTTACAATCACTTTAAGATCAAAAAGTGTTGGGTGGAGTGGTGCCGACAGGACCAATCTGGCCGCTTCATCAGGAACCAGCTGGAATTTGCTCCGTCTGTGGCCAGCTTCAAATGGAACTTTAGAACTTTAGAAAATTAAAGTGGTTGTAAACCTAGTTACACCACTTGTACCTACAGGTAAGCCTATAAATAAGGCTCACCCGTAAGTATTGTAAATATCTTCTAAACCTGCACGGTTTTGGAGATTTTTACCATATACGATTGCACCGATGTCATGGCGCATGCGCTGTGAAGAAACGGGCCTCCGTGCTGTCTCTCCACTAGCAAGTGTCGTGACCGACGGCACCCTCGCGCATGGGGGGGAGTGACGTCACGCGACTCCGGCCAGTCACAGAGTCGGAGTCCGCGGCCCCGGAAGGAAGAGGGGCGAAGATGGATGTTGCCACCAGCGGGGGGACAACGTGGGCTTCGTTTGCAGGTAAGCGCCACATAATGGGCTAGTATGCGATGCATACTAGCCCATTATGCTTTTACTTTGCAGGGGGAAAAAAGAGGAAGTAAAACTCATCAGGGTTTACTTCCTCCAAGTCCTGCTAAATCACTTCAGGCTGGCCCCTTTTGCAGTTATAGCTATGCAAAACATTACAAAATAAGTGTCTATACTGTAAAAAAAAAAAAAAAAACAATAATACACTGTCTCACCCTGCTCTGCACATGCTCAGTTGCTCTGTAATGACAGAGCACTGTGCTTAATTTGTAGAGGCTGATCTGCTGGCAACCTAAAGATTTACTGCTGCTCAGGGGCTCTGGGCTTCAGCAAAATGGTAGCCTCCAGCAAGAAGAAACAGGAGCAATGCTGGAGGCAATTTACAACACTCACTAATTTTGGTAGCATACTTATTAATGTGGAATGTATTTTTCTTGCTAAAGATTATTATTTTTATCAAGTTGTTATAGGTAAAGTGCCTATTGAACTTTCCAGTCCTATCTGGACATCCTCTGCACAGCTGCTGTAACAGAAAATGGGGGCAAGACTATGAAAAAGGAGGCGTTTAGTACAATGTCTGACTGTGTATCTCTTTGTGGCTTCAAGCTTGCCTTGCTCTCAACACATCATACAAAAGTATAGAAGTCTGCACATGATTTCCAGGTCAGACCTTTAAGAAAAGTCTACAGTACTTACAGCAACAATTCTGTCATTAACTTTAATGCATCCACTCTGGTCCGCAGCACTGTCCGGTATGATCCCCTTCACATAAATACCAGAAGATCCTGAAAAAGGAGAATATAAAGGAGCTTTAAAGTCCACTAACAATGATTTAACAAATGACAACTTGAGTGTGTGTAAAATGTTTTTGTCAATGTATATTTGATGCCAAAATTTTATTGTTAAGTAAAGGATTGTGTGTCCCAACAACCACATTCAAAATCCTAAAACAGAGTCCTTTACTCTATCCTTTAACCCAGGAAGGGGGTCACCAAACGATGGAGCCAGTTTGCTGTCCTTCAGACCTCACGGGGCCGGACTGTGGCCAGTGAGAATAGAAAATGCCCCAAGTCAGTGGGAGTAAAAAAATGTTTACACAGGGCCTGTGGTCAGTAGGAGGAATAGTGCCTCTTCATTAGCGTTGTTGGCCCTGGTAGGAGGAAGACGTGGCCCCCGTCGTTGGTGTCAGTGAGAGGAAGACGTGCCCCCGTCGTTGGTGTCAGTGAGAGGAAGACGTGCCCCCGTCGTTGGTGTCAGTGAGAGGAAGACGTGCCCCCGTCGTTGGTGTCAGTGAGAGGAAGACGTGCCCCCGTCGTTGGTGTCAGTGAGAGGAAGACGTGCCCCCGTCGTTGGTGTCAGTGAGAGGAAGACGTGCCCCCGTCGTTGGTGTCAGTGAGAGGAAGACGTGCCCCCGTCGTTGGTGTCAGTGAGAGGAAGACGTGCCCCCGTCGTTGGTGTCAGTGAGAGGAAGACGTGCCCCCGTCGTTGGTGTCAGTGAGAGGAAGACGTGCCCCCGTCGTTGGTGTCAGTGAGAGGAAGACGTGCCCCCGTCGTTGGTGTCAGTGAGAGGAAGACGTGCCCCCGTCGTTGGTGTCAGTGAGAGGAAGACGTGCCCCCGTCGTTGGTGTCAGTGAGAGGAAGACGTGCCCCCGTCGTTGATGTCAGTGAGAGGAAGACGTGCCCCCATCGTTGGTGTCAGTGAGAGGAAGACGTGCCCCCGTCTTTGGTGTCAGTGAGAGGAAGACGTGCCCCCGTCTTTGGTGTCAGTGAGAGGAAGACGTGCCCCCGTCTTTGGTGTCAGTGAGAGGAAGACGTGCCCCCATTGTTGGTGTCAGTGGGAGAAAGACGTGCCCCCATTGTTGGTGTCAGTGGGAGGAAGACGTGTCCCCATTGTTGGTGTCAGTGGGGGGAAGACGTGCCCCCATTGTTGGTGTCAGTGGGGGGAAGACGTGCCCCCATTGTTGGTGTCAGTGGGGGGAAGACGTGCCCCCATTGTTGGTGTCAGTGGGAGGAAGACGTGTCTCCATTTTCGGTGTCAGTGGGGAGGTTTTATGCCCAACTGTTGGTGTCTGTGAAAGCAATGGTGCCTCATCATTAGTATCAGTGGAAGGAAAAGTGCCTTGTTTCAGTGGGAAGAACAGTGCCCCAAAGGCCAGATAAAGGCAAGCAAGGGGCCACATCTGGCCCCCGGGCCACAGTTTGGAGACCACTGCTTTAACCAAACTTTAACCCTACACCTAGAGCTGTATTTGTACAAAGCCAAAAAAAGCTGTGGCTTAGGACGCCAGGCTGCCCGAGAGAGGAGCAGACATTCACAAATCAAAGTTGCTGACTGCCCCTAACATATTTATAACAAAATGTTCAGGCAGGTATCACTGGCATAGGGTTTAAAGCCCACCATCACTTTGTGGATAGTGTGGGAAAGGGTTAGAACCTTAGTCAGGTTATTATCATTGTCCGTTTCTCCACTAAAGATTTCTCTTCATTTTCTGTCCCAGTGACCACACAGGAAGTGAGGGAAAATATCCCCAAAGTGGACACCAGAATTACTGGGAGTAAAAACCTGGCAAGGGTATTTATGCTTCCCAACTCTTCCAAAAAAAAAAAAATAATAATATTTAGGTTGAAGAACATTCAAGGGCAACAATGGTATTGTTCAAATACCCTTTTTATTTTATGTAAAAATGTAAGATGTAAATAAACAGTAATTACCCAAGAGCATATGGCTGACTATGATTCCTCCTCAGAGTTCCCCAAAGTCTGAGGTGACCACCCCTGGTGGTTCAGACCTTCATTATAGGACACTACAAGGCTCATGAGTTCTGTGCCAAAACTGCATTGTCTGAAAATATATCCACAGTTTGTATGGGTTTGTATGTGTTCAATGGTGATTTAGGAGAAGTTGGCAATGCGGGTTGTACATTGGGGCATTTTTTTTTTAATACAGATGACCATGCAAAGGCTGACGCAATGGTGTAAAGTTTGGGAAACACTAATTTAATGATTCCCGCTATAAAGAAAGAATGCAGACTCAAAATTGGGACTGTCCAGTTCCAGTGGCTCCGCTGGCAATTTTTCATCTCAGTTGAATAATGTCAAACAGAATACAATGAATGCAATTTATAACAGAAGGGAAGAACAAAGAAGGAGAAGTTCTGGATTATAAATCCACACAGGAGAAGGAAATAAAAGGAAAAGTCAACAGGAAAGGTAAGAAACTGTAGCAATGCAGGCAGCTCAAAATGTAGTTTCCCAACAGATGTTTCACTTAGTTGTATAGTTATGGGGGCGTATTCTTAAACTTCAAAATTCTGCCATGATGTACAGTACACACAGTAGCTCACAAAAGTGAGTACACCCCTCACATTTTTTTAAATATTTTATTCTAGCTTTTCATGTGACAACACTAAAGAAATGACACTTTGCTACAATGTAAAGTAGTGAGTGTACAGCTTGTATAACAGTGTAAATTTGCTGTCCCCTCAAAAAAACTCAACACACAGCCATTAATGTCTAAACCACTGGCAACAAAAGTGAGTACACCCCTATTTTGTGTGGCCACCATTATTTTCCAGCACTGCCTTAACCCTCTTGGGCATGGAGGTCACCAGAGCTTCACAGGTTACCACTGGAGTCTTCTTTCCCTCCTCCATGACGACATCACAGAGCTGGTGGATGTTAGAGACCTTGTGCTCCTCCATCTTCCATTTGAGGATGCCCCACAGATGCTCAATAGGGTTTAGGTCTGGAGACATGCTTGGCCAGTCCATCACCTTTACCCTCAGCTTCTTTATCAAGGCAGTGATCGTCTTGGAGGTGTGTTTGGAGTCGTTATGTTGGAATATTACAATACGGCCCAGTCTCTGAAGGGAGGGGATCATGCTCTGCTTCAGTATGTCACAGTACATGTTGGCATTCATGGTTCTCTCAATGATCTGTAGCTCCCCAGTGCCGGCAGCACTCATGCAGCCCCAGACCATGACACCCCCACCACCATGCTTGACTGTAGACAAGACACACTTGTCTTTGTACTCCTCACCTGGTTGCTGTCACAAAAGCTTGACATCATCTGAACCAAATAAGTTTATCTTGGTCTCATCAGACCACAGGACATGGTTCCAGTAATCCATGTCCTTAGTCTGCTTGTCTTCAGCAAACTGTTTGCGGGATTTCTTGTACATCATCTTTAGAAGAGGCTTCCTTCTGGGACGACAGCCATGCAGACCAATTTGATGGAGTGTGCGGCGTATGGTCTGAGCACTAACAGGCTGATCCCCCATCTCTGCAACCTCTGTATCAGCACTCATACATCTATTCTCCAAAGACAACCTCTGGATATGACGCTGAGCATGTGCACTGAACTTCTTTGGTCTACTATGGTGAGGCCTGTCCTGAGCGGAACCTGTCCTGTTAAACCGCTGTATGGTCTTGGCCACCATGCTACAGCTCAGTTTCAGGGTCTTGGCAATCTTCTTATAGCCTAGGCCATCTTTAGGTAGAGCAACAATTCTTTTTTTCAGAGAGTTCTTTGCCATGAGAACTTCCAGTGACCAGTAAGAGAGTGAGAGCGATAACACCAAATTTAACAAACCTGCTCCCCAATCACACCTGAGACCTTGTAACATTAACAACATGACACCGGGGAGGGAAACTGGCTAATTGGACCCAATTTGGACATTTTTCACTTAGGGATGTACTCACTTTTGTTGCCAGCGGTTTAGACATTAATGGCTGTGTGTTAATTTATTTTGAGGGGACAGCAAATTTACACTGTTATACAAGCTGTACACTCACTACTTTACATTGTAGCAAAGTGTCATTTCTTCAGTGTTGTCACATGAAAAGATAGAAAATATTAGCTTTACAAAAACGTGAGGGGTGTACTTACTTTTGTGAGATACTGTATTTGAATGAGCAAAATGAAGTGGGGGGGGGTGGGAGGGAGTATTCTTAAATTTCTGCCATGATGTACATACTATATGACTGACAAAGGCTTAAAAATGCAAAAGTCTCCCTTTGACAGGTGCTCTTTAGCAGATTTACCATTCTATGTTAGAGATTAGTGTACAACTATGTTACATGAAGAATTCTTCCACCAGGTTGGAAAGAAGGGTGACGTTAAAACTCAATGACAAGACACTTATGTATCATCATGCAGCGGCAAGAAGTATGACACACAGGTGTGATGAAGGGGCCATGCATTGGATGGACTCATTCAGGCATTGTCTGTGAAGGGGAAACCTGCATACCTGCTCAAATCCTGCAATCTGAGGTCTTAATGGTGTGACAAAAGAAAAAAAAAAAAAAAAAAAAAAAAAAGAAGATACTGAATCCAGATAGAGGGTACAACGTTAATAAACAGACAAATACTACATACACAGCCCCTGTAATTTAGATTCAGCTGGAGTCATGTCCGTACGATTCATGCAAATGTAATTTTTTCCCACTTTCTTCTCCAATCATTTTTATTAAGGTTATAAAACGTACAAATATAGAAAAGTACCAGTACATAATAACATTAGTGGCACACCAGTGGTCGCTAAAGATCTGGTAGAACGCCATTTTGGGTAATGTCTTTATATAATTTTTATTTAATCTATTTTTTAGATTAGAAAATACATCCTCCAAAGTGGAGGTACATGACAGGGGGACTCCCCCATCGAAGACAAGGGGTCATTTCGGCCATGACACGATCACCGTAGCTGGCCTTTGTTTTTGCATACACAGTCCAAAAACTAGAAGTGGAACCGATGGCGGCTAACCAGCGCTCTTACACCGCATTTCCCACTTTCTTATTCCAGTTGAGCAAAGTTTATAGGCTACACTATGCCAAAGTTCCCACTTGCCACCCTATGGACATCAAGAGGTACTTCTGGGGTCCCTCAGCGGCTCTCGCGGCTCCTCCCCACATCAGATAGCCCCCTAGGAGAAGCATTCTCCAGGGGCGGGGGTTTCCTTGCGGGCGCGCTCCTGAGTCCATCATTCGGCGTCCATAGAGACCGAATGCAGGACTCGGCCCCGCCCCCTACGTCATTGGATTTGATTCACAGCAGCAGGAGCCAATGGCTGCGCTGCTATCTATCCAATCAAGAGCCGAGAAAGCTGGGCAGAGAGACAGCGCATCCCTGTGGGTCAAGTTCTAGGGCTCAGGTAAGTAGAACGGGGGGCTGGTCACTGCCAGAAGTTTTTTCACCTTAATGCACAGGATGCATTTGTTCAAATCCCAACCACGGCACTACCTGCCTGCATGTTCTCCATGTGACTAAATTGGCCCTAGTATGTGTATGTATGAATGGGAGTTAGGGACCTTAGATTTTCAGCTCCTTGAGGGAAAGGAATGATGTGAATGTACAATATATGTAAAGCGTTGTGTAAATTGATGGCGCAATATAAATACCTGTAACAAACGGGGCTTTATTCCTCAGAGAAGAGGTGCAGGAACTCCCCCCTTCTGAGCCACCCTTTGTTTCTGCTCCCTACCCACCTCTGAGCACCGTCCCTTGGTTCCACCTGCTACCTACCTCCCAGTACCGCCCCTTTTAGAGAATACAGAACTAAGTATCAACAATAAATCTCTCTGTCAACAGTAGATCCCTCGCAGCAACAACTGACCTCCCCTGGAATAAGGTACCACCCCAGCAACAATAGACCCCCAGCAGCAACAACAGATCTCCCAGGAGCCAGCATCAATAGACCCTTCAGGAGTCAGCAACAATAGATCTATCCCTCAATAATAGATCCCTCCAAGCAACAATTGAACCATTGAACCCCCCCCCCCAGCAATAATAGACCTCCTTAGCAATAGACCCTCCCCCAGCTGTCAACATCAAACCAGCTTGTAATGTAGGTTTAGGGCTTTTTAAGCAATGCACCCAATATTTGTCCTGTTTTCATAACTACTCACCTCCGCTGTTTGAACCAGAATATCCAATAATGGTAATTCCGAGACTCTGGCCTTCCTTCTTGGCAAGAGTGACATCATACAGACTGCCATCTGGGCTATCCTAAAATAGAAGAGCAAGCCAGCTATATAGGATGTTAACGCAACATTAAAAACATATCCTCATATGCAAGCAGATTATACATACTCCTGGTCAGTGGCGTCGCTAGGGGGTGGCTATTGGGGCTATAGCCCCGACTCTGGGGCCCATAGCCCCGAGTATAGGGTTGCCACCTGTCTACTTGAGTGTGGTAAGATCGCTGAAGAGAAAAGTGTGTGTTCTCCTCCCTCCAGCCTGCATGGAGACCAGAGGACTAGGAGGTGGGCAGAGCACAACACTCTGAAGGGAGACCAGAGGTTTAGGATGTGGGCAGAGCACAGCACCCAGCAGGGAGACAAGAGGGTTAGGATGTGGGCAGAACACAGCACCCAGCAGAGAGAACAGAGGACTAGGATGTAGGCAAAACACAGCACCCAGCAAGGACACCTGAGGACTAGGATGAAGGGACACTTGATGTAAGGAGCGGCTCTCTGGGGACTTTGATGTAAGGAAGGGCTCTCTGGGAAGGGCTCTTTGGGACAGATCCACACTCAGATATGTAACAATATATAAAATATTGTTACGTATCCACTGTGTATATATATATATATATATATATATATATATATATATATATATATATATATATATATATATATATATATATATATATATATATATATATATATATATATATATATATATATATATACACACACACACACACACATACACACATATGTATATGTATATGTACTGTATATATATATATATATAATAGATTACACACACACGTATATTATATACCTGTGTATGCCCGCCCAAGCGTATGACTTTCTTAACTTCGCTGCTACGGGCTCTAGCCCCAGATCTTTTGTAGACCTAGCAACGCCCCTGCTCCTGGTAGAAATCATGGGGCCCCGTACAGCTTACCTGACAGGGCATTCAGAGGAGAGAAAAAAAAAACAGAGTGGTGGGCTTAACATTCTACGTAATGTACACAGTGCAGGGGGAGTGTATATAGTCCAAGGGAGGATGGAGTGTACCAAAAAGGAGACTGCCCCTCTCCACTAGAAGATGCACTATATTACCAAAAGTATTGGGACGCCTGCCTTTAAACACATATGAACTTTAATGGCATCCTATTCGTAGTCCGTAGGGTTCAATATTGAGTTGGCCCACCCTTCGCAGGTATAAAAACTTCAACTCTTCTGGGAAGGCCGTACACAAGGTTTAGGAGTGTGTCTATATGAATGTCTGACCATTCTTCCAGAAGCACATTTGTGAGGTCAGGCACTGATGTTGGATGAGAAGCCCTGGCTCACAGTCTCCGCTCTAATTCATCCCAAAAGTGTTCTATCGGGTTGAGGTCAGGACTCATCAGCCGATTTTTAGCCCTACTTGTGGACAATAAGGCTGCAAGTTTACAGAAGAGACTCCATGCTCAACATGCCAGAGCCAGCTGCTGACTGTGGTGATATAAAAAAAAAAAAAAAGCGCCATTTCTTATATACCATGTGAGTTGCAAATTTATATGCACCTAATACTGCCTGTAATTTCATGCACTTAGGCTGTTGCCCCCCCTGGTGTGACTTCTTGGCTCTACAGGTTACCCGTCCGCCCACCTAGAGTGTTCGCTTGTACCAGGGTGTCCTCTTGCTATGCTAAAGATTATCATCAGAGGCCCTAACCTACTGACGAGTGAGTTCTTTTTAACGGTTTGTGTTAGTTGCCAATTGTCTTTAACTCCAATATGTTTTATATTACACTTTGATCACGCCCCCTCTTCCCTCTATATGCAACTCCAGGCTCCAGCCTGCAGTTTATTCTAGAATTTTGGCAAATAACTAATCAGTGCAGGGCAGTGTATAAAACAAAAAGGTAGCCTATAATTATTGGGTAAGTGCCTTGTAGAATATAAATGTTGCTTACATTCAAGCTGACTTATCATAACAGGCTTGCTTTACCTCATTCAGCAATTGTCCCTCCCGGTCAGACCATTAGTCACCTTCAGGAGCTACTGCAACTGTAACCTGCTGAGCTCCTTTCTCCTTTGTACCATTTCAGGGACCGTCCTGCACAGACCAAATACTTTACATTTTTGCTGGGAGACACTTGGAGATTACTCCTCCTGTGCCTGAAACTCGGGCAAGTCCTCTCTCTGTCCCAGGGGCCCCTGCTGTACTGATGGGGCCTGGGGAACTTTACTTTTATTTCTGGTAGCTGTGGGCCACAGGAACACTCCGCCTGTGCTTGAAGGAAAAAAATAAAGTCCCATCTGCACCTGGGCCCTCCTTTGCAACTGATGGGGCCCGGGCCCCATACAGCAGGGCCAGCTTCACATCCTGTTCTGGTTAGATCTCAAAAATGTAACACCAAGATAAAGTAGCAGGATAAAAGAGAGAGCGAATCTACTCCGGAGAGGATACAGACAATAAAAAAACCAGACAGTGGTTTTTAGAAACCACTGTCAGGTTTTTTTATTGTCTGTACCCTCTCCGGAGTAGATTCACCGTCTCCTTTAGCCTCGGTTCACACCAGAGGCGGCACGACTTGCAGGTCGCCTCACCGAGGCGACCTGCTCACGACTGCCGGGGCGACTTGCAAGACGACTTCTGTATAGAAGTCTATGCAAGTCGCCCCCAAAGTAGTACAGAAACCTTTCTTCTAAGTCGGAGCGACTTGCGTCCCTCCGATTAGAACGGTTCCATTGTACAGAACGGGAGGCGACTTGTCAGGCGGCTAGGTCGCCTGACAAGTCGCCCCCGTGTGAACCGAGTCTTATTGTTCTGTACAGTAGTACAGTGAGCTCAGATCAGCAGGACGACACACCCTCCGTGGCAAGTCCATGACAGCCTGGGCTCACAGGAAGTGGGCTGAATGATGCTGGATTTTATTCAGCCAGGAAGAGTAGCCCTGCTGGACCACAGAACGGTGACTCTGAAGGAGAGTACCGCAGTAAAAGCCAATTTCTTTTCCTTTTTGTAAGTGCTTATGTCAGGGACATGGCCGTCACAGAACTGGCAATGTTGCCCAGAACCTACATGGACGCTCACAGAGGGTTCCGAGACGCGCAGGAGCGCGCACCGGTGCACATCAGCACACACGTACGCGCTATACTGCGCGTGCGCGATGGCGCGCGAGTGGCGTGACAGACGCTGGCGCCAACGGCCCTATTTAGGCCAGCTATTGACAACAGGACATTGCTGGATTATCTCCTCAGCTTCCCTGTGTGCCTTGTGACCCTGTTTCCTGATCTGTGATTACCCGTTGTTGACCCGGCTTGCCTTGACCTCGCTCCTTGATCTCCCGGTTTTGAACTTTGGCTTGCAGCTGACCCTGCTTCTGTTCCTGATCACCCAGCTTGACCTTCGGCTTGCATCTGGACTCTGCTTGTTCCTGTCTTCTGCGTATGACCTTGGCTCGCCCCTGTTTATGCTCTGGACTGACTTATCCGTGTATGACCTCTGGCCGGGCTCCTGGTTCCTCCACTTACCAAATACAGCAAGTTCAGCTCAGCCTACTTCAGTCATCCCTCAGTGGCCAAGCTCATCTGACTGCAAACACCTGGCAAACAGTGCTTCCTTGAGCACCGCGCTCCCTGTTCCCAACTCCAGGGGCACGCTGCACTTAGCCGCAAGGGGAGCCCTCTTAGCATCTCGATCTCCATACCCACACCTGACAGCTTAGAAATGTATTTTGTATTGCTGATCTGCTTAGTGGCCACGTATGAAGCACACACACTTTAGAATTCTAAATAGAAGGATCTGGTACTCACGGTGCCGACATTCTTCATTTCCGAAGGAGGCCCTGACCCAACCGGCAATGTGGCTGGAGCCGGAGGTGGAGGCCTGCTGGGAGTTTTTCCCACAGGATCCCGAGCCACAACCATTCGGACAGAATTTCCACAATTCCTCAACACCTGGGCGACCTGATCGCTGGCCATTCCTTGCACAATGGTATCCCCAATTTTTAAGATGTGATCTCCAGTCTTTAACCTTCCATCCTACAAATTGAACACACAGAAAAATGTAAAATCGACGCTAAATGAATGCTACTAATAAATTTAAAAATACCTGGCATGCCAGTGTGATTTCATAAAGCAAAAACAATCTGCAGCAACTTTAGTAACCAGAGGTTATATATCTCTGCTATGGAACTTGTCGATTGGTATATACAGTAAACATTTCCTCTTTAGACATCTACATTTTCAGTGAAAGATAAACAGCAATATCAGTGTTGTTACCTGTCTGTAGTGAATAAATAGACTGAGATCCCAGCAACGTAACAAGCCTCTAGTGGAGGGGCAGTAACCTCAGCAATGTCACTGGCCTCTAGTGAATGAATAGGTTGTATTCTCAGGTCTGTAACCCCTCTCTAGTGAATGGATAGGCTGCATTCTCAGAAATGTCACAGGTCTATAGTGAATGGATAGGCTGTATTCTCAGGGCTGTAACCACTCTAGTGAATGAATAGGTTTTATTCAGTGATGTCACCGGTCTCTAGTGAATGGATAGGCTGCATTCTCAGTGATATCCCTGGTCTCTAGTGAATGGATAGGCTGCATTCTCAGTGATGTCACCGGTCTCTAGTGAATGGATAGGCTGCATTCTCAGTGATGTCACCGGTCTCTAGTGAATGGATAGGCTGCATTCTCAGTGATGTCACCGGTCTCTAGTGAATGGATAGGCTGCATTCTCAGTGATATCCCTGGTCTCTAGTGAATGGATAGGCTGCATTCTCAGTGATGTCACCGGTCTCTAGTGAATGGATAGGCTGCATTCTCAGTGATGTCACCGGTCTCTAGTGAATGGATAGGCTGCATTCTCAGTGATGTCACCGGTCTCTAGTGAATGGATAGGCTGCATTCTCAGTGATGTCACCGGTCTCTAGTGAATGGATAGGCTGCATTCTCAGTGATGTCACCGGTCTCTAGTGAATGGATAGGCTGCATTCTCAGTGATGTCACCGGTCTCTAGTGAATGGATAGGCTGCATTCTCAGTGATGTCACCGGTCTCTAGTGAATGGATAGGCTGCATTCTCAGTGATGTCACCGGTCTCTAGTGAATGGATAGGCTGCATTCTCAGTGATGTCACCGGTCTCTAGTGAATGGATAGGCTGTATTCTCAGTGATGTCACCAGTCTCTAGTGAATGGATAGGCTACATTTTTGTCGATGTCACAGGTCTCTCATTAATGGATAAGCTGCATTTGCAGTGATGAACACTTAAAAGAAGATGGTTGCAAATGCTCTAGACAGCCAACAGGTGCACTTGAAGATTTAATCAAAGCAGATTTCCTTGTTGCCTCAAAGGAGCAGCTGAAATGTCTTTAATAAGCTGTCCTGGGTGGATTTTTAGCACCAATATACATATTTACAGCAGTTTTGAGAGGATCCTTTGACATTTGTTATAAGCAATGGGTTTTACTTAATGAAGACATTGTAAAATACATAAAATATATTATTACTGAGATTAATAGAGGGTTTTATTTAACATGAGTGCAGGAGAAATTAGCCTTTTTCCCTTTCCCCTCATGTTTTCACTTAATTGCATCCAGTTTTCAAGCCCGCAGTTTGCAGCTGCTTAAATGCCTTATGCATCTCCCAAGTTAAATTGATGAGATCTATTTATTTTTGCAATTAACCAGCCATAAAGCCCTTTAAATTCCAGAAACGGGCCTCTCCATCCAGATAGTATATGGTCACAATTACAGACGATGTATTTTAAATTAAAAAAGGCAAAAAGGTCCTGGAGTAAGATCTGGATGGTTGGAGGGAATAGGAGTATACAGGACAAAGTCAGTTGTAAATCATCTTTCTATATGAGAACTTTTGTTATTTTTAAAGGAAATATACATTCTTCAAGTCCTTAAAAGGGAACCTGTCAGCCAGTCCTGACAAAGAGCGGACAGGAAAAAAAAAGGTGCTGCTATTACATTTAGCAGATGAAGAAAATGCTCCTCCTTTTTCCAAACCACTCTTATTGCCGGTCCCCAACCGGTGGCGTCATTGCCCCTCTAAGACATCTTCATGTACAATACAGGTGCAGAGGCCATTGCTGGTCCTGCATTGTACATGTCGTCGTAGTTGTGCCCGTCTACATTCTGGTGCTGGAAGACAAAACCACCAGCGACTGCGAGATAATGGAAAATGGCAAGCAATACTCTTACAATTATTGCCTAAAAAAAATAAATAAATAAAAAAAGCCCTGCTGGGATTTCCGCTTTAAACTAACTATACACATGGCAATTTGATAGAGCAACTCAAAATTAAGATTTCATTATTTTGTTGAAAGCACAGAAAATAGACTCTCAATCACAGTGAAAAAGGATCGGAATTGCACCAGTCTAAATTTGACAGAAAAATCCAAATCACTCTTCACAATATTCTCAATCTTTTTCCAACTTCCCGTTCAAGAAATTTACATTAAATTTGTTAATTTACTGCTCATGTTTTCACTTTCAAACTGACCCATAAAAAAAAAACAAAAAAAAAAAAAACTCGGTGATAGATTGCTTAGTTTATAGTGAATGCTTGAGATCATATGTACAGTTCCAGGTGGATGGAATGTAGTTGAAATTAGACTTAAAACTGCCAAGAATAGTGCATTTTCAGCACTCCTCTTGGTGTGAAGCAGAACGAGCGTCCAGTTACACAACCCTGCTCCCCTGTGTCAGCCAGCGCCGCTGCAGGGGAGAGGAGAGAGCACCAACAACAGATGGCCCATTGAAGCTTATGGCGGACATTACAACTCCAGGCTTCACATACTTTACTTTTTTTTTACTCCCCTGCAGCTTCCCCTGGCTGTCACAGGGGAGATCATGTGATCAGACCGGAGTTGCCTGAAAATAGGAAAGTATACATTTTCTTATATCCAGAAATTCAGACGAAGCAAAAAATACTCCACTGCTCAGGTAGGTCCAAACTGACAGACCGATGTAAGAATTTAAATCCTCCGAATGGAAAGAGCCCCAGGTGCTGGCTAATGTTAAGACGAATGGAAGTGGACGAAGTAATCTGGATGGCCGCATACCGGACTGATAACAAGTGCCTTTAATAATAAATCTGGATCATGGAATACACAAGCACTGTGACAGGGACGTACAGGAATCAGCTGTAAGCACTTGTCATAAGTGTGAAACGCGTCAACTGATTCCTGTACGTCCCTGTCACAGTGCTTGTGTATTCCATGACCAGATTTGTTAATAAAGGCACTTGTTATCAGTCCGGTGTGCGGCCATCCAGATTACTTCGTCCACTTCTATACATTTTCTTACTCCGATTAGTAAGCATAGGTGTTGGGAGGGGTAAGGGGATAGTTTTAAAGAGTAGGTAGGGTTATCCCAGAATTCTCGTGCTGAGGCAAGGCAAGGTGGAGAGACTTTCTAAACCTTTACTTTTCTAAGCCGGTCTACCTGATGTGATTTTTCTAGCTTGACCAGCTTCATCTTCCTTTTCATTGTAGTAATTGTAGAGATAATAATAATTGGTTATAATTAAGAACACATTGACTCAATAAGTCACTCGCTACTAAAGTTGGCCATACACATGGAATCAGATTTGTGATTGCCAAAAACAAAAGCAACCTACTACCCATGAATTCCATCAACTACAGGAATTAAAGCAGAACTTTATTCCATAACAACTAGATAAAAAAAAATATTGTTCTTTAGCAAGGATCATACATTGCAATCCACCTCCCATATAACCTATGCCACTCCAAGAGACCTCCGTTTTGTAGCAACCAAGCAATAGAAGGGAGGGTGTCCTGTGCCCTGTACTGCAGAAGAGCTAATTCACACTTTGTGCAGTGACTGGCGTTTTAGCACACTGTCAAACACTGGTCACCACAAGTCCTTTGGAACAAGGTACAGCCATACCCCACTTTTAAGTACACAATGGGGTTTATTTACTAAAGCTGGAAAGTGCAAAATCAGGCTCACTGCTGCATAGAAACCAATGAGCTTCTAACCCCAGCTTGTTCAATTAAGCTTTGGTAATAAAACCTGGAAGCTCATTGGTTTCTATGCAGAAGTGAGCCTGATTTTGCACTTTCCAGTTTTAGTAAATAAACCCTATTGTGTACTTAAAAGTGGGGTATGCCTGTAAAGGGCCAATCACAACAGGCCCTTTACCACGTGATCACAGAAGTAAACAAAAGCCGGTTATCGGCTTTTTTTCTCCTCGCGATCAGTGTGAGGAGAAAAGAATAAAGCCGGTCTTCCCGCTTCTCCGCCCGGCAAATCAGGACAGGAAGCAGGTCCTAAGACTGGATTGGCCGGGAGGAGAAGCCGCCCGTGACCTGGTGGGGAGCATCAGCCCCCACTGCCACTGAACTGACAGGGAGAGGGAGGGGGGAGGGGAGAGGGGGGGGGGAGATGGAGAGATGCACAGAGGAGAGCTGCAGTGACAGATACATATTTTGACCACACTTTCATAGCTCAGCAGCCATAATAAACATTGTCAGCCTTTAGAGGGGAGGTCCACACCAGGCAGGATCAACCAGGTACTGTAGAAGATAGAAAGGGGCAATTGAAAAAAAAGTAATAGCACGATGCTACAGCTTGTACCTTAAAAAGGGACAGGAGCATTTTTTTGGGGGGGGCGTAACAGTCACTTTAATACAGAACATAGAATTCTCAGAGCGCCATGGGTTTGTTACATTCACAGCAAATGCTGCTTGTATTGAGGTGGTGTTCGTCTGCTTGAACCGTCATATTAAGCCATTTAGTAAAGAAGAGGTCACTGCTGTAATGGCTCATTTGACTTTGTAAACTTTGGGCTTCTTTAAGCACAGATGAAAAAGCGGCCATGCCAATTACATTACAAGGAGACTAGAACTCCACCTACTGGCTTGATCATAGATTACATTATATTAATATGCAATATTTAATAATAACCTGTAAAAAAACAAACACATATATATATATATATCCACTACACATTTCCTTTAACATAAAAAATGCCTTAACATTACTCAGGAAAACAGGAAAATTTGCTAACGATCCTCAAATCATTAGTGTGATCGATGATGCAGATATTTTCAGCATATGAAGTTTAAATCATCGTAATGATATTCCCTGTATTAACCATTATACAGAACGAGGAGATAAATTACCTGATCAGCCAGTCCTCCGGGTAGGATCGTTCTGACAATTACCCCGCTGGCTTTTCCGCCAACAATCCCGAACCCTAATCCTGAGCCATCATTAATGAGTTCAATTTCCTCCACGTGGCTCCAACACATCTGCAAATCACAAGACAAAAAAAAAAAATCAATCTCTAAAATAATTCCGATTGTTACGTGGATCTAGTCAGCAGAATAGACGTTGGATTGTAACTGGGTCTGGTCTGCCTGAAGGGTTTTGTGGAAAAGAGTTGCTCTTCCATATGGCTCCCATTACACTGAACATTAGCAGTTGCTTATTGTATTAATTGCTTATATTTAACATATACATATGCTGTACATCTACAGAGCACATGGAGTGGGGGGGTTCCCATTCTCAGCATGTTGGCCTCATTCTCCTTGATTGAATACATTAGTTGAAACATTTTGCACACAGATTATTAAAGCTGAACTCTAGACAGACAGACAGATAGGCACCCATTAATGCAGCTCTGTGTTCATTATCACACCAGTAAATATATTTTTGGAAAGCAAGCCGTGTTAAGTACCTACATTTGGCTTAAAGGATACGTTCACCTTTCATAACACTTTACACTTATATTCAGGGTATAACATGCAACAGGTTATGAAAGGACCGGCCCCTGCACCCCCCTCTCTGACAGCTAGCGGGGGATCTTCTACCCCCGTTAGCGGTCACAACTTTAAAGAAAGAAGCGGCCGTGCGAGGCGCCGCTCGCGCAGCTGCGTCACTCATTCGCAGTGTTCTGTGAATGCAAAACTACAAGTCCCGACAGGCTTAGCGCCTGTTGGCTTGTAATGTGAGGGAAAAAAGTATTTGATCCCCTGCTGATTCTGTACGTTTGCCCACTGACAAAGAAATGATCAGTCTATAATTTTAATGGTAGGTTTATTTTACCAGTGAGAGACAGAACAAAAAAAAAAATATATATATATAAATATATTATATCTCCAAAAAAATGCATTTCAACAAAGTTCTAAATTGATTTGCATTTTAAAAGGAGTGAAATAAGTATTTGCACACATCTCAGGAGGGATCTTGTCCAACTCTTCTTTGCAGATCCTCTTCCAAGTCATTAAGGTTGACGTTGAGGCTGACGTTTGGTAACTTGAACCTTCAACTCCCTCCACATATTTTCTATGGGATTAAGGTCTGGAGGCTGGCTAGGCCACTCCAGGACCTTCATGTGCTTCTTCTTGAGCCACTCCTTTGTTGCCTTGGCCGTGTGTTTTGGGTCACTGTCATGCTGGAATACCCATCCACGACCCATTTCAATGCCCTGGCTGAGGGAAGGGGGTTCTCACCCAAGATTCGACAGTACATGGCCCCATCCATCGTCCCTTTGATGCGGTGAAGTTGTGCTCTTAGCAGAAATACACCCCCAAAGCATAACGTTTCCACCTTCATGTTTGATGGTGGGGATGGTCTTCTTGGTGTCATAGGCAGCATTCCTCCTCCTCCAAACACGGTGAGTTGAGTTGATGCCAAAGTCATTCAGATGTTCATTAGCAAACTTCAGACGGGCCTGTACATGTGCTTTCTTGAGCAGGGGGCGCTGCAGGATTTCAGTCGTTCACAGCGTAGTGTGTTATCCAATTGTTTTCTTGGTGACTATGGTCCCAGCTGCCTTGAGATCATTGACAAGATTTTCCCGTGTAGTTCTGGGCCGATTCCTCATCGTTCTCGCGATCATTGAAACTCCACAAGGTGAGATGTTGCACGGAGTCCCAGACCGAGGGAGACCGAGAGTTATTTTGTGTTTCTTCCATTTGTGAATAATCAGAAAAGAGATTTCCCCTGAATGGACTTTACCGGCACTTGCTGACAAATATTAGATAGTGAGTACGTATACCAGAGTATATACAGTAAAAAAAAAATTTATTTAAACATAGCATAGATTAAAAACAAATTACAACATATATTCAACGGAACATAGTGTGGAGATAATGGATGACAATATTGTTGCAAAACAGTAAATTGTACGAGGGCTCTTGTTCACACCCAACGCGTTTCAGAGTAAGTACTATATTTATCCTTCTTCAGGGATGTAGCAAAAAAAGAGCACTTCGTTTCAGATATGTTACGTTGAATTGTTTAAAAAAAACTTTCGGATTAAGGTAGCATTGGACGTTATTGCTGGTATAGTTGTTCTTATAGGGGCACAAAATTTATCATTAGTTGGTGTTGCCCTTAACTGGGACACAGAATCTCACCAACCCCCGTCCCTCCCGGGCGCGTGCAGACCAGAGTAATGTACTGAGGCGAGATGAGAGGAAACCCCTGTATAGGTAAAGTGTTACAATGTGTCAGCCACGCATCTCAGCTTCCAGCGTGTGTAACGCCTCAACGTAACATATCTGAAACGAAGTGCTCTTTTTTGCTACATCCCTGAAGAAGGATAAATATAGTACTTACTCCGAAACGCGCTGGGTGTGAACAAGAGCCCTCGTACAATTTACTGTTTTGCAACAATATTGTCATCCATTATCTCTACACTATGTTCCGTTGAATATATGTTGCAATTTGTTTTTAATCTATGCTATGTTTAAATAAAAAATCTTTTTACTGTATATACTCTGGTATACGTACTCACTATCTAATATTTGTCAGCAAGTGCCGGTAAAGTCCATTCAGGGGAATTCTCTTTTCTGATATATATGTAATTATTGGATGTGGCACTGCTTTTCTTGGGCCTAGGGAAGCTAATCACCCTATTTAATTTGTGAATAATCGCACCAACTGTCGTCATTCTCTCACCAAGCTGCTTGGCGATGGTCTTGTAGCCCCTTCCAGCCTTGTGTAGGTCTACAATCTTGTCACTGACATCCTTGGACAGCCATTTGGTCTTGGCCATGGTGTAGAGATTGGAATCTGATTGATAGATTGCTTCTGTAGAAAGATAAGATTTGGTGTCTTCAGCTGGCCACTTTCGTTGGTGCACTTAAACTTCTGGATAGCAGTGCCAAGCAACACAACTGGCCCAGATTATTAAGTGAAGCAGGCAGGATCTTTCCCAGCAAGGTGAAAGGACAATGATGTCTGTATACAGTGTCCCCAGAAATGAATGGCCTTATCCTTTATCCCTGTGGCACTACAAGTGTCAGCAAGATGGCTTCCAGCAATGATGTCTGTATACAGTGTTCAATTAACTCCTTCTGTGGTGCAGTGTCCCTGTTTCTTGCAAATGGGCAAATAGCCCCTTCACCCAAGCCTTTTGACTTCGCCAGCGACCAGGAAGGAGGCGTGTCTTCTCGGAGCTCCTGTGACAGGACAGCGCTTTATAGCAGAGTCATCTGGGACTACACCACAGCTCTTTTATCGGAGATAGATAGGTGTGCAAGCCAGTGGTCCAGCCCCTGTCCGTGACGGCTAATCTTCAAGTGTGATCGTGATTCACAAGACACCATCCGCCTGGACACCACGGGAGACCATCGCTTTACCGACGCACTGCTATACGGCATGTGCGTCCTACGGATCCGGTAAGGGTACCCAACTCTTTTCCATTTATTTCCATTTTTGAAGATTTATGTGCTTTGCCATCTGTGGTCGCCTTCCCATCAGAGGGTTTACCCACTTCTCAGGTTTACGGTATTCCACTTTTGGAGAGGACTTCTACTCACCTCACGCATCACGGACTCTGATCCCTCATCACTATAGAACTTTTTTCAATTATATTTAGCAGGCCCACTGCATATATTTTGTGTGTTATTTCATTCTTCATAGGTTGTTCATGATTCTATTCACTTATGTTTCAGCGCTGCACTTTATTATTTATAGCCATGTGAACTGACTGCGAGTCAGATGCGATGCGGGAACCCGCACAGGAATCGTGCTGGTTCCCGCATCGCACCAGAGCTGACTATGTGGATGGGGAAATCAGCTCAGTTATTTCCTTCAGCCAGCTGGCAAACAAAAAAACCCAAAAAAAACAACTGAGCAATGCATGGCAAGTTTTAGCCTCAGCCTCTTGCAGTCCCCTATACAGAATAGCTCAGAACAAAGAGGAAGAAGCAGCATAGGGAGCCAATCAGTTAATCTACTGACAAGAAACATGCTGATAGGAGAAAGTAGCAATGACAGAGAAATGAGCTCATTACTGTGAAACAGCACAAGGAGGCAATCAGTCGTACTGCAATGTTTATGTACTATCGAGGGACATGCTGATAGGAGGAGAGGGAAGTGTGACAGAAAGATCAGCTGATCTGTCTACTGTTTCTTTTTTTCATGGTGGGGGGGGGGGGGGGGGGGGAGACCTGTTTCAACTGCAGCTAATTGTATTTGTATGCCTGGCGTTCAGCTTCAGGGAGGTTTGTGATTGTTCACTGGCCTACCCACTCCGCAATGCGCATTCCTGCACAATAAGCACTCCTGAGCCCTGCACGCTGTGTGATACCCGCCGCTACACCCTCTACAGTACGCACTTCCTGGGCCCTGCTCTCTGTGCGATACCCACCCCTGCAGCCCATGTAGTACGCACTCCTGAGCCCTGCACAATACGCACTCCTGAGCCCTACTCTCTGTGTGATACCCACCCCTGCAGCCTGTGAAATACACTCCTGAAACCTACTTCTTTGAAATACCCTCCCCTGTCTAAGATACACCACCCGGAACCCTGCAATATATGCACTAAGCCAAGCCCTGTGCGATAGAACTCTTGACCCCTACACCTAGCACGATATGCACTCCTAAAACCCTCCCCAGACTGAAACCCCCAACATGGGAACATTTTTTCCTTCCAGTGCCACCACCAACCCAAAGACATTTTTTCCCCACTGATACAGCCCCATGGCAACAGCACCAACACAGGGGCATTTTTTCCTTGCAGTGAAACCACAAACCCAGGGGCATTTTTTTTCCTTCCAATGACTTCACCGATGCTGAAATATTTTTCATGTCCAAAATTCATCACAAATTCAGAGACATTTTAGCCATTACTGCTAGCCCCATATTTGGACAGCCATTTTAAACTTTCACATGCCACAAACATTACAAACATTTAGGGGCATGCAGCTGTTGGCCCCATCCCCTTCTCCACCTGGGGGAAAGGGGCCTATTTTCCAATCTTCACCCTGGACACTAGAAGACCTTGTCCCAGCACTGCTCCTGGGACTTGCATTACTGTGACTCCCAGAGATCTCCAAGGAAAAGAAAAGAACTTACTTGCTCATCCTGCTGATTAGTTTGGCTTTGAGAGGTAATGGGCGCTGAATGTTTGGCTACCACCAGGTGTAAAAATCCAGAAGTCTGCTGGAGCAGAGATATGGCTTCTTGGTGAGAGACGGTTACGTCCAATGGGGTGTAATTAATTGCCAGAATCTGGTCATTTTCTTTAAGACGTCCATCCCTGAAAGACATCAACATTGGTATAAGAGGTTTTCCCTATCAACACACTGACAACTGGAGAATCTTCATACATTATATAAAACACTTCCATATTGCTTGAATGCTTAGATATGAGGCTTTAAAAAGAACCAGTCACTACGAAGCTTAGGCAAGAATATAAATATTCACTATAAAAAGGATTATAATTCTGTATTCTTATTTACGGAGGAATTATAATTGCCATATCATGTAACTTTACTAACGTCATAGAAGAACAATTGCAGAGTACACACAACTCTATACAGTATCTCACAAAAGTGAGTACACCCCTCACATTTTTGTAAATATTTTCTTCTATCTTTTCATGTGACGACACTGAATAAATGACACTTTGCTACAATGTAAAGTAGTGAGTGTACAGCTTGTATAACAGTGTAAATTTGCTGTCCCCTCAAAATAACTCAACACACAGCCATTAATGTCTAAACCACTGGCAACAAAAGTGAGTACACCCCTAAGTGAAAATCTCCAAATTGGGCCCAATTAGCCATTTTCCCTCCCTGGTGTCATGTGACTCAGTGTTACAAGGTCTCAGGGGTGAATGGGGAGCAGGTGTTTTAATTTTGGTGTTATCACTCTCACTCTATCATACTGGTCACTGGTATTTCAACATGGCACCTCATGGAAAAGAACTCTGAGGATCTGAAAATAAGAATTGTTACTCTATATAAATATGGCCTTGGCTATAAGTAGATTGCCAAGACCCTGAATCTGAGCTGCAGCACGGTGGCCAAGATCATACAGCGGTTTAATAGGACAGGTTCCACTCAGAACAGGCCTCTCTGGGAAAAAGACATGAGTGCTGCCAGCATTGCTGCAGAGGTTGAAGGGGTGGGGGGTCAGCCTGTCAGTGCTCAGACCATATGCTGTACACTGCATCAAATTGGTCTGCATGGCTGTCGTCTCAGAAAGAAGACTCTTCTAAAGATGATGCACAAGAAAGCCAGCAAATAGTTTGCTGAAGACAAGACATGTCCTGTGGTTTGATAAGACCAAGATAAACTTATTTGGTTCAGATGGTGTCAAGCGTGTGTGGTGGCAATCAGGTGAGGAGTACAAAGACAAGTGTGTCTTGTCTACAGTCAAGCATGGTGGTGGGAGTGTCATGGTCTGGGGCTGCATGAGTGCTGCCGGCACTGGGGACCTACAGTTCATTGAGGGAACCATGAATGGCAACATGTACTGTGACATACTGAAGCAGAGCATGATCCCCTCCCTTCAGAGACTGGGCCGCAGGGCAGTATTCCAACATGATAATGACCCCAAACACACCTCCAAGACGACCCTTGCCTTGCTAAAGAAGCTGAGGGTAAAGGTGATGGACTGGCCAAGCATGTCTCCAGACCTAAACCCCATTGAGCATCTGTGGGGCTTCTTCAAATGGAAGGTGGAGGAGCGCAAGGTCTCTAACATCCACCAGCTCCGTGATGTCGTCGGGGAGGAGTGGAAGAGGACTCCAGTGGCAACCTGTGAAGCTCTGGTGAACTCCATGCCCAAAAGGGTTAAGGCAGTGCTGGAAAATAATGGTGGTCACACAAAATATTGACACTTTGGGCCCAATTTGGACATGTTCACTTAGTGGTGTACTTACTTTTGTTGCCAGCGGTTTAGACATTAATGGCTGTGTGTTGAGCTATTTTGAGGGGACAGCAAATTTACACTGTTATACAAGCTGTACACTCACTACTTTACATTGTAGCAAAGTGTCATTTCTTCAGTTTTGTCACATGAAAAGGTATAATAAAATATTTACTAAAATGTGAGGGGTGTACTCACTTTTGTGAGATACTGTATATGGGATTTTACAATACCAAAAATATTGCAAACACAGAAATCCAATAAAGAGAAAAAGAAAAAGAAAAAAGAAGAAAGACGAAAAAAAGAAAGTTATATAAAGCTGAAAAGTATCCACATAAATATACATACATTAAAATACTTCCCAGCTCATAAATCACCACATTATATTTTACAGTGCTTATTTACAAAGTAGCAATGTATGAGACAGGAAGAATTTTATTGTATGAATATTGGACACTGTCCAGCTTTATATAACCTGTGTTCTCTCACTTTTAAAATGCATTTGATACAATAAAAAAAATGAAAGTTCGTGAAGGTATTTGGAAACCCAACCCATGTAAAATAAAGGCATATAGCATGAAGTGACATTTGTCTATGATCAGCTGACTTCCTGTTTAGGAATGCCAATAAAAAAAAAAAAAAATAATATATATATATATATATATATATATATATATATATATATATATATATATATATATATATATATTATTAATAATAATAATAATAATAATAATAATAATAATAAATTCCATTGTCAGTTTTCTGCCCCCCTTAGCCTAAAATGTCCAATTACATTTAGTCTGTATGGCCAAGTTATACAAATGTCAAATTTCCCCATGTCTCTGCATGCATGGTATATATCTCACTCGCTTACTTTATCCATCTATATCTCAGGAATGCTTTGCAGGAACACAAGATCCATGCCTTCCCTATTGACAGAGCAGCGATCTGCTTTGTTTACATAAGCAGACTGCCGTTCGGCCTCTGTAACAAACATTTGGTGGGTGCCGGCGGACATAGAGTCCGCGTTACTGCCTGAGTGCCTCCCACTGTGCATAATCACAGCGGGAGCGAGCCGCCAGACGCGCGCATTTGCGCCCGCTACCCGGAAGTGCGGGATCATGTTTATATTTACACACACACACACACACACGTGATCCTGTGCACAGCGGCCGCCCTGTAGCAGTAAAACTGCTATTGGGTGGTCATGAAGTGGTTAAGCCAATGAAACAAAATGTCAACTACACAGTTTACAAATATAGCAACAAACTTATTTTCCCATCTCTCGATCCAGATTCTTGAGAAGCCACGTTGCAGCATCTGGTATCGATGACCGGTATGAAATGAACTGGCCTTCTTCGACCCAACACATAATTACTGACATTACAAAAACAGCCATTGCCCAAAAATCAAATTTCTCACTCCCCGAACATGACCCCCCTTCCATTATCTCCCCTCCCACGTGTTTCTCATGATACAGATGTCTGAAGTTTTTCAAAATTAAAGTCCAACTCTGGGCAGTTACCAAATCATTAAAACTCCCCACACCTCACACCCCCAGCTTATAAAGAATCTAACAATTTTTTTCTAAGGGATGAGATAACACGGATTACTACTTACCTTTATCCAGGGTCCTGCAGTCTTCCTCCTGCCAGTTCTATGGTGATAACCAGCGCCCTGAAGCCACTTATCTTGCCAGTCTTCCACTGGTCCTTAAAACCACCTCTTGCCAACGTCATCAAGTACAATGCAGGACCAGTGGTCATCACTGTTGTTGCCTTGTATATATGTCATAACGACATCCATCATCGTTCAAGCACTGAAGAGAAGAGGGCTTGAATGCTGGCTGTGTCGATGGCCATGGTTTGAGGTGCTAAGGTGGCAATTGTGGGTATATACCAACCCCACATGGCTATGTACAGTGGATATAAAAAGTCTACACACCCCTGTTAAAATGTCAGGTTTCTCTGATGTAAAAAAAAAATGAGACAAAGATAAATTATTTCAGAACTTTTGCCACCTTTAATGTGACCTATAAACTGTAAAACAAACTGAAATCTTATAGGCGGAGGGAAGCAAAAATAAAATAATATGGTTGCGTAAGTGTGCACACCCTTAAACTAATACTTTGTTGAAGCACCTTTTGATTTTATTACAGCACTCAGTCTTTTTGGGTACGAGTCTATCAGCATGGCACATCTTGACTTGGCAATATTTGCCCGCTCTTCTTTGCAAAAATGCTCCAAATCTGTCAGATTGTGAGGGCATCTCCTGTGCACAGCACTCTTCAGATCTTCCTCACAGATTTTCAATGGGATTCAGGTCTGAGTTCTGGCTGGGACATTCCAAAACTTTAATCATCTTCTGGTGAAGCCATTCCTTTGTTGACTTGGATGCATGCTTTGGGTCGTTGTCATGCTGAAAGATGAAGTTCCTCTTCATGTTCAGCTTTCTAGCAGAAGCCTGAAGCTTTTGTGCCAATATTGACTGGTATTTGGAACTGTCCACAATTCCCTCTACCTTGACTAAGGCTCCTGTTCCAGCTGAAGAAAAACAGCCCCAAAGCATGATGCTGCCACCACAGTGCTTCACGGTGGGTATGGTGTTCTTTTGTTGATGTGCAGTGTTGATTTTGCGCTAAACATATTATTTGGAGTTATGGCCAAAAAGTTCATCAGACCATAACACATTTTCCCACATGCTTTTGGGAGAATTTAGATGTGTTTTTGCAAAATTTAGCCGGGCTTGGATGTTTTTCTTCATTAGAAAAGGTTTCCGTCTTGCCACTCAACCCCATAGCCCAGACATATGAAGAATATAGGAGATTGTTGTTACGTGTACCACACAGCCAGTGCTTGCCAGATATACCTGCAGCTCCTTTGATGTTGATGTAGACTTCTTGGCAGCCTCCCTGACCAGTTTTCTTCTGGTCTTTTCATAAATTTTGGAGGGATGTCCAGTTCTTCGTAATGTCCCTGTTGTACCATATTTTCTCCACTTGATGACTATCTTCACTGTGTTCCATGGTATATCTAATGCCTTGGAAATTCTTTTGTAGCCTTCTCCTGACCGATACCTTTTAACAATGAGATCCCTCTTATGCTTTGGAAGCTCTCTGCGGACCATGGCTTTTGCTGTTGGATGTGACTAAGAAAATGTCAGGAAAGACCTACTAGAAGAGCTGAACTTTATTTTGGGGTTAATCAGAGGCACTTTAAATGATGGCAGGTGTGTACTGACTCCTATTTAACATGAGTTTGAATTTAATTGCTTAATTCTGAACACCGCTACATCCCCAGTTATAAGAGCGTGTGCACACTTATGCAACCACATTATTTTAGTTTTTAATTTTTACTCACCCCCCACCCCAAGATTTTCTTGAACCCCTTGGCCTGCTGGGAGAGCCTATATATTCAGGTGGAGTCAGGTGATCTATGTTCTGTGCCACGTCTGTCTGGGTGGACGTGTGTCATATGCCCTGGGCTGCTAGGCCGGAGATTGGGCCTATCCTGGGGGCACCTGGCTGCCGGGCTGTCTGAGGGGCTATCTAGAAGTAAGAGGGCAGTGCAGGGTTGGTATTGCGGCTTGCAGTCCAACCAAAAGTGACGGTTCTGCCAGCCGGAGAACCTGTCATGGTCGGAGGTAGAAGGGAAGCTGTCGCCACTAAGGGACCATCCACCTTATTACCAGGGACCACAGGGAGTAGCGGAAGCAAGTACCGGAGCAGCATTCTCAACGAAGGGGCATGGTGGAGAATCGAGAAACTTTAGGCGGTGTCAGCGACCCAACTAACGGAGGTGATGCGCAGCAGAGCAGCCTTGTGAGTCAAGCCAGGGACCGAGCCGGCCAGCGGGGTGGAGCTTGAGAAGTATCTGGAGTGACAAGCTAGGGACCCAGCAGGGAAGCGGGGGTGACGCTTGAGGGAGATACTACTGCAAAGCTTTGAGGAGCTCCAGGGATTCAGAGTCAGTGAATCAGAGGGTCCAGTAAGAGACCAGGAGCTCAAGGGGCTGAAGAACTACAAGTAGAAGTTGTAATGAAGCTGAGAGGACTGTTACGATTTTTGTTAGGAACTGCTAAAGACTTACCATAGGAGACAACAATCCTGCACATGCAGATGTAGCGCCTTGCTGGGGCCTTTCCCTGTATGGCTGTCCTCCTTTTGAAGTCTCGGAGTCTGCCAATTAAAATTGCAACTGCTTAAGGGTGTCCTGGCCCTAACCCTCTTTCCCTCATAAAAGAAAGACTGTGAAATAAACATCTCTTTTGCATCCAAGATGTGTCTGGTGCCCAATAACTTACACCTTGCACCCACTATGCCTCACAACCCACTACTTACAGAAGGATGTCAGCTATCTTTGGCCCTAGAGTTCCTCATTAGACTTGAAGAGGCTAAAGACTTTGCTACATCAGAATAAAATTTTCAAATAGAAATACACTTTATAGATAGGAGATACTCCCACACAGACACAACGGTTTATATATACCAAATACCGCGTGACCAGACCGGAGCGCCCTCAGAATAGGCAAGTATAAGCATCTGCCTCCTACAGGGTAGTTAGAATAGGAGTTAGGAGTGGGATGGGAGCAGTTCTAAGTTTAGTTTGATCTAGTCTGGACTCCAACTTTAAAAGTAGTTCTAAAGCCCCAAGGTTTTTTACCTTAATGTATTCTATGCATTAAGGCTAAAGACCTTTTGGACTGCAGGATCTCCCCAGTACATCGACTCCCCCCCCCTTATTCTTACCTGAGGCCGATCCAATCCCGCCGCTGTCTCCCTCCTCATTGGACAGATTGATAGCAGTGGGAGCCATTGGCTGTCAATCAAGTTATGTGACGAAGGATCGGGGGACGGGCCAGAGTCGCCCAATCTGTGTCAATAGATGCAGACAGAGCAGCTTGGGAGCATGCCCAGGTGGGTGCCTCCATGGAAAGTTGCTTCAAACAAGGTTTAAACAAGGTTTAATATTACTTTAAGTCCAATGTATAATATAGCACAATATACATTCCTCATGAGTGGGTACCTTCCCACCACACAAGTCGTCAGCATACAACAATATTAGCTCCAATGTATAATAGATATCGCATGATACATATACATTGGAGCTAATGTGGTAATATGCCAACAACCTGTTTTATGATCGGGGAGGGATCAGCATTGCCAACTATCAGTATTTTTACTGGCAGCCAGTAAAAAATGGGCACTTTTCTCCTGCCAGTAAATGGCAGTGACAGGAAAAGGTTTCCTATAAAATAAATATGGCCGGGACGCTCGGCATGCGCAGTTCCAGTCCCAAGGCATCCAAGACCATTCGAGTGTCTGCCATAGTGTGTTCGGGAAATGCTGGCGGGGGGGGGGCAGGTCTGCCAGAGGCGGTGCCTGGGTCATGTGATATCATGGGGCAAGGGAGCCGAGCAGAGTTCTAATTGCATATTGTACTTCTTTGTAGCATAAATACTAAAATTTGCACTAAAAACTGTAATGTAACTTTTGGAAATGCCAGTAAAAACTTGGCTGTGCCAGTAGATTTTGGGTGTCGTGTCAGTAAATTTCAATCTGGTAAGCTGGCAACACTGGGAAGGGTACACACACACACGGTGTTTGGTCTATATAAACCTGTGTGTCTTTGTGGGATTATCACCCATTATATTTTTATTTGGAAATGTTATTCTATGTGAAACACACTAATAAAAGAAGGGCTTTTAACTGTAGAATCGTGTGGCTTATTCCTTTCTGAGAGTCTATGCACCTGAAGAGTCCCAGCTTTAGGGTGGCTTCACACTGCCCTGGTACGGTCCCGCTGTGCTTTTGCTAAAGCGCAGCTAACCCGCATTTTTGGTGTGGGTTAGCTGTGCTTTCCCGTAGACTTCTATGATGTCCCACAGTCTTGGTGTGGTTTTGAAAAGCGCACCAAAAGATGTGGCATGCAGGAGTTTTGGTGCACTTTCTGAAACTACGTCAAAACTGCAGGACCTCTTAGAAGTCTACGGGAAAGCATCACTAACCCACGCGAAAACCGCGGGTTAGCTGCGCTTTAGCAAAAGTGCAGCGGGGCAGTGTAAAGCCGGCCCTATTCTTTCTTTATCTTCGTAGGTATTGATTTGAGACACTATAAGATCATTCAGAATTTTGACAGGTATATTTGATCTCTTTGTGACCTGCTTCAAGTGAGTTTTGCATTCCAGTGGACTAGTATGGGAATGCAAAACCCACCTGAAGCAAACAAAAGCTGGTCAGCACAGGCCCTTATTCAGTAGACATGTGCAATTCGTTTAGGTCTGAATTAGTTTAGTTCCGAATTCGTTAATGTGAAAATTTCAGAAATTCAACATTTTGGAAATCCAAAAATAAGAATGAAAATCTGAAAATTCAAAAGAATGAAAACCCGAAAATATGAAAAAATAGCTAATAATAATAATAATAATAATAATAACTATTAAATTATAGGTATTGGAATTTCTTTTCAAATTTGGCTGTTAGTGAACGTAACGAGTACGAATTTATCCAAAGTTATGCATTATCTGAAATAAAGAATCTAATCAATCTAATAATAATAATAAATAACAATAATACAAAACCTTTTTATTATTATTATTTATTCCAATCCATTCGTTTAGATGCAGCATTCGTAACTTCAGATAAATTTGTATCCGCTACGTTCACAAACAGCCAAATTTCAACACCTATAATTTAATAGTTATTATTAGTTATTATTTCGAATTTTACTGATTCTCTCTTTTTTTCAGATTTTCAAATTGCGGAATTTTCGAATTCCGGAAATTTGGAAATTCGGAGTTCGGAAAATTTGAAAAAAGCATAAAAATGAATGAAATGAAAACGAACAAATTTTGTGTCAGTGCACATGTCTATTATTCAGTGTCATCTCAGCCACCAGACAAAAAGAGCTGTGGAATCATTACTAGTTGGGGGAGGTGGTGACAATTTTAATGCATCTGGAACATGTCCAGCGTTAAGCTTTTTCTCCTAAGGCCCGTTTCACACTGCCGCGACCTGAAAGTCATGCAACTTATGGTGCAATATTGTTAGGCGATTTCCTAGCAATTTTCAGTGAAAGATTGCCCAGTGCCTGAGTAATCTTCCTGTAATGTCGGATCCGAGTCACATCAATATCATAGATGAGGATACGGCTTGGAGGCAACTTCCATTATAGTCTATGGGCACAAGTTGGGTAGAAGTCGCCTTGAAGTAGTACAGGAACCTTTTCTACTACATCTAAATTCTTAAAAACACATCCCCTGAGGAAGCCTCAAGTGGCGAAACATGCCGGGATAAGTCACTCCAATGTTACTGTTGAGTGACCATTTTTTCCATCTGATTTGACCTTTAGATGTTTACCTGTACTTGCGCACCTTTTGTATAGCCAATCTTTTTAAACGTGTCTTCTTTGTAATAAACTTTGTTATACTTTTTACATATTGGAGTACTGAAAGTAATTTCTTTGTCTGGCACCGCCAAAAATCCCCCCCAAAAAACCTTTCCTTGTCCATATGAACCTTTTCTAAAGTCAGAGTGACTTCAGTAGTGCGAATTAAGACCGCTCTCTTTGAGCGACCTGGGATTCCACATGACTTACGTCTTACAAGTCGGATCCCAAGTCGTGGCAATGTGAACCGAGCCTCAGAGAAACGAGAAGGAAGGGGGCAGTCGGTTGCTGAAATTCTTCTGCAAATGCTAGCTACCTGGCTGTTTCCCTGACCTACACAATCAGGAAAGTCAGCTTGGCCAGAAGTCCTTTATATACAAGCTTGTTCTGCATTAGTGATAAAGTACTGAAGCCAGAGTGCCATCATGGAAGCCAGGCAACTAGCAAAATGAGAAATCAGCAATGGTAGTCTGTTTCTCCCAGGAAAGGATTCCTTTAAAAATAGATGTAAACTCAATCCCTAAAATCTCATATAAAAGGTTTTGACACATTAATGTGTAGCAGCCTCTACCAATAGGTAGGTGCTAGTAATAGATTTGTTTTACTAGGAACTGTCAGCACAGGAAAATGTAGGCAGGCCTATGCTGCATGCTAGGCCTGTGTTTTCATCTGGGGGCTGGGAGTGGTCAGAGTAGAAGTGGGTGTGACCACCAGTGCTCCAGTTCTGAGGTGCATCCCCTGCTTCTAGGGGGAATATTCTAGAAGAGGGGCTGGGCCTAGAACTGGAGCAGCAGGCAGCTCATGTGGGAGCCCTGACCAATCCCCATCTGGTATTGGCAGGGGCGGGCCTCCTATATAAGCTGAGGTAACATGCCACTGGGGAGAGTTGTTGGCTGAGTGAAGTGGAGGATGGCATACTAGACAGCAGCAGGAGGGCCCCCCAATCTGGGAGGGGAGGGGGGGTGCACCGATCGCAGGAAGAGGCCCATGGAGAGCTGTGAGGGAACTTTGCCATTACACGGTCATTGGCAATGTCTTTATAATCACACGGTCGTTGGCAAAGAACTCATGGAGCAGAGGGGCAGGTGAAGCTGTCGGAACGTATGGGCGAGTCAAGTTCTCCATCAAGGACTCAGGGCAGAGAAAGGTCGGCGAGTGTACCACAGTGGAGGGCTGGATGTGCCAAGAAGTCTGTGAGGGAACTTTGCTGTTACACGGTCATCAGCAAAGTCTCCATCATTACAAGGTCAATGATGGGGAGTCCTGGATCAGAAGAGAGACTGTGGGGATTTGTGTCAAGTCGATGTGGCCTGAGGGCACAGGATTTGCAAGCTGGGCTGGCTGGGAACAGAAGTCCATCATCCAACATCCGCTTCTAAACTACTAGGCCTCCGGGGAGAGGTGCTTCAGGCCTCTGACCTAGTAGCTGCGAGCAATAAGAGCCAGCTACCAGGATTTATTCAAAAGTGGATCCTTCTAGCTTACAGAAGAAGATGTGACATTACTTTACTTCAGTATATGATTTGTGCAGGAGGAGAGGAGACCTGGGAACATCACCCTTACATGGTCAAGAGTGATTTCTTCATCCCTTACACGGTAATGGATGGGGAATGCCTGGAGGAAATAGTCTGCGGGAGTTAAGCAGAGGAGGAGCAACAGCCTGCATGGAGATGCAGGAGGCAGAACATAGAAATTAACACATGCACATCACCTCTTCTGGCTCTAACTTGTGCTAGATGGTGAAAGCCTTAAAATATGATGGTAAATCAACTATCCTATGGGCATCCCCTAAACTCTTTTCCCCAACCAAGTTGTACCCCCCCCCCCCCCCATAAACAAAAACAAAACCAGCAAAAGACTGTTCATTGTCTCTGCAAGTGATGTATGGGAGTCTGGCAGCGGGGTGATTTGGTGGATGTCTGTTACTAGTGGCACCTGCACAGCTACAAATGTATTAGTTTATTTTCACTCTATTTAAAACTGTAGCACCCTGGAGTTTAGGCAGGGCTGAGCTCATCCTTAATGGCCACTTCTGAACACCCAGTCCAGTCAATGCCCTGAGAATTACCCCGCCAGCCATTGCTGGAGTGCATGTAGACAAGAAGTGGCTATAAAGAGGCTACAGGGGATCAGGAGTGCCAAGATGTAACAAAGGAGGAATAAAAAAAAAATTAAAAAAAAAAGTAATTTAATAAAACAAAAAAATGTTTTAATTGTTTATGATACACGGTGCTTTAGTAAACCAAATCAAGTTCGGGCTCGTTTACACTTGCGCCCGCAAGAGCAATCCACACTGGAACTCTTTTCACAGGTTGTTTGACAGGTGGTGAGGGTCGATTTCTTAAAGGCAAATAGACACTGCACTTTGCAAGCAAAAGTTGCTGCAGAGCTTAGTAAATGAAGAATACCCAATCACATGCAAGGAGCATTTTTTGCTTGCACATGATTGGATAACGGAAGTCAGCAGAGCTTTCCCTCATTTACTAAGCTCTGGAGCAACTGCACTTGCAAAGTGCTCCGTCTATTTATAGAAAGTACAGGCCGGCAACTCGACAGCTTCTAGAAAATATTTAAAAGCATTTTGATGAGGGCCGAAACGTGTCAGAATTTTGGATGATGTTATTGCTGTAATGCTTAAATAAATATTTTCTGTGGAGAAGCGGTCGAGTTGCCGGCCTGTACTTTCTATGGATCTTTTGTAAGCTTAATTAGCCAGAGCACCGACTACTCTACACACCAACTATACTATATAGCGGTAGAGCTTGGGTGAGTTTTTCTCTTGCTCCGTCTAGTTGTCATTGGTAAATCCCATTATGTCACAATCGGCTGAAGTGCAGGCCCATTCACCGGAAGGGGTCCCAGTCAGTGGGTGGTACTGCCTGTCAAATGTGACAGGAGTCCAAGTCCTGCTGTGTGCCAGTGAAGCATTGCAGCATGTGTACACCCCCTTCCTCTGCCTTTGTGTGGGAAGGGGGGGGGGTAAAGTAAAAGCGTGGCTTAATCACTTTTTTTACTACCCCCTCCCAAACAAGCCCTTGGACCCCGTTTACACAAGTGCAATTTCTACTTTGTCATCCCGCTGCCATGCAAAACAATGGAGATCATATCATCTATGGTGCCCATTCACATCAATGCAACGCGGTGCAGTGCAACTTCTGAAAAGGTGCAGGTGCTTCTTTGGTGCAGCTCAGTGCGTTTATTGCTGTATAGACCAGGGGAAAAGCGCATGTATCTCCATGCATTTTTGGCAGAATTTTGTGTTTAACCACTTGAGGTCCGGGCCATAGCTGAATGACGGCCACAGCGCGGACCCCAATTTCCGGGAGGTCGTCATGGGACGTCCTCCTCTGTGCACGCGCACAGGGCGCGCGGTGTGCGCGCTGTGATCACCGAGTCACGGAGACTCAGAAGGTCACAGATCCGAGCAAGGGGCCGGTCCTGGCCCCTTACCATGTGATCAGCTGTCAGCCAATGACAGCTGATCACATGATGTAAACAAAAGCTTGGTGATCGGTTTCGTTTTCTCCTCACGCTGAAAAAAAGCCGATCACCAGCTTATGTCAAAGGGACATCGGTCCCGAAGAGGAAGGAGGCACAATGCCTCATCTGTGCCTGCAAGTGCCATCTGTCATTGCCACCTGCCAGTGCCCAGCAGTGCCACCTATCAATGCCCACAAGTGCCACCTATGAATGCCCACCAGTGGTGCCAATCAGTGCCACGTAGCAGTGCTGCCATCAATCAGTGCACATCACTGCCACCCATCAGTGCCGCCTCATCAGCGAAGGAGAAAAATTACCTGTTTGCAAAATTTTATAACAAAATATAAAAAATATATAATTTTTTTTTTTTTTTTTTTAATTCTGTCTTTTTCAATTTTTTTAACAAAAACTAAAAACCGCAGAGGTGATCAAATACCATCAAAAGAAAGCTCTATTTGTGGGGAAAAAAAAATGATAAAAATTGAATTTGGGTACAGTGTTGTATGACCGCGCAATTGTCATTCAAAGTGCAACAGCGCTAAAAGCTGAAAATTGGTCTGGACAGGAGGGGGGGTTTAAGTGGCCAGTAAGCAAGTGGTTAAAATTCAGTTTCCAAAAACAAAAAACAAACAAAAAAAAAAACACACCAAATGAAGCATGAAGAGAGGTATCAGAGCAAATGAGACTATTCTTTACAAATAGAAAAAACAAAAAAAACAACAACAAAAAAAAACACACAAACAAAAACTAAAACACACACAAAAAAAACCAAAACACACATAAACAAAATACCAAACACACACAAAAAAAAAAACAAACACACACACACAAAAGCAAACACACACACACACACACACACAACACACAAACACAACACACACCAGTATATTCCTTACCTGTCTGCAATGCTTCCCGCTTGCACTCCTTTGATAAACACACCAGCATCTCCTCCATTGGCATTTTTCAGCGCCACCACGCTAAAACCGAGGCCCCCGACAGAAGGCTTTTCTATATCTATATATTCAATTTGCCGACCCTAATGCAAAAAAAAAAAACAAATAGAAATTTGATTTGTTAGGCCGTCGTCTCTGCCAACCAGCTCAATTTGCTCCTGAGGGACCGGGAAAACTCGGAGAAATTTATATCCTGTAACACAGGACAAGCTCAGCACTTTGATAATAAATTAATTCTGCCCAAAGATCTCACTCCATTACTTCCCAGTGAAAACAGAGAACAGCACATGCCGTCAGCTCCGTGACGGAAAACCTCGGGGAGTTTCGGAACTATTTGCACACTTCATTCTCCAGCTAAAATAAGTTGTACATCAGGACTTGGCTTCAATGAAGAAGACTGAACTAACTGCTGTTTGGAAAAAGCTGATTTTTTTTATCTTTGCCCCCTTACCTCAATGACCAACACATTTTTTTTTTTAAATCCTACTAAAAATGGGGCTTCATATGTTAGGAATTTTAATTGGTGGTACAAAATAGCAAAAGAAACAGGACAGGACTAAAAGAAGTCTGTCAGCAGTCTGGGGCCGACTTTCTCACAGGCCCACCGCAGTCACAAACAGGGTGAATATAAATCAATGATTTTTAATCTTTTTTTTTTTAATTATTATCTGTTTTTTTTATTTAAATCGATTTTTTTTTATTTTTAATTAAAAAAAAATAAATAAAATGCTTAAATTGCTAAAAATCTATCCAAAATATAATTTTCTCTTTAAGATACATTAATAATTTTAGTTTATTCAGCATGAAAATGGAGCTTAGTTATGTCGCATGAGGCTGTATATTGTGCAATATTTACATTTTTTTGGTAAACTCATTCAATGAATCCAAGCTGAGAGAACATGCACTTGCATTGATGCATTTACACAATTTCACAGTAACCATGAGATGAAACAAGGTTCTGGAATATTCCTTTATCCCATTGTTTTGCAAATCTATGTACACTACAAACTGCATGATTGAATCGCTTCTGATATCGCTGTTTTACTAACCTGACAGCTTATTATTCTAAGTAGGAAACCATTTTGTTTGCAGATATTAAATATTCTAACTACCAGCAAGAATGAGTCCCTACATTTAAAGAGCACCTGTCATTTCAGATCCATCATGGCAGCGCCTGTTAGCGGGCATCCAATTACCTACTGCCGCCGCGTCCCTCGCCTTGTTGTGTCACTGCCGCATCATCAGTCGTCCCATTAAAGTGAATGGAACTGTCGGTGAGGAGGAGCCAACCGCGCGTCAGGAGGAGGGGCCAACCGCGCGTCAGGAGGAGGGGCCAACCGCGCGTCAGGAGGAGGGGCCAACCGCGCGTCAGGAGGAGGGGCCAACCGCGCGTCAGGAGGAGGGGCCAACCGCGCGTCAGGAGGAGGGGCCAACCGCGGGTCAGGAGGAGGAGCCAACAGCGGGTCAGGGGAGGAGCCAACAGTGGGTCAGGGGAGGAGCCAACAGCGGGTCAGACAGTTGCCCTTTGAAAGTTATGATTTAAAAATCGAGTTGATTTAAATCAAGACTTTTTACTAGGGATTTAAATCAAATCCACCCTGGTCACAAATAAGGACTTTGGGAGAGATTTACCAAGACTGTAGAGTGCAAAATCTGGTGCATCTCAGCATAGAAACCAATCAGCTTCCAGGTTTTATTGTCAATGCTTAATTGAACAATCTGAAGGTAGAAGCTGATTGGTACTACGTACATCTGCAGCAGATTCTGGGTGGGCCAGTTTTAGTAAAGCTCCCCCCATTGGGTCAATTTTAATCACTAAACAGCAAGCATGACCAAGGGAACATGGAACGTGGGCCAGAGAAAGTCCACTCTACATAGAACTCCTTGGGACACATGAATGCAGCTCTGTGTTCATGAATACATCATTACCTCTTTCTGCCCAACCCAGGCGTCCCATTAATAGGGTCTGTCTGGGGGGGGGTTGAGGATCAACTGTGTTCACATGATCAGGAGCCGGTCCTGCTGGCTACTGATTATTAATTGAGACCAAGAATTCTCTTTGAGCCCCGGTTCACTCTGAATAAGACTTCAAAATTGTAAAATGTCAGTGCGACTTCAGGTGCGACTTGGCTGACATCTGTGAAAGTTTACGCAGAGATGTCTATGCAAGTCATACCTGAAATCACCAAACGTTGATCAAGAACTGCTTTTTCATATCGGTGCTGCACCGGTGTGAATGTACGACAGCGCAATCTCTGTGCTGGGAGCGTGCAGTGAGCGCACTCTCAGCATAGAGACACTGGCCGCCCAGTGACGCATATATACAGCGTATGGGCATTAAAGCCCACCCTGTTGCCACCGTACATATGCTGTATGTGAGCGGTAGACATGTGCACTGAAAAAAAATATGTTCGTTTTCGTTTTTTTGCCTTTCGGAAATTCGAAATTTCGAAGTTTTGAACTTTCAAAATTTCCGAGTTTTCAATTTTCAAAATTTCCGAATTTTGAATTTTCAAAATGTCCAAATTTTCAAATTTCCGATTTTTCAAATTTCCGATTTTTCAAATTTCCGATTTTTCAAATTTCCGATTTTTCAGAATTAGAAAATTCAGAAATTCGAAAATCCGAAAACAAATGGAACGGAACAAACTATTAATAATAAAAAAGGTTTTATTATTATTATTAATAGATCATTACGTTCCATTCGTTTAGATACGGCATTCGTTATTTCAGATAATTTGTAACTTCTGATAAATTCATACTCCTTACGTTCAATAACAGCCACATTTGAAAGGAAATTCCAATACCTATAATTTAATATTCATTATTAGTTAGTTATTTCAGATTTTCGCATTTTCAGATTTTTGTTCTTATTTTTAAATTTCGAATTTCCGAAAATTTGGAAATTCGAAAATTTGTCAAAATTCGTTAAAGAAAAACGAATTCAGAACTAAACGAATTGCACATGTCTAGTGAGCGGCAAAAGGCTAAAGTATAGTGCAGCTTTCTGAACAAGTTTCATTTTGCACCCTTATTTAGGGCGAACTTAAAACATAGTCACATTCCCCCAACCTTGACCCTGAAAAACTGCTCACCCCCCCCCCCCCCCTTACATAAATTACAGGGTTCTTCTATCTGTAGCCTTCTGTTTTATTTTGAATTTGGGGAGGCGGGGCATAGCTCTGACTGCACAGCTGTGTTCAGCCAATCACAGTGAATGTTAACACTACAAAACCCATCTTCCACCGTGACAGACGGATTCATAGATTCTATAGGAGCATAAAGCCGATTTGTTTTCTTTTTGTTTTTCATCCAACCCAGTGGGCTGAAGGAAAAAAAAAAAAAAAAAAAAAAACTCAAGAGCCGCTGTACTAACTATATGATGTTAGTACAGCAACCTCCCCCCCCCCCCCCCGCTGAGCTATTGAGTTCTGACCAGGGAAAGCCCCTCCCACTAGAACACATCGATGAGTGCTCTCAGCCGTTTGCTAACTGGATACCGGTCGGCAGACCTTTTTCAGGTCGTGCCCCTTTGACAGTAGCCCGTCACATGGCCAGCTTCTGTTGGAACGCCTGCCCTACACTCGGACAGAGTTGGTCTATTGGACGATGCCACCTGATATTCGCGTGTACTAGGGTTGCCACCTTTTCGTCAAGCCAAACCGGAACACTTTATCGGCCTGGAATACCTTTGGGTGCCCCCAAGGAGAGTAGTAATGTGGTGCACAAAGCGTGCCGCAGCAAACGGTGGGTGTGGCCAAATTGCTCTGGTTGACATCATCGCCCTGCCCCCCCAGTGATGCTGAACCTGCCCCCAGACAGCTGCCTACACCAGATTGGCAACAGATTTGTGTGGGACTATCTTGGTTACTTGGGAAACCACAGCTCAGTCTGAATAAGATGCCCGGGTTTCAGTGCGCCTGAAACCCGGACACATGATTTAAAACCCGGACTGTCCGGGTGAATCCCGGACAGGTGGCAGCCCTAGCGCGTACAGCCCTTACATGTAGTGACATCACTGCACTTCTAGTCCACGGATTACTTCCTCCAGTCCCATAAACAGGAGGCCTGAATCTCTGTATACACCCAGAGCTATGGAGAGTGTCTGCAGCAGCCTGTGCATTGCCTCCATGATGCAATGATCACAGCTGCAATGCTCTGCAGACTTCAATGTGAAATTTTCATTGAGAGCGCAGTAATGCACTACCAAATGTTGTGTTGCAAAAAAATGCTGCATGTAATCTACTTTGGATGTCTTGTTGCATTTATTCCAATGGGCGGCCTTAACACAACGCACGTCACAGTACCATTCTCCGGTATTACTCCTTTTTCTTCTCTATCCCTCCTGATGCCTCTACAAATATTAGCAGATTTCCTTTCCCCTTTTTTTTTGTTCCCTTCCCCCTCTCTATACCACATTTCAAGGTGTTGCTGATCAATGGCAACAGAATTCTTCATTGACTATTGCACTGCATTGTTCTCTTTGGTTCTTATCTCCCTGTGCACACCTAGTAACAATTTCCACTCATATTATGCAACTGAGACACTGGAGTCCCCGATGAGATGCGCCTTTCTTAGTCACAGTGTTTGTTCTATCTCAATGTGCCTTTACTTGCTGTTTTATGTCTCTTTATTGTAAAACTTAAAAAAAAAAAAAATCAATAAAACTCTTCGTAAAACAATGCACGCCACGGTGCGCAAAAAATGTGCGTCAACATGTGTGCATTAAAGCAACGTACCGGGACTTCCAAGGTGCCAATGAGACCTAAAGCAGAATTCTGGTTGCTAGAAAATGACTCCCACTTTCACGCAGTTGTTTCTTTAGCCACTTCAATACCGGGCACTTTTACCCCCTTCCAGCCCAGGCCAATTTTCAGCTTTCAGTTGTCACACTTTGAATGATAATTGCGCGGTCCCGCAACACTGTACCCATATACATTAAATAAATAATCTCTCATCAGGTCAAAGTGTATTCTGCTACATTTCTTTGGTGAAAATAACCCAAAATTAGTGTACATTGTTTAGTCTGTAGGAAATTTATAGAGTCCATAAACTATATATATATATATATATATATATATATATATATATATATATATATATATATATATATATATATATATATATATATATATATATATATATATATATAAATAAAATCTGAAAATTGATCAATCCTGATCTACTGCCCATCTCATTTCTTGAGGCCCAAAAAGGCCAGGACAGTACAAATACCCTCAAATGACCCTTTTTAGAAAGTGGACAGCCCAAAGGTATTTAGTAAGATGTGTGGCGAGTTTTTTGAAGTTATAATTAAAAAAAAAAAAAAAATTATTTATTTATTTATTTTTTAAACACACAACACTATAGTAACATTGTACTACTCTGGGTAAGTGATCAGGATTTATTTTTTTTTTATACACATTATGTTTGCATTGAGCAATGCATTACTATAAGCAAGCATTTTACTGAATGAAAACGATTCATTCAGTCCGTTTTGTTTTGATTAGCCAGAGCTAATCATGTGGTACAGATAGGCTGTGATTGGCCCTGTCTGTACCATGTAATCACACTGACCAATCACTGCTACAACATAGTTGTATTCAATGGATGATATGAAAGGAAGCCATCCATGGTTTACAACTGTCATGTGACCTGCTGTGATTAGTCACATGGTATCGGCAGTGAGCCGTTACTCAGATCAGTCATCAAGACACGGCAAGATCGTGCCGTTGCACGACCGCGTGATCGGCGCATCCTGACAGGATGTCATATGACGACCAGCCATCAATTTGCTATTGGATAGGTAGGAAGGTGTGAAAAAAATCTCTTTATACATTTGTGCTCATAAGTTTACATACCCTGGCAGAATTTATGATTTCTTGGCCATTTTTCAGAGAATATGAATGATAACACAAAAACTTTTCTTTCACTCATGATTAGTGTTTGGCTGAAGCCATTTATTATCAATCAACTGTGTTTACCCTTTTTAAATAATAATAGCAACAGAAACTACCCAAATGACCCTGATCAAAAGTTTACATACCCTGGTGATTTTGGCCTGATAACATGCACACAAGTTGACACAAAGGGGTTTGAATGGCTATTAAAAGGTAACCATCCTCACCTGTGATCTGTTTGCTTATAATTAGTGTGTGTGTATAAAAGGTCAATGAGTTTCTGGACTCCTGACAGACCCTTGCATCTTCCATCCAGGGCTGCACTGACGTTTCTGGATTCTGAGTCATGGGGAAAGCAAAAGGATTGTTAAAGGATCTGCGGGAAAAAGTAGTTGAACTGTATAAAACAGGAAAGGGATATAAATAGATATCTAATGAATTGAGAATGACAATCAGCATTGTTCAAACGCTAATCAAGAAGAGGAAAATGAGGTGTTCTGTTGAAACCAAACCACGGTCAGGTAGACCAACTAAAATTTCAGCCACAACTGCCAGGAAAATTGGTCAGGATGCAAAGAAAAACCCACAAATAACTTCAGGTGAAATACAGGACTCTCTGAAAAAAATGTAATGTGGTTGTTACAAGATGCACAATAAGGAGACACTTAAAGAAAGATGGGCTGCATGGTCGAGTCGCCAGAAGAAAGCCATTACTACGCAAATGCCACAAAGTATCCCGCTTACAATACACCAAACAGCACAGAGACAAGCCTCAAACCTTCTGGCACAAAGTCATTTGGAATGATGAGACCAAAATTGAGCTTTTTGGCCACAACCATAAACACTACATTTGGAGAGGAGTCAACAAGGCCTATGATGAAAGGTCCACCATTCCTACTGTGAAACACGGAGGTGGATCGCCGATGTTTTGGGGATGTGTGAGCTACAAAGGCACAGGAAATTTGGTCAAAATGGTTGGCAAGATGAATGCAGTATGTTATCAAAAAAATACTGGAGGAACATTTGTATTCATCAGCCAGGAAGCTGAGCATGGGACGTACTTGGACATTCCAACATGACAATGATCCAAAACACAAGGCCAAGTCGACCTGTCATTTGCTACAGCAGAATAAAGTGAAGGATCTGGTGTGACCATCTCAGTCTCCTGACCTCAATATCATTGAGCCACTCTGGGGAGATCTCAAACGTGCCGTTCATGCAAGACAGCCCAAGAATTTACAAGAACTGGAGACTTTTTGCCAAGAGGAATGGGCAGCTTTACCATCTGAGAAGATAAAGAGCCTCATCCACAAATACCACAAAAGACTTCAAGCTGTCATTGATGTTAAAGGGGGCAATACACGGTATTAAGAACTGGGGTATGTAAACTTTTGATCAGGGTCATTTGGGTAGTTTCTGTTGTCATTAGGGATTTAAAAAGAGTAAACACAGTTGATTGATAATAAATGGCTTCAACCAAACACTAACCATGAGTGAAAGAAAAGTTTTTGTGTTATCATTCATATTCTCTGAAAAATTGCCAAAAGAAAAAAAAAAAAAAAATCATAAATTCTGCCAGGGTATGTAAACTTTTTGCTGGGGTCTTCTGGCCAGTCATGTTACATCTTAGGGTCTTCTTCCTTTTTTCCCCCCCGAGGTGATGGTGGGCAGTCTTCAATATGGCAGAGAGCGCATCTTCTGCAAAATTGTACTGTAAGCACACTCCAACATGGTGACGCCGCCCCAGGGGGGCGTGTCCATGGCAGCCTGGGCACACAGGAAGTGAGTTAAATGACACCCGCCCATCGTGGGAGTAATGGAGTTTTTGCAGGAACAGTATTGGGGACAAGGCAAGTATTGCAGCAAGGATGCATTATTTTATTTAAAAAAAAAACCCTAGGCAAGCTAATACGAAAAGTGGAAGTCTGCTTTATACTGTAATGTACTTTTTCCCCCAAGCAAGACAGGGAAAGTAGTTAAAATTGTTAATTGGTGAATGTTGGACATTTCAACTGCTTTTTTTTTTTTTTTTTTTTAATTAGAATGGAATTCTTTTTAATAAAGATCACATTGACAGAACAATAGAACTGGCACTGCATATGTTCGAGAAAGTGTTCCGATGTCAGTGACCTACTTCAGCTGAGCAGACGGGGGGGGGGGCTTACACTTACCGCGGCCATCTGCCGAATCTTCCTGTCGAAGTCATCGGTTCCCTTGTTCTCCTGGTCGAGTCGAGACGTAACAAAGTTGTCAAAGGACAAAGAGTCGGTCTTGTTTCCCAAGTGGGCAGAAGTGTCTGCTTGAAATACCAATAAGCCTTTCTTGGTGAAATCAAATTCCGCAGAACGGTCAGCTGGCATGCGGTTCAGCTGGGGAAATGTAACAGAGCCAAATTAATTAAAAAATAATAAAAAAAAATTGGGAAAAAAAAAGTTATGTTGCTGTACTTGGCAAAGAGAAGCATGAACATAAAGAGAACCTGTCAGTACCAGTCACAGCCAAGAAAGTCTGGCTCCTAGAAGCAATGCCAGGTTGCCAGTTTAGGGACAGGTAAGCGCGATTTCATAGCCCTCCTGGCAAGATCCTGGGAACACAGGGATGAACATTTCTGGCAGCCACCAGTTTTCATGTTCACATGGTCTAGACCAGGGATATGCAATTAGCGGACCTCCAGCTGTTGCAAAACTACAAGTCCCATCATGCCTCTGCCTCTGGGTGTCATGCTTGTGGCTGTCAGAGTCTTGCTATGCCTCATGGGACTTGTAGTTCTGCAACAGCTGGAGGTCCGCTAATTGCATATCCCTGGTCTAGACTTAAAGGGGGGTTCTGGCCGCAATTTTTTTTTTTTTTAAAGTCAGCAGCTACAATTACTGTAGCTGCTGGCTTTTAATAAGGACACTTACCTGTCCAGCGAGCCCGCGATGTTGGCCCCCCGAGGCCGATCCGTCCATCGGATCAGCCGCCGGCGCCTCCATTCTAACTAAGGGAAACAGGCAGTGGAGCCTTGCGGCTTCACTGCCCGTTTCCTACTGCGCATGCGCATGCGCATGCGCGAGTCGCGCAGCGCTTTGTGAATGGCCCCGTTGATTCCTGGGACACACACAGTTCCTAGAAGGCAACGGGGCCGCTCACCGAAAAGGAGGAAGCACCGCGGAGTAGGAAGAGGCAGATTAGGAAGACTGCCTAGCAACAGGGGTTTCAGGCAAGTTCATTTTTTTTTTTTTTTTTCAAATGTTTTTTTTTTTAATTTTTTTTTAGAATTTCAATGCTATTTTTTATAATAGGGTGGCCCTCCACTTTAACTGACATGTAAGTACTTAGTGGGAGGAGTTCATTTCTCCCCTCCTTTACATATATAGTCTCCCTTGTGTTTGGGTGCAACTTTGGACCATATTGTTTATTTATGCTTTTTTACAGACATTGGTGCGCTCGCCCCTGATGATGTGGTAGGAAACCCACGAAACGTGCGTCGGGCCAATTTAGTTGCACCATTTTAGATGGTTTTGTTTCATCCACTCCCAAGCTACCCCACCATGTTGCTTTTAAAGCGATTTATTCCTATGGACAATTGTCCGATACCTCAATATGCTATCTCCAAGTTGCTACGGTTTTTATGAATATCTGGTCAATAATATGCGATTGTTATGCTTATTTACTATACATGTACTCATATTGCCATGTCATGTTTTCTAATAAAAAAAATATGTCTTGTTACATTGACTCATCTTTTAGCCATGCCAGATCTACCTCATTTAAAGTCCCAAAACCCTCTTTTTCTTGCATCCTGGGAACACAGAGTACCCCAAAACCCATTAGAAAAATGTATAACGAGAACCGGAATAATTGCACTGGGAGCGCCTACTAGTGGCTCACTTACAAATCTTATATTTAAAAAAAATATGAATAAGCGTGAAATTAAAAAAACGTAGGTTAAATCCTAAATCTAAAATAAAGTAAGGCACTATTCCCTTCAGAGTGTATACAGGTGACAGTGACTCAAAGTACATGTGTTATTGCAATCTACTCCAAAAAACAATTGTGACTACTTTGCCTTACAATCCAAGGAAAACGTGCAGTGACCCGACCTCAATGCATTTTGTTACAAAAGCACCATAAGGAAGACTTCCCGATGATGCTTTCATAGCGAAATGCATTGAGGTCGGGTCGCTGCACGTTTGCCTTGGATGGCCAGTGACGTCACATCCGAGTGTAGTGGAACGCACGCTGGGGGTTGGTAAGGGAAACGGCGAGGCATTGGAACAATCTGGTGGAATTTGAACACAGGCTTGTGCCGGTCTGCGCACTTTGTCATGTAAGCGCAATTGATTGTGGGATACGTCTTTTTAATTAACAAAGGATTTCTAATAAAACTGTGTTGCACGATTACCCCGTCTTTTTTTTTTTTTTTTTGTGACTTCTGCCAGTCAATTAATGGGAGAATACATTTGTTGGAGGAAGAAACAATTGCTACAGCTGCAATGGAATCACAAAAAGGGGCCGGGAACCTCCTCTTTTCTGGTCCCCGCCGGCGCTCCCAGCCCCTCCTCTCTGACCAGTGCCCCCATGGGAAGCCATTTCCCCATCAAAGCCACCGAGACCCAGAAGTGAGGGGAGAAGAGATCTGCAGACGTGCACAGTGCTGGATTGAATGAGGGCTCAGGTAAGTAAAAGGGGGGCTGGGGGGGGGTGATGCTGACACCTAAACATTTTTTACCTTAATTCAAGGAATGCATTAAGGTCAAAAAACGTTTAGGACTTTAAAACCCCCTTTAAAAGCGGGGTTCCACTCAAATTTTTAACGCAATCTTACCCCCTTCAGTTAATGGCATAGATGTTCAAATGCCGCACGAAAAATTTTTTTTATCGCTGTAATTACCTTTATATTGTACTTTATTGTGGCACTTCCTGTCTCTCCTCCCATGGGAGTAGGCGTGTTTATTGCCTTTCCCCGGCGCCGCACTGTCTCCTGGGAGCTTAGTGTCAGGCTTCCCAAGATTCAGTGCGGAAACAATGATCATGCGTGTGAACAAGCTGTGAATGAACAGCATTCACCGCATCCCGGAAATCAATGCTTGTGGGCTTCACATGCCCACAAGCAAGATGGAAACAGCCAGCATCACAAGTTATTCTTCACTACGAACACAGACAGAGGCGGAAATATTACACCCAAACTGTGAGTATTATTTTGGGATTAGCAAAGTGTCTCAATGGAAAAAAAAAAAAAAAAAAAAAAAAAGGATTGGTCGCCGGACTCCCGCTTTAAACAACAAGGCTGTTATTGGTCCTGGTGACCATAGGGTTCTGGTGAGTGCATTTGCAGCATCACTAGTGGTGGAGCGCTGGCTGTGTATTGCTCAAGATCACCCATATAGAAGCACAGCGGATGGGATTAAGTGTTTAGCTGGAGAAACACTGGACTTTATTGCAGAACCTGCACAATTTAATATAATTTTTTTTTTTATTTATGACTTATTGCATATGTTTGTTTGTTTTTTTATATCTGCAGTTTATCGTTGCATTTAATTGTCATCAATAAGTAGCCATATTTGGAGTAGATTGCAATAACACATGTACTTTGAGTCACTGTATACCCTCTGAAGGGAGTAGCGCCTTACTTTATTTCAGATTTTGTATTTTAGTGTTATTTACACTTAAAGGGGCGGATGTCACAGTAACACATTCACACTTACATTTTTCTGTATTTTTTTCATGGTTGGCGCCATTTATATTGTTGAAGCTTTATAGGTTAAATCCTAACTGCAGTCGTACAAAGTTTTTATCCCCTGGTTCACACCTATGTGCTTTTTAGTGCTTTTTTGCAGAAACGCAGTACATGCGGTCCCCGAGTTACAAACATCCGACTGACTGTAAGAGTTATCATGGGGAAAAAGGCGTCTCTACCGAAGCTTTAATCACCAATCTTTGTTTCCATGACAACCTAAAATTTTCAAAACCCATTTGTCACAGGGACAGAAAGTGAGGTGAAATCTTCTGAACAGGGACACAAAACAGCAAAAAAAAAAAAGTTACAGGGGTGATAACCCTTCCCTGTGCTACCCTAAAAACTTGATTTTTGGCTGGAGTTACACAAAAAAAAAAAAACAAAAAAAAAAAAAAAACGTACCTGCTCTAACTTGCATACAAACTCTGTTATACCACTTTTACCTATAGGTAAGTCTATAATAAGGCTTACCTGTGGGTACTGTAAATATCTCCTAAACTTGCACAGTTTAGGAGATATTCAGAGGGCATGCTCTCTGAAAGTCCGGCATACAATGCAGTAAAAGGCTTATATTAATAAAAACACACACACACACAGGGGGACATATCCTTAGGAGACAAGGAGGATTGTATAAACTATGAAATGTTACTTCAGCAGCAAGAGGGGAGGGGGTGGTCCCTGACACAGGAGCCGACAGGCAGGGAGGGATTGAGGGGAGGGGGAGAACACAGGAGAGCTGCGGATGATGGAGGCATGTAAGCTGACCACGGTGTCAGGGCTCAGCAGCCATGATACACAGTGGTCAGTTTACAGAGGGGAGGGCATAGCCAGGCAGGATCAGCCAGGTATTTTAGGTGTTACAGGGGGCCAAATTACACAGAACACTGTGCTGTATAACATGCTTTAAGGGAACAGGGTCTATTTTTTTTTTTTAAGGTTTACAAACGCTTTAAATAGGAATAGAGGGTAAATCTAGTAACACATTTGTTTCAGTGATGACTGTCTAAGAGGATTGTCTTTCCTTTTAAAATCTCCTCTCACGTACGGTTGTGTACACAGACAGGAATTAAAAAGGAAAATATATCCAAAAGGGACACAAAAAGTCAAAGAAAAACCTGACAAGTTTAACCATAGGCTGTTCGATCCAAAACTAAACTAATAAAATCTTTGGCTTAGAATTGCTTTAAGGTAAATAATGAAATCATAAAGGTAGAAAGACAGTAACATACGGCACTCACCTGCTCTTTCAGTTGTTTAATGGACTGTTGCACAGTCAGTATTTGATTAAACAGGGGACTGTTCAGGGTGTCCCGCAAGATACACATCTTCTCATGGTGGCTCAGGTCACCCTTATCCTTCAGTTTCCTCTGCAGACGTTCCACGATCTGCAGCACTTGCTGCTTGTCCAGATTAACAGTCCCTGAAAAAGCACAGCGATTATCAAATGAATAAAAATTATATATATATATATATATATATATATATATATATATATATATATATATATATATATATATATATATATATATATATATATATATATATATATAGTCCGACAGCAAACCACAGTTATCCGGCACTGCAGACTTACCCACTTCCTTCTTAGACCGTCTCTGTGTTCCTCTAGTGCTGGGCTTGAAACTTGCATTATCTTCCTGAGCCCAGCAGTGTGGGGGCTGTAGTCTCCTCAACAGACAACCTGGATCTGCAGAACTATCCCTGGACTACACATCCCATTCCCAGCATGCCATCTGCTCCAAAGAAAGAACTCTGGGAGAGGCTTTAAATGGGTCATCAGACTAGGCTCAAGCAGTCTTGTTTCCCGGGTTCCATCAACATCCCTCCCCTGCTGTGCAAGAGGACCGCCGCCTCCCAGCTCCGACCCAGGTGGGTCCAACGCCCCTTGCTACACAAGGGGCATCACCGCAGCGTCGCTGTAACCTGCCAGATCAGACGACTCACGGTCCCAACAGCCAGCCTGGTATCTCTGCCCGTTCTGTAGAATGACGCATCGACTTGGATCACTCTTCTGGAGGTTCCTACGCTGTTCTTCAGTTTGGCGAGAGGGCATGCACCCGCCAATACGATCCTTGCCTTATCCTATCTCACAGAACATTGTATACAGATATATTACACCTGGAATTACTCTAAAAGATTACTTCTAACCAGGCACAGTTGTTTTGCTTTGACTACATATCACTGTGCCACATTCAGGATTCTTGTTCTATGAGCTCCAACTTGCCAGTGAAGATCATTGCGAGGCCTTGCATCATGGACATCTTTATACTATTGCCATTTAAAGGGACACACCTCTAAGATCTAGAATACCCAGTCTCTCATTAGGATTAAAAGGTATAATAGACCAGCCTGGGGTTCCCCCTTTTTTTCAGTGATAGTATAGACAGCAATTAGCTTTCCTTAGATATTAATGCATTCATTTATTGTCTGTTCCTATGTGCATTGCTATTTTATATCTGTGATTCCAAGTTGTTATTTAATTACCTCAGGGGACCTTTTCAACCGAGTTTTGGCTGTTTGCTCAGGACTTAGCTGACCAATACCCTGTTACAAGACTCTCCCTTTGAACGAGTAAAACCAGAGAGAGACAATCAATCTGCATTGTGTTGGTGCGTTATTTAAAGGTACATTCAACATGTCTGAACCTAGAGTGTCAGGAGGGTTGGAAAGTTTACAGGGTCAAAGTGGCGCAGATGAACATGCAATTCTAAGCAACCCCCCAAGGGGGCAGTTGTACACCCCTCACATTTTTGTAAATATTTTATTATATAGTTTCATGTGACAACACTGAAGAAATGACACTTTGCTACAATGTAAAGTAGTGAGTGTACAGCTTGTATAACAGTGTAAATTTGCTGTCCCCTCAAAAAAATGCAACACACAGCCATTAATGTCTAAACCACTGGCAACAAAAGTGAGTACACCCCTAAGTTAAAATATCCAAACTGGGCATAAAGTGTCAATATTTTGTGTGGCCACCATTATTTTCTAGCACTGCCTTAACCCTCTTGGGCATGGAGGTCACCAGAGCTTCACAGGTTGTCACTGGAGTCCTCTTCTCCTCCTCCATGACGACATCACAGAGCTGGTTGATGTTGGAGACCTTGCGCTCCTCCACCTTCGTTTGAGGATGCCCCACAGATGCTCAATAGGGTTTAGGTCTGGAGACATGCTTGGCCAGTCTATCTCCTTTACCCTCAGCTTCTTTAGCAAGGCATTGGTCGTCTTGGAGGTGTGTTTGGGGTCGTTATGTTGGAATACTGCCCTGCGGCCCAGTCTCTGAAGGGAGGGGATCATGTTCTGCTTCAGCATGTCACAGTACATGTTGGCATTCATGGTTCCCTCAATGAACTGTAGCCCCCCAGTGCAGGCAGCACTCATGCAGCCCCAGACCATGACACCCCCACCACCATGCTTGACTGTAGGCAAGACACACTTGTCTTTGTACTCCTCACCTGGTTGCCACCACACACACTTGACACCATCTGAAGCAAATAAGTTTATCTCGGTCTCATCAGACCACAGAACATGGTTCCCGCAATCCATGTCCTTAGTCTGCTTGACTTCAGCAAACTGTTTGCAGGCTTTCTTGTGCATCATCTTTAGAAGAGGCTTCCTTCTGGGACGACAGCCATGCAGACCAAATTTGATGCAGTGTGCGGCCTATGCTCTGAGCACTGACAGGCTGACCCCCCATCCCTTCAACCTCTGCAGCAATGCTGGCAGCACTTTCCTAAAGACAACCTCTGGATATGACGCTGAGCACGTGCACCCAACTTCTTTGGTCGACCATGGCGAGGCCTATTCTGAGTGGAACCCGTCCTGTTAAACTACTGTATGGTCTTGGCCACCATGCTGCAGGGTCTGGGCAATCTTCTTATAGCCTAGGACATCTTTATGTAGAGAAACAATTCTTTTTTTCAAATCCTCAGAGTTCTTTGCCATGAGGTGCCATGTTGAACTTCCAGTGACCAGTATGATAGAGTAAGAGCGATAACACCAAAATTAAAACACCTGCTCCCCATTCACACCTGAGACCTTGTCACATCAACAAGTCACATGACACCAGGGAGGGAAAATGGCTAATTGGGCCCAATTTAGACATTTTCACTTAGGGGTGTACTCACTTTTGTTGCCAGCGGTTTAGACATTAATGGCTGTGTGTTGAGTTATTTTGAGGGGGACAGCAAATTTACACTGTTATACAAGCTGTACACTCACTACTTTACATTGTAGCAAAGTGTCATTTCTTCAGTGTTGTCACATGAAAAGATAGAATAAAATATTTACAAAAATGTGAGGGGTGTACTAACTTCTGTGAGAATAGATTATATATACACACATACATATAATAAAAAAATATATATATATCACATCACATCTAATATATAATCACACATCTAATTTTGTATTTTTTTTTTTACACCATTCAGACCTTCAATAAAGCAAAAGACGACTTACCGGTATCGAGAAATTCTGGCATCTTTAAACAAACGTGGCAGACTGATTACATTAAAAAAAACCTGCAAGATAAAAAAAAACAACAAAAAGAACCAACTCAGGAAATGAAGAAAATAAGGATGCTATAATAATTTGCATGAGATTCCACTGAAGGAAACCCGCATCAATAAAATAGAGGCTTCCACCGCTGTTCTCTCCTGGAATTCTATCTGTTTGGCTATTACTGTATATTGGTCCAATAGCTTATTACTCTAAAGCACAGACCTGAAAATTCAGATAAGGAGTTAGACTTCAAAATGACTTTCTTTTCGGCATGGCTGTAGAGATCAGTGAAAATCGGGTAAATTCCCAACGCAATGATGGGCTCTAACAAAGCACATGTTGACATGTGTAGCATTCCATTTTTAACCTCCCTGGCGGTATGATTATTTCTGATTTTAGGTGCTGAAAGCGGTACAATTATTTTGCACAGAAATTTGGCGTTTTATATTGTAGGCTTGTAATTCTTAGGAATAGTTCACTTAAATCTGTCCAAACAAGAGTCTAGTAGACATCCCGGGTATGATAAAGTTTGAAAAACGAAATAAAAAATTATAATATAATAAATAACAATAAATAATTATAACAAATAATATAATAATAATAAAAATTATATAATAATGTAATCAAATCAAAAACACTGAAATTTGCTCAGTTGCAGAATTGTCGCTTTTGTTACTTTTAGTGTTTGGTGACGGATTTCCCCACAAATCACTATCGATCAATTCTGCGAGTGATTCTAATTTATTATCGCTTTTTTCTAGCTGGTCTAAAACCACTTTTGATGTAAAGAGACAGTTTTGTTTGCTATGGACAATCTCCAATTTCCAGGCAGAAAGAACAGTTTTATATACCGTATATACTCGAGTATAAGTCGTTCCGAGTATAAGTCGAGGCCCTAATTTACCACCAAAAAATGGGAAAAACTTATTGACCCGAGTATAAGACGAGGGTGAGAAATGCACAGCTACTGTAAGTGGAAAAGAGGGTCAACAATGCCCATTTGCAGCCTCACTGTGCCCATTTGCAGCCTCACTGTGCCCATTTGCAGCCATAGGTCCCCTGAACTTCAAACTTGGTAGTTAAGGGTTCCTAGATGCCCCCTAGCTGCAGCCAAAATTTGGGGTCTCTGAACCCAAAGGGTCCCGAAATGACATTGCAGCAGATGGACACAGTTGACCGAATTTGGGGCCCTGTATCTTAGGGCCACTTAGTGCTAAGAACCCCAAATTTGGTGTGCAAACCAAGTGGAACTAGCACCATAAAATTTCCAAAGCTGGGGTTTCTAGCACCAAGTGGCCCCGAGATACAGGGCCCCAAAAATCAGTTCAGAAAATGTCAAGCACTTTTCTGCAGCAGAGAATGACATTTTCCGAACCGATTTTGGGGCCCCGTATCTCGGGGCCACTTAGTGCTAGGAACTTCAGCTTTGGATATGTTGTGGTACCAGGTCCACTGGGTTTGCACACCAAATTTGGAGTTCCTAGCACCAAGTGGCCCTGAGATACGGGGCCCCAAATTCGGTTCGGAAAATGAAATTTTTTGCTGCAGAAAAGTGCTTGACTCGAGTATAAGTCGAGGGGGGCACTTTCAGCACTAAATAATGTGCTGAAAAATTCGACTTATACTCGAGTATATACGGTATATAAAACTGCATGCAGGACACTGGGCAAACCACTAGGGACCAAGGAGGATGTGTAGTTATTTGATACAGTACTGTAATCTGTAAGATTACAGTATGCTGTATCTATACTATGTGTTTCACTTTTGAATTTACCGCCGAATTCCGTCCCCGTGCGTCGCAACGCTCGCAGGGAACGGAGCTCGGCACTGTGAATCGAGCGAGACACAGCAGCTCGCCGATCACAGCGGGGAGACATCGCAGGATCCAGGGGACAAGGTAAGTATGCTCTTCCTGGATCCTGCGATGCAAGCCCGAGTCTGGCTCGGGGTTACCGCTTTTGGTATGAAAAATCCAACCCGAGCCAGACTCGGGAATACCGCCAGGGGGGTTAAATAACATGCATCGTGTCTATCTAGTTGGTTTATTTTCTTATTCCTCTCGTTCAGACTTTTACCATTCCCTTTGCTCCCTCCCTCCTTTCTTCTACCGCTTATTTTTTTATTTTTTTAATATCGCATATAAAAAGGTTCTTATTTGATATGATATGATTCATAGTTAATCTGGCATAGTGGTGCCCATGGCTCCATTGCACTCTGTTTATTTTGTACCCGATACTTACCCTCCCTAATTTTTTTTTTGTACCCTCATATATGTTTTGATTCTTAGGCCTGGGACAAGACAGATCCAAATGCAAGAATCCACAGTCTAAGGCCCCTTTCACACGGGGCTATCCATTTTTACTCCTCCACTTGCTCAGCGGGGATCGCTCCGTTGATCCCTGCTGAGCTGGCGGGTGACAAGTCCATCTCTGCACACTCTGCAGGGACGGACCTGTCAGAGAAACCGATCTCCTCTATGGGGGGGATCGGATTATTATGGACCGCCTGTCCGTTTTCATCCAATCCTCCAGACGGACGCAAAATAGGACATCCATCCGTCTGGATTTTGCGGAGCGGATCGGATGTCAGCGGACACGTCACCGCTGACATCCGACGCTCCATAGGAGCTGTATGGAGGGACCGTTCAGATCCGCCTGAAAAATCTGACATATGAAAGGGGCCTTACATCCTGAGAAGAAAAGTACAGAGCTCCAGAGTGCAGAGCGCCACACAAAAGGGGAAGTTCCGCTTTAAGAACTTGTTCCCTGCTCCTCTTGCACAATTGGCACTTTTGAGGAGCTGGGGGGGGGGGGGGGCGGCAGGTACCTGATTTTGACAAGTACCCAATTCCCACTTCAGTTCCGAGCGCTCTCCCCCCTGCAGTTTTCTGGGAGACCGACAGACGCTTCTCGTCCTCTCCCTCCCGCAGCTGTCAGATGCCTTATTGAAAGCTATACAGGGAGATCAGCGCTGTATCCCCATCTAGCCGCACACGTTGTCCCCTGTGTCCTCCTCTGGTTTCCCGGGTCCTCCCCTGGCTCCCCGTGTGCTCCTCACCCTCTCCGTGTCCTCCTCCTGTGTCAGATCTGTCAGGATGGAGAGTGGAGAAAGGAGCTGGTAAATCTGTCATTTACAGGCTCCTTCCTTTTCTGAATGCAGAGAGTCAGTGATCACTGATTGTCCATTCATAACTGAGCATTGTGAACTGTGTTTACGACGCTTCAGTTTATGAATGGAGAGGAGCCTCTGTCTTCTGTCCATTCATCTTCAGTGTATGAAGGGGGAGGAGCCTCTGTCTTCTGTCCATTCATCTTCAGTGTATGAAGGGGGAGGAGCCTGTTTTCTGTCCATTCATCTTCAGTGTATGAAGGGGGAGGAGCCTGTTTTCTGTCCATTCATCTTCAGTGTATGAAGGGGGAGGAGCCTCTGTCTTCTGTCCATTCATCTTCAGTGCAGCTGAGGCTGCAGAGAAAGGGACTGGGGAATCTGTGTCCTCAGTACCTTTCTCTGTCTCAAAGGGGAGATGTCAGAGGTCTGTTAAGATCCCCGATATCTAGGGGTGAATGGCATGTTATATTATTTTGCATGTTTGTGGCTTGGCATTCAGGGAACTGGGGGTGATATACCTTGTTGTAATTATATGGCTTATGAATCTCTGGATTGTATGCTGTCAATTTTCAATAAAGAATTTTTTCTGGAAAAAAAAAAGATCCCCGATATCTCACCAAAGTTCCCTGCCAACAGGGCTGATAAAAAAAATTAAAAATTATATTAAATACAAATTTAAAGGGTAAATTGTAAAAATAATAAAGAAAATGAAGAGTAACAAAAATTCCCCTCCCAAAATGTGTATAATTATATATATATATATATATATATATATATATATATATATATATATATATATATATATATATATATATATATATATATATATATATATATATATATATATATATATATTAAATAGAATGAAAATAAAAAAAAACTACTGACAGTCCACACCTCATCAGTGCTGCATATTAGTGCCACTAACACATGACACAAAAAAAAAAAAAAAAAATAAAAAAAAAAAAAAAAATCGGTAATGGCGAGTACTTGGGGTTTTCTAAGTTGGGCATGCCCATCCATGCCTGAGATGAGGGCAGATGGATTCCAGGAACTGCAGGCCACATGAATTATCTGCCCTTACGCAAGAAAGCTAGAAGGGGGTTTTCAAAGTGAATTCCCAGCAAAATAAAGCATAGAGACGAGTTGTGGCTGGTGCTCAATATCTTGCGGGGGGGGGCAGCAAACAAACTTCCCCCTCACTTGCTGCATTGCCGCCATCAGCACCAATACCAACGACCCCCCCGTGCGGGAGACAGTCGGGAGGTTGCAACATAACTGGCTGAACTCATAGTGCAGTGCTAGGTCAGGTCTAGGAGTCTCCAAACTGCGGCCCGTGGGCTGGATGAGGCTCTTTGGAACCTTGGGGCGCAACTCCTCCCAATGAACCCAACAATGGGGCGCAACTTCTCCCAATGACCCCAACAATGGGGTTCCCACTTACACCAATTGGACAAATGTCCTCTCACTGATATCAATGAAGGGGTACATTTACTCCTAATGATACCAACGATAGGGCATTGTTTACTCCCACTGACACCAGGACATTTTCTACTCACACTGGCCTCAGTCAGTCACCCCCCCCCCCCCCTCCTCCTCTTTGTTTGGAATGTTTGGAGACCCCTGGTTTAGGTAATAGATGTACACAAAGGATAGACCATAAAAAACACCAGGAACAGCAATGGGCATAATTCTTTGTCTTTTGTGTAAATCTGTCTCTGGACTGCTCTCCTTGCTGAAGGGGAAGCTGCACCGAGGACCTGCAGTGTAAGATCTCCCTGCATCCAATTCATCCCTCCTGTGGTTCTGTGCTTACTCCATCTCTTGAGCTGCCTGTTGATCATTACCCTACCAGTCATCAGGGGGCCAGGCCAGCTCTGATATGAGGAAGCAAAGCCCTACCTCTACCAAAATGGCCGCCTCCACACAGATCAAAACCATGCATAATACATTAGCAATACAGTAAAAAATCTGCTGCAGGCAATACTGGTGACTAGTCCTGTGTACTCTGCTTGCCTATTCTGGGCACAGCATATAAAGCACAGATCCTCGTTAAAGTGTTACTAAGGACTCCAGGACCCTGCATTCACCATATCTGGTCTCCCACAGTACACAGAACATGGAAATGCAATTATTTTAGTAATTATAAACTGCTAAAAAACTTCTCTCTTCAGCACTATGTAGCAGTCTTGTGACCATCAGTGTCTGGTTAAAGCTTGTAGGAGGAGTTTTCATTCTCCCATGAGGCTGCAGGACCCCTGACGCTCTGTCTGGACAGTGGTGATTGGCCCTCTGCTGATCTCATGCACCCTCCCAAGGGAAAAAGAAAAAACTCTAGCAAAACACCCAACGGAGCATGTGCAGAGTGCCCCCAAGGTTCTGTACTATCAGGAGATGAACTGGGGACAGTGGAAGAAAGGGCAGATCAGAGAAGACAGGATCAAACACAATGCAGTGGATTAACTCCACAGTAAGTATAATAAGCATCCATTACTGCATATACAGACTGATTTTACTGTTGCAAACTGTATGAAAAAAAAATAAAATAAAAACACAAACAAAATACAATAGCTTCATGTTTCACTACCAGTACATTTTAACTCTCCAGCATGTACTAAAAAGTGAAATATTGTTTTTTGATTAAATGACCCTTTGACTCGACATAACACGAATAGTTTCCCAAATACATTAGCGGAACATTTATTCCTAAATTTAGACTCTCTCTAAAAGGGAAAACATCTCTAGGCTGATAAAAATGAAAACTGCTGTAAATTTCTTCAAGGTGAACGCAGATGGAATGTGGCTAAAATATCGCAGGAAGCCCAGCTGGAATCTATTGGCCGTCCTGCACAAGGTACAGTCCAAAGTGCTGAATCTGGGAGAAGAGCTCAGAGAGGAATCTCAACAATTCAAAGACTGCACCAAATCTAAAATACGGACCGGAACCACAAATATCAGGCTGGGTTCACACTAATGCAGACATTGCATGCGATTCACACAGCATTCCCGTGCACATCAAATGCGATGTCTGTGCCTTGCGAATTCAGCCAGTTTGTATGGCTGAAATTGCATCCAATTCACACCAAAATGGCGCAGGACCCTTTTTTTGTCCGCACTGGAATGAGGTTGCATGGGGTGTTCAGACCCATGTGATCCGATTCCACAGTTCGCACTGTGTTCTGCAGATTTGGTAGCGTCATTAACTTTATATTGGCACCCGCAGCAGTTCGCAGAGTGCAGAGTGAACTGCCTGCTATTCTAATGGGGTGCGAGAACCCGCACAGGAATTGCTGTGGTCCCCGCATCGCACCAGTGTGAACCCAGTCTGACTTAGGGGTTGATTTACTAAAACTGGAGAGTGCAAAATCTGCGTGGAAACCAATCAGCTTTTCTTTTTTTTTTTTGGTCAAAGCTTAAGGCTGGGTTCACACCCTCTTCGCATTCGACTCGCAGCAGGGGTCCGGTGCGTCATTTTTCATTGTTTCAGGTCTGGGAGGGGGTGGCAGAGACTGACACAGACTCCTGAGCTGACAGGCAGGGAGGGGAGGGGGGATGGGGGAGAGCACAGAGGATTTAGCAAGATGGAGGCATGTAAACGGACCACGGAGTCAGGGCTCAGCAGCCTTGATAAACTGTGGTCAGTTTACAGAGAGGAGGGCATAGCCAGGCAGGATCAGCCAGGTTTATTAAAGCTTCCAGAGTGGCAGGTTAGACAGCACAAGCACAGTGCTGTTTAACCTGCTATAAAGGAACAGGATGTCTTTTTTTTTTTTTTAAGGGTTAAACACTATTTCTCGGTTCACACTGGGGCGGCCTCAAAGTCGCCCTACTCTAAAGCCACCCTGCACAGCGCGACTTCAGCGCAGCTTGCAAACTACCCCTTTAACAGAAGTCAACGCAAATCGCTCCAAAGTCGCCCCCAAGTAGTACAGAAACCTTTTTCTAAGTCGGAGCGACTTGAGTCACTCTGATTTGAAGGGTTCTATTGCACTGAATGGAGCGCGACTAATTCGCCTGACAAGTTGCCTCAGTGTAAACCGAGACTTATTGAAAAAAAAGTTAGAAGCGGATTGGCTACCATGCACAGCTGTAGCAGATTTAGCGCTCTCCAGTTTTAGTAAACCAACCCCTTAGTTACCAAACCAAACATTTCCATTTCAGGAGTCTGCAGAGACCTCGACTGGTACCCAGGGATTCCATAATAATCATCCATGCCTGTGAGAATGTTTGCTGAAAATTGTACTAACGCTACGCATTTTCTGGAGTTCTATGGCAGAATTAGAAGGCCATATGCCCACCTCTCTTTTTTTTTTTAAACGTTATTTCATAACAAATCTGCCAAATTCTACAAATCTAAGGCTGGCCACAGATATTTTTATATGAAAAAAATATATATATACATATATATATATATATATATCCGTGGCCAGCCTTAGATTTGATTTGTAGAATTTGGCAGATTTGTTATGAAAAAAAAAAAATTATATATAAATTTATTATATACCGTATATACTCGAGTATAAGTCGTTCCGAGTATAAGTCGAGGCCCTAATGTACCACAAAAAAATGGGAAAAACTTATGGACCCGAGTATAAGACGAGGGTGAGAAATGCACAGCTACTGTAAGTGGAAAAGAGGGTCAACAATGCCCATTTGCAGCCTCACTGTGCCCATTTGCAGCCATAGGTCCCCCGAACTTCAAACTCTGTAGTTAAGGGTTCCTAGATGCCCCCTGGCTGCAGCCAAAATTTGGGGTCTCTGAACCCAAAGGGTCCCGAAATGACATTGCTGCAGATGGACACAGTTGACCGATTTTGTGGCCCTGTATCTCGGGGCCACTTAGTGCTAGGAACCCCAAATTTAGTGTGCAAACGCAGTGGCACTAGCACCATAAAATATCCAAAGCTGGGGTTTCTAGCAATAAGTGGCCCCGAGATACAGGGCCCCAAAAATCAGTTCAGAAAAATGTCAAGCACTTTTCTGCAGCAGAGAATGACATTTTTCGAACCTAATTTGGGGCCCCGTATCTCGGGGCTACTTGGTGCTAGGAACCCCAGCTTTGGATATTTTATGGTGCTAGTGCCACTGGGTTTGCACACCAAATTTGGGGTTCCTAGCCCCAAGTGGCCCTGAGATACGGGGCCCCAAAGTCGGTTCGGAAAATGAAATTTTTTGCTGCAGAAAAGTGCTTGACTCAAGTATAAGCCGAGGGGGGGGCACTTTCAGCACAAAAAAATTTGCTGAAAAATTCGACTTATACTCGAATATATATATATATATATATATATATATATATATATATATATATATATATATATATATATATATATATATATATATATATATATATATATATATATATATATAGTGGCTTTCACAAAAGGGGACTTTCACTTAGTTTAGTGAAGAAGGTGAATTTATGCTAACTTAAGGCCTTGTTCACACCATGGTGTGGAGACATCAGTTTTTCTGCAAGGGCTCAAAGAAAACAATGTTTCTCTATTCACACCACGTACAGATTTTTTTTTTTTTTTTTTCTGCGCAGGAATCTGCAATGTGTGTGCAGCTTTCTGCGGTGCATACTATTACATTATGACTTAAACCTGCAGGGAGCGCATTGTTTTGTTTTTCTGGTGGTTTACTATCGCTTCAAGTCATCCAATCATGCACCAGCAAAAATCCTGTTTTTTTTTTTTTTTTCTGAAACATGATTGCAAAGTGATTTTCCACCTTGTTTCACCTCATTCACTTTGAAAAGTCAAAACTCCTATGTTGTATGTGATTCTACCTATGTTACTATCTCATACTTTCTTATCATGATTTCCCCAGCCCCCCACCCCCAAACCCCCTCCCCCCCCTGCGTGGGTGACCAGTTGTTCTGTTATCTCAATTTTTCAATAAAAATGATTGTACTAGAAAAGTGAAAATTCTCCACTCGTTTATTAAATCAGTGTCCATGTGTTCTGTTAATGCATGCGAGTTAACCCAACACATTATCACGTTAAGGCAGCCCATTCAGTTCAAATGGGCCTCAAAGCACCCAAACGGAAAATTAATAAGCGGACCTGCCAATTTCTTTTTAAAACGCATGACATTGTTTTACTACAGAGCACTCAGAAAGTATTCACATCACTTCACTTTTTCCACATTTTGTTATGTTCCAGCCTTATTCCAAAATGGATTAAATTCAGTGTTTTCCTCAAAATTCTACAAACAATACTCCATAATGACAACATGAAAGAGGTTCGTTTTAAATCTTTGAAAATGTATTAAAAATAAAAAACAAAGAAATACATTTTGGAATAAGGCTGTAACATAACAAAATGTGGAATAAGAATAATGAATAAGCACAAAGTTTGTGCGAAACGCGTCAAGCTGACCTAGCTTGGCTGTGTCCTTGTGGTGGTTCTACTTTTGTGAAGATCATACAATAAAATTTTGGGACTGCCCGTGATGTGCAGCCAATTTTTTCTTTAGTGGTTTAAGAGGAAACATGTAAATGTGTTGGAATGGCCTACTGAAAGCCCAGACCTCAACCCAATAGAAAATCTGTGGTCAGACTTAAATTGCTGTTCACAAGCGCAAACCATCCAACTTGAAGGAAGTGGGCAGTTTTGCCAGGAGGAATGGGAATCTTCAAAGTTGTGGGCATGTTCATGTTCTGTAAATTAAATGATGCAAATCCTCAAACAATCCATGTTAATTCCAGGTTGTGAGGCAACAAAACACGAAAAATGCCAAGGGGGGGGGGAATATTTTTGCAAGGCACTGTACTTTTGGAAATCAGTGCGGCACTGCAAAGTCGGCTTCGCACCAATTCGGACGGTGCCGTTGTCGGCAATAGCCATCAATTTGACATGTCAAATTGCTCTGATGTGAACGTGGGCTCATTGTAGTTGTGGGGGCGTCTATCACTTTCCACTGTTACATTTATACTGTCCAGGGTACTTAACTCTCTACTGCTTTACATTATATCTTTGGGTGTTGTGCCACTTCCTACTGTGTTAGATTGTACATCTGAGGGTTCTACCACTTCCTTTTGTGTTACTTTGAGTCTCTGAGGGTTCTTTTACTTCCCAACGTGTCACAATAATACCTCCTTGGGTTCTATCGCTTTGTACTTTGTATCTCTTGGACTTGGTTCACACTACTGTGACCTGAAAGTTGTGTGACTTACAGTGCGACTTGAGTACTACTTTAATGCAACCTTGAAGCAAAGGAGGGCTACACCGCAGGGAATGCCTGGGTAATCTTCATGAAATGTCGGATCCAAATCACATCAATATAGATGAGGATCCGACTTGGAGGCCACTTCCATTAAAGTCTATGGGCACAAGTCGGATAGGAACAAGGATGAACTTGGGCGTGTTCGCACAGCCCACGTGCAGAGCACGCCAGGAATTCAGGAAGTCGGCACTGCGCTAATCACAGGCAGTGAGACATTTCCCCGATCTCTGCAGCCGCACATCTTGAAAATGTCTCACTGCCTGTGATTAGCGCAGCTCCGTGCCGACTTCCTGGCGGGCTCTGCACGTGGGCTGTGCGAACACGCCGGAGCTCATCCTTAGATAGGAAACACCTTGAAGTAGTACAGGAACCTTTTCTAAAGTCGGAGTGACTTCAGTAGCGCTAATTAAGACCGCTCTAATTGACTAACATGGGATTTCACGTCATGTGACTTGGGGGGGTCTTACAAGTCGGATCCCCAGTAATGGCAGTTCGAACCGAGCCCAATAATATCTCTGAGGGCTCGATCACTTCCTAATGTGCCACATTGTATCTGTGAGGGTTCTAGGACATCCTCCTGTATTATTTTGTATCTACGAGTGTTCAGAGATTTCCTACTATGTTACATTGGATCTCAGAGGGTTTCCTAATGTGTTACATTGTACCGCTGAGAGTTCCATCGCTTTGTCCTGTGCTACATTGGATCTGTTGTTCTGCTACTTCCTGTGTTACTTTCTATCACTTCCTAACGCATCACATTAATAATTCCTCTGAAGGTTCTATCACTTCTTAATGTGTTACATTGTATCTATGAGAGTTCTATCACTTCTTAATGTGTTACATTGTATCTATGAGAGTGCTTTCACTTCTTGTGTTACATTGTATCTATGAGGGTTCTATCACTTCTTAATGTGTTACATTGTATCTATGAGGGTTCTATCACTTCTTAATGTGTTACATTGTATCTATGAGGGTTCTATCACTTCTTAATGTGTTACATTGTATCTATGAGGGTTCTATCACTTCTTAATGTGTTACATTGTATCTGAGGGTTCTATCACTTCTTGTGTTACATTGTATCTATGAGAGTTCTATCACTTCTTGTGTTACATTGTATCTATGAGAGTTCTATCACTTCTTGTGTTACATTGTATCTATGAGAGTTCTATCACTTCTTGTGTTACATTGTATCTATGAGAGTTCTATCACTTCTTGTGTTACATTGTATCTATGAGAGTTCTATCACTTCTTGTGTTACATTGTATCTATGAGGGTTCTATCACTTCCTTCTGTATTACTTTCTATCTACGAACATTCTGCTACTTCCTGCTTTGTTACTTTGCATCTCAGAAGATTCCACCATTCCCGATGTGTCACATTGTACCGTGTTACATTGTACCTGTAGTTGTTCCTTCACTCCCGGTGTTACTTTGAATCTCTTAGGGTTCTATTACTTCCTAACGTATCACATTATACCTCTGCGGGTTCTATCGCTTTGTACGGTGTTACTTTGTATCTCTTAGGGTTCTACGACCCCCTAATGTGTCACATTGTATCTATGAAGGTTCTATCACTTCCTCCAAATGTTCTGCTACTTCCTGCTTTGTTACTTTGTATCTCAGAGGATCCCACCATTCTTAATGTGTCACATTGTACCTCTGAGGTTTCTATGACTTTGTACTATGTTACATTGTACCTGTGCTTGTTCTGTCACTTCCTCCTGTGTCTCTCTCTGAGGGTTGTAGGACTTCTCTCTGTGTTGTATCTCTGAGGCTTTGATCACAACTCACTATGTTACTTTGTACGTCTCTCTCCTGTTCTGCCACTTCCTGCCCTGTATTGCTGCAATCAGAATCTGCCATTCCAGCAGGGCAGGTTCCCAGGAGGGCAGGGTGTGGTGTGACACCTTGAGCTGTACCTGGCCAGGGCTGGAGAAGGTGGGGGGGGGGTTCCACTGTACAGGAGGCAGATCAGAGTCAGCACAGGACCTCAGTCCAGCCTGGCACACAACATACCTCAATCCCAGCTCTGTCCAATCACTCCCAGCTTGTGGCAGCTGCTGCACTTTGGATCTGTGCTGCTGATCCTTTTTTTTTTTTTTTCATTCCCTAAACCAGCTTTATTGAAAAGTAACAAACTTCACAGTGTGACGTAGGTCAGAAAGGTAAACACCAGGTGGAGAGGCAAGGAGTGTCAGCCACACAGTCTCCACCTTCTCCCTTGGATAAAGGATAATGGATGGGGGTGAAAGGGGTGTTGTACTAAATACTCTGAGAGTTTGCATAATACAATACATGACATATAACAAACATTGCAAAGCAAAACCAAGAAACAATAGAAGAGAGACAGAGATGTCAAAAGTCACTAGAGTCAGATATATTGTTTCATAAAACACTCCTATATACTTATATATACAGTGCCTTGAAAAAGTATTCATACCCCTTGACATTTTCCACATTTTGTCATGTTACAACCAAAAACGTAAATGTATTTTATTGGGATTTTATGTGATAGATCAGGGGTAGGCAACCCTTTGAGCGCAGTGTGCCGAAAAATGTTTTTAAAGAAATTGAGAGTGCCGATTTTCTAACAAAAAAATGTCAACTTCACACTCTCCATCACAAAAAAGATTTTTTTATAAAGTAAATGCTGTAAACTACTTTAGTAGTGAGAAATTAACATCCTGCATTCTCACGCCTCAGATCAGCCCCAATTCCTGCAACTCCACACCCCAGACCACCTCAGATCACTGTCCCCCCTGCTCATCCCCACCTTGTAACCCCCTGCTCATCTGCCCCCCCACTGTAACCCCCTGCTCATCTGCCCCACCATTGTAACCCCCTGCTCATCTGCCCCCCCACTGTAACCCCCTGCTCATCTGCCCCCCCACTGTAACCCCCTGCTCATCTGCCCCCCCACTGTAACCCCCTGCTAATCTGCCCCCCCACTGTAACCCCCTGCTAATCTGCCCCCCCACTGTAACCCCCTGCTCATCTGCCCCCCCACTGTAACCCCCTGCTCATCTGCCCCCCCACTGTAACCCCCTGCTAATCTGCCCCCCCACTGTAACCCCCTGCTCATCTGCCCCACCATTGTAACCCCCTGCTCATCTGCCCCACCACTGTAACCCCCTGCTCATCTGCCCCACCATTGTAACCCCCTGCTCATCTGCCCCACCATTGTAACCCCCTGCTCATCTGCCCCCCCACTGTAACCCCCTGCTAATCTGCCCCCCCACTGTAACCCCCTGCTCATCTGCCCCACCATTGTAACCCCCTGCTCATCTGCCCCACCATTGCAACCCCTTTCTCATCTGCCCCACCACTGTACCTCCTGCACATTTGTCCCACCACTGTAACACCCTGCTCTTCTGCCCCACCACTGTACCACCACTGTAACCCCCTTTCTCATCTGCCCCACCACTGTACCCCCTGCTCTTCTGCCCCACCACTGTATCTCCCTGCTCTTCTGCCCCACCACTGTAACCCCCTTTCTCGTCTGCCCCACCACTGTACCTCCTGCACATCTGTCCCACCACTGTACCTCCCTGCTCTTCTGCCCCACCACTGTACCACCACTATAACCCCCTTCTCATCTGCCCCACCACTGTAACCCCCTTTCCCGTCTGCCCCACCACTGTACCTCCTGCACATCTGTCCCACCACTGTCCCACCACTGTACCACCACTGTAACCCCCTTTCTCATCTGCCCCACCACTGTACCTCCCTGCTCTTCTGTCCCAACACTGTAATCCCCTGTTCACGTGTTCCACCGATGTACCGCCTTTCTCCTCTGCACCCCTCTGCACATCTGCCCCAACTCTGTACCTCCCTGCTTCTCTGTCCCACCTCTGAACCCCTCCTGCTCATCTGCTCCACCGCTGTACCCTCTTCTCATCTTTGATATGCGTGATATGCAGAGCGGTGAAAGGAAGCAGGAATGAGACACATCTACCTGTCCCGGCACACTCATCCTGCTGATTCAACTCTCGCATCCAGCCCACGTGCTTGTATGTGGTGTATATGATGTATGGAATGTATGTGATTTATGTGATTTCACATACAGTACAAGCTTTTAGAATGGATGCACAATAATGAGCTCAGGTCAGGGGCATTTTCTGAAGGCAGTGGGCCTGTGTGCAGGATCATAAGTTGGCCCCCCGCAGCTGAGAAAAATGTGCGGCGCTCTGCGTCACAGAAAAAGGTGGGTGTGATTTTCATTGCGCTGAATACTGGCTGTGGCTTAACGGGACACAGAGTACCGGGGTTCAGTAGTTACACAAAGGTTCAGGAATAATTTCAACAAAGTTTCTAGAAGCTTAACAGTAATTCCACAAACTGTCACCTGATTGGGGTTTTCTCAGTCAGTGAAATCCCTTCTTTCTGAGATTGGTAGTAGCAACCAAGTGAGTCGTCTTCCTCCAGATGGTGGGCAATGACAGTCCTCCTGCTCCTGGAAACAGGGACCGACCCCCCCCCCCCAGCATAACTGCACCCAATCTCTTTCCCATCACAAAAGCTGACGATTGCAGCTACAGCAAAGTTAGAGAACCAAACAATGTTTCCAATCTTTTACACAGATGCCTCCCCCTCAGTGCAGGTGCGGTGTGGGGGATTCTGAAATTGGAATGCATTGGTGTCTCACTGACACTTCCCTGCGCTGCTCTGCTGATGGGGAGGGAGTCGAGTGTCGGCAAAAGAAGCTTTGTGTGCCTACCCCTGTGATAGACCAACACAAAGTGGCACATAATTGTGAAGTGGAAGGAAAATGATAAATGGTTTTCAACATTTTTTTTTTACAAATAAATATGTGAAAAGTGTGGGAGACATTTGTATTCAGCCCCCTTTACTCTGATACCCCCAACTAAAATCTAGTGGAACCAATTGCCTTCAGAAGTCACCTAATTAGTAAATACTGTCCACCTGTGTGTAATTTAATCTCAGTAAAAAAATACAGCTGTTCTGTGAAGCCCTCAGAAGTTTGTTAGAGAACAAACAGCATTATGAAGGTCAAGGAACACACCAGACAGGTCAGGGATAAAGTTGTGGAGAAGTTTAAAGCAGGGTTAGGTTATAAAAAAATATCCCCAGCTTTGAACATCTCATGAAGCTCTGTTCAGTCCGTCATCCGAAAATGGAAAGAGTATGGCACAACTGCAAACCTACCAAGAAGTCCTGTTTGCAGTTTGTGAGAAGCCATGTGGGGGACACAGCAAACATGTGGAAGAAGGTGCTCTGGTCAGATGAAACCAAAATTGAGCTCTTTGGCCTAAAAGCAAAACGCTATGTGTGGGGGAAAACTAACACTGCACATCACCCTGAACACACCATCCCCACCGTGAAACATGGTGGTGGCAGCATCATGTTGTGGGGATGCTTTTCTTCAGCGGGGACAGGGAAGCTGGTCAGAGTTGATGGGAAGATGGATGGAGCGAAATACAGGACAATCTTAGAAGAAACTTGTTAGAGTCTGAAAAAGACTTGAGACTGGGGTGGAGGTTCACCTTCCAGCAGGACAACGACCCGAAACATACAGCCAGATCTACAATGGAATGGTTTAGATCAAATCATATTCATGTCTTAGAATGGCGCAGTCACAGTCCAGACCTAAATCACATTGAGAATCTGTGACAAGACTTGAAAATTGCTGTTCACAGACGCTCTCCATCCAATCTGACAGAGCTTGAGATATTTTACAAAGAAGAAGAATGGGGATAAATGTCCCTCTCTAGATGTGCAAAGCTGGTAGAGACATCCCCAAAAAGACTTGAAGCTATAATTGCAGTGAAAGGCGGTTCTACAAAGTATTGACTCCGGGGGGCGCCATACAAATGTACCCCACACTTTTCACATATTTATTTGTAAAAAAATGTATAAAGCGATTTATCATTTTCCTTCCACTTCACAATTATGTGCCACTTTGTGTTGGTCTATCACATAAAATCCCAATAAAATACATTTACGTTTTTGGTTGTAATATGACAAAATGTGGACAATTTCAAGGGGTGTGAATACTTTTTCAAGGCACTGTAACATCACTAAGATTATTAATACCAATAATAATGGTAGCAATCTCAGAGCCCAAGCCCCCATTCACACCGGAGCGACTTGTCATACAATTTGACATGTAGGACATGTAGTATGAGTGAATATTTCACTGAATATAAATAGAATGGACTGCAAAGCTTATATGACATCATTTCGATAGATCTAAGGCTCACATGGGCCGGGTCCTGTTTTGCTCAGGAGGGGATCCGTCTGCTGATTCCTATCCTGAACTGAACGCAGCAGGCGGGTGACAGGTCTGGGTCCGCTCCGCTTATGCAGAGTGTACATGGACACAGCTCGCTCTGCTCTATGGGCGTTCAGATGTAAACGGACCGGCTGTCCGTTTAAACCCAACTGCCCTCGGATCTGATCCAGGCAGACGGAGGGGAACGGATCCCCTTCCAGTTTGTTTTTGCCGGATCGGAAGTAGGTGGGTGTAAATGAACACAAGTCCGTTTGCATCCGACTACCCATAGAAGAGAATGTAGGGTCTGATTGGGTCCACCTGAAAAAAAAAACAAACAGACAGGCGGACGCGATCAGACCTCTCGTGTGAAAGGGTCCTAAAGTAGATTGTACAATTAAATTGTAACATGTGTGGCCAGCTTTAAGCCCCTTTCACATCAGCGGACCGATTAGGTCCGCCAGTCTGGTTTTCAGGCAGACCCGATTGGACCACCCATTGTTCTCTATTAACCTTTTCGCTGCACACATGTCTTTTGCACACATGTTTAACTGCTTGCCGCCCGCCCAACCGTCAAATGACGGCGTCCCAGAACAGCCGCGCCGTGTTGTAAGGATACGGCGCGACCCCGATCTCTGGAAAGAGCCGCGTCCTCACAGGGGACAGCTAGGAATGTAATCAGTGCCCTGATTACAAGATTGTAAAATAGTGTCACAAATCAGTGGCCACTATTGCTCACCAATGCCAGCTATCAGTGCCCATCAGTGGCAGCAATCAGTGCCCATTAGCGTTGCCAGTCAGTGCTGGCAATCAGTGCCGCCTATCAGTGCTGCCCATCAATGCCCATCACTGCTGTCAATCAATGCCCATCAGTAATGCCCATCGCCCACCAGTGCCACCCATAAATGCCAATCAGTACCGCCTATCCGTGCCGCCTATCAGTGCCCACTAGTGCCGCCTATTAGTGCCCACCAATGCCACCTATTAGTGCCCATCAGTGCCACCTAACAGTACCCATCAGTGCCGTCTATCAGTGCTCATCAGTGCCACATATTAGTGGCCATAAGTGTGACATATTAGTGCCTCCTCATCAGTGCCACCTAATCAGTGCCCATAAGTGCCACCTCATCAATGCCCACCACTTCAGCCTATCAGTGCCCATCAGTGCTACCTCATCAGCGCACATCAGTGAAGGCGAAAAATTTACTGAGAGAAAAAAAGTAAAAAACATTTTTTTTTTCAACATTTTTGGTCTTTTTTTTTGTAAAAAATAAAAAACCCAGCAGTGATTAAATACCGCCAAAAGAAAGCTCTGTTTGTGTGAAGCAAATGGGCCAGGGGTGGGGTTGAGGGTGGGGCTGAAGGGGGCCCCGTCAGGTAGGCTGTACGGGGCCCCATGATTTCGTTCAGCGGCCCTGTACCTATGCAAGTCTTTCGGAATGCAAAATCTGCATGAAGCGCAGGAAAAATTCAGGTCAGAAGGCGGTCAAGTGCACCTGTCAATGAACTCTGAATGATCACTGAAACATCTCAAACCTGCCTAACCAATGTTCCATTTGATGGTGGTCATGTGACATTCACAAACCAGTTTCATAGTCAAAAAATTAGAACTTAGAGCCCTTTCACACTGGGGCGGTTTGCAGGCGTTATTGCGCTAAAAATAGCGCCTGCAAACCGACCTAAAACTGCCGCTGCTGTTTGTTCAGTGTAAAAGCCTGAGGGCTTTCACACTGAAGCGGTGCGCTGGCAGGAGAAAAAAAAAAACTCCTGCAAACAGCATCTTTGGAGCTGTGTATTTACCTCTCCTAAACCGCTCCTGCCCATTGAAAATCAATGGGGCAGCGTGGCAATACCGCGGCTATAGCCGCGCTATGCGAGCGGTTTTAACCCTTTTTTGGCCGCCAGCGGGGGTTAAAACCGCACCATTAGCGGCCGAATACCGCCGCAAAAACGACGGTAAAGCAGTGCTAAAAACAGCGCTGTTTTACCGCCGACGCCCCCACCGCCCCAGTGTGAAAGGGGCCTCAATCAGGCCAAAATTGACCCTACAATATGTCAACACACAGACTGAAAGATCTTTAACCTGTGTATGTTTAATTACAATACATTTTGCTACATAAAAACAGGATTTAATGGCATAAAGATGTTCCTATAGGAAAAAAAGACAAATCAACAGGTTGCAAAAACCAAACGTCCCAGCTTTACTTCTTTACTTCGGTATTTTCATTACACCCAGGTAGGGCTGGGAAAAAAAAACGATTTAAATCTTGAATCGAGTTGAGAGGTCAAATCGATTCAAAATTTAAGCAAATCGATTTTTTTAGATTTTTTTTTTTTCACCGCGCTGGCTCCAAGGCGCTGCGGGCATGAGTTTTTAGGTGAGGCCGCGGCTTCGGCCTAGTCCGCGGCTACGGCCGGACGCCGCAGACTAGGCCGAAGCCGCGGCCTCGCCTAAAAGCTCATGCCCGCAGCACCTCGGGACCGGCGCGCTTTCCAAAAAAAACTCGATTCGAATCTAACTAATTCCTAATGTCAAGCGACTTGGGATCCGACTTGAGGGCTGACAAGTCAGATCCCAAGTCATTGTAGTGTGAACCCGCACTAACACTGACTAAGTGTCGGTTTACACTGCCGCGACTTTGGATCCGACTTGTCAGCCCTCAAGTCGTATCCCAGGTTGTTTGACATTAGGAATTACATTATAGTTAATGAGAGCCGTCTTAATGTACACTACTGAGGTCGCTCCGACTTCAGAAAAGGTTCCTGTACTACTTCAAGGCGACTTCTAGGTGACCTGTACCCATAGAATTCAATGGAAGTCGCCTCCAAGTCGGATCTCCATCTATAGTTGAAGTCGCCTTGCAAAGTCGCGCTGTAAGTTGTGTTGCCCCAGTGTGAGCCGAACCTGAGGGAACATGGAAGAATTGGGGAGGACTGAACTACCATATTTATCGGTGTATAACATGCACCTTCATTTTAAGAGGAAAGTTTCTAGAAAAAAACGTACATTTTAAATAAGAAACTTTGAAGCAAAATAAGGGTCAGTGCCCATCTGCAGCCTCACCATTGCCATCAATGCAGCCTGATCAATGCCCATCTGCAGCCTCACAAGTGCCATCAATGCAGCCTCATCAGTCCATATCAATGTAGCCTCACCATTGCCATCAATGCAGCAGCCTCACCATTGCCATCAATGCAGCAGTCTCACCATTACCATCAATGCAGCAGCCTCACCATTGCCATCAATGCAGCAGCCTCACCATTGCCATCAATGCAGCAGCCTCACCATTGCCATCAATGCAGCAGCCTCACCATTGCCATCAATGCAGCAGCCTCACCATTGCCATCAATGCAGCAGGCTCACCATTGCCTTCAATGCAGCAGTCTCACCATTACCATCAATGCAGCAGCCTCACCATTGCCATCAATGCAGCAGTCTCACCATTACCATCAATGCAGCAGCCTCACCATTACCATCAATGCAGCAGGCTCACCATTGCCTTCAATGCAGCAGTCTCACCATTACCATCAATGCAGCAGCCTCACCATTACCATCAATGCAGCAGTCTCACCATTGCCATCAATGCAGCAGGCTCACCATTGCCTACAATGCAGCAGCCTCAACATTGCCATCAATGCAGCCTGATCGATGCCCATCTGCAGCCTAGAGGGGAGGGGGGGGGCGGGACGAGCGCCGACAGATTACATACAGTGAGAATCTCCTATGATAGACAGAAAGCGCGTGTTATGCCGGACAGGACTCCGTCAGACAATTCGACCGTGTGTGGGCTTCAGCTGACTTTTTTTTCCCAAAAGTCCGACGGTCCTAGAAATAAAACATGTTTCAAATCTTTCCGTCGGACTCGAGTCCGGTCGAAAAGTCCGCTCGTCTGTATGCTAGTCCGACAGACAAAAACGGACGCTAGGGCAGCTATTGGCTACTGGCTATGAACTTCCTTGTTTTAGTCCGGTCGTACGTCATCACATACGAATTCGTCGGACTTTGGTTGATCGTGTGTAGGCAAGTCTGTTCATTCGAAAGTCAGTCGAAAAGTCCGCCTGTGTGTACGCAGCATTATACGCCAATAAATACAGTATTTAGCACTAGACAGGAGGGGAAAACAGAGGGAGAACCCAAAATCATATTGTAAAGAAATTATAGCGGGGCGGATGACACATCTGTGTCCACTCAGTATCTGCAGAGCGGACGCAGGCATAGAAACCAATCAGCACTACAACCCAGTCAGCTCACCTCAGCAGGGAAGATCTTACACCGGTGCCTTGCTCTCAGCCACTGCAAGCCGCTCTGCGACACATTTAGTTTAAAAAAAAGCCGGAAACACAGTAAACTGCGTTGTAAAAAAAAGTATTGATAATCCAAACAGAAGGGGATAAAAATCCAGCAGGAAAGATGTTCACGCGTTTCGGCCTATACGGGCCTTAGTCACCCCCTTCTGTTTAGATTGTCAATACATTTCTGTACACCGTGGTTTGCCATGTTGCTTTCTTTTTTTTGGAACTAAATGGGACATGGGTAGAGCCCGCTCTACTCTATGGGCCGGCCGGGAGTAAAAGGTCTCCGCTGTCCATTTACACTCAGCTACCGCTCTGCCTAAACGGAATAGTCCTCTCCCATTTTCTTTAGTAGGCCTGATCAGACCAAGAGGTAGGCGGGTGTCGAGTCCATAGAGATGGATGGACTTACAGGCGGACTTGAAAAACTGACAGGTGGACCTGATTGGAAAGGGGATTTAAAGTAAACTAAAGGCACATTTTTATTTTTGGGGGTTTTGAATGGAGTGGAGAGGGATTAGAACCCCTGTCAGTTTTTATTGCTGTCTGTGCCCCCCGTTAGGGAGATTCCCCCTCTCTATTTCTCCTGTTTACCATTATCATTGAAAGTGAAAATAAAAAAAAATCCCAAATTTTGGGTTGTCCCCAGAAAAGTAATAGAGGGGAAATCTTCCAATGGGGACCTGGGTGTTCACAATAAAACCCCTTAATTTGCAAGGATTTCATCTCACTTCCTGTTTGGTTATGGGACAGGAAGTGAAAGAAAATCTCTGCAATGGGACACAGATGGCGAAAAAAAAACTTACAGGGGTTATGACTCTTCCTTACTCTAAAATGGAAAAAAATGCCTATAGTTCTACGTTAAATGAGAAGTTTGGCTTTTTTTTTAAACATCAGTTACCTAGGTGCAGTGGCAGCTGGTGGTAAACATCTTTTTTTTTGGGGGGGGGGTGGCAAACAAACCCCTCCATGTCCGCACTTACCCCATAAACTGATCCCTTCAACGGTCACGGCTCCCCTGCTATCCGGCGCCGCAGCTCCCGCGGCTTCCACCCAGCTAACCTGGTCTTTTTTTAGATCCACCTCCTGTCCTGACTGGGTGGGACGAGAAGCCAAGAACTATTGGCGAATATTGATTCGCTAGTATCACAAGTGGGAGGGTTTGAGGTGCAGTGCTCAGTGCCCCGTGGACAAACTTTTACGAGCCAATTAGAGCCTCAGGCTCTAATCACATGCTTGTAAAAAAAAATGACAGACCTCATAGAAAGTGATTAGTCTGTTGCCCCGCATGCAAAATTGGGGGAGGGGGCAGCGCCCATGTACCCCAAGTGGACCGGCCACCACTGCCTAGGTGGATGTAGCATAGGTCCCCCACCAGCTCTAAGGCTGAGAACTGAGCAATCAAACACAGACGATTGCTCAGTTTTCAAAGCTCCCTGAGTAGAGAGCTGGTGACTGTCAGTCAAGCTCAGGCTATCAGAGGCTCGCTGAGATCCTGAGCCAGTCTAGGCATGTTGGCGGATCTCGACTTCATTGTTGTGATCGTGCCCGAGCCTGGAACCGGCTCTGTGACATCAGCCGATAGCAGGCTTCAGCCCGCTATCTGCTAAAAACTGGTCACAGGAGTGCAGAACGAACTGCACTCCTGTGATCCATAGGAGGAGTACAGCCAAAAAAGCTTAATTCTTTGTGGCTTTTACTCTAATTCAGCACTGCAGCCTCTGTCCGTCTCCTTGGCATTCATGACTTCCAAGAATATGGAATGTCTGTTCTCCCCACCACACATTGTGGATTTTGTCCTGTACTGCTACGTACATTGCTGCTGCGTAGTTGAAGGTTGGAACCATGGCATGCGGCAGGGTACAAAGATAAAAACAGAGCACAAACTAAGGGCGTTGCACGACGACCCCTTGATATCACTAATCTCCACGGATCAATAGATTATTAGTATAAAAAGGTCATCTTTATTACAAATTGTTAACCCCACTATTAAACATCAAGGTAAGGATGTATATATTATGTAGCGCCCTGCTCCTGATGGGCAGGTGCTATGTAAATTTAGGTTGTCTGAAGCTGTCGTTTAGCTCAGACTGATTATGGTAAATTTCCTGGCATTTTTACCAGTTCAGCTGGGTTGTGTCAATTTCCACTTGGCCGTGGGTGTCGCTGTGACCACCGGTAAGTGCTGGAAATGCAACAGGCTGGATGTATTGGGTACCCCTTTTACTCGAAAATAACCCGGTGGGAGTGGTTCACTCACCATACATTCTGGGTAAGGGTACTTAAGGTACAGGCGCCATTTGGTCGGGGTTAGTTGTTCCCGACCTGGAGGCCCTCCTGGCCCAGGGTGTGCTATGGCAGCTCTGCTGCCTCAGGGTCGGCTGGCCTAAAGGCTTTGTTACTACAGAAGTAGGCCCAGGAGTTCTGGGGCCTGCTGATCCAGAGGTTGGTCCTGTGCTGTCTTGCCTGTGGGGAGAAGCCGATCGATTGGAGGAGACCAGGACTTCTCTAGAGGTGACCGAGCCAAGTATGCTGGTATCTCAGGAGGAGCCTGGAAACCCAATCGGGGGATGCAACTTGGATCATCTAACTCGCAGTATCGCCGGGTCGGCTGAAAGAATCTGGTACTGTGCAGCTAAACTTAAAGCGGAGCGCCGCCGAAATTTTTTTTTTAAAAAGTCAGCAGCTACAAATACTGCAGCTGCTGACTTTTAAAACATGGACACTTACCTGTCCAGGGCGCCCGCGATGTCGGCACCCGAGGCCGAACCGTCTCTCCGTCCTAGGGTGCTGCCGCCTCCATCTTCGGTAAGGGAATCAGGAAGTGAAGCCGCGCGGCTTCACTTCCCGGTTCCCTACTGCGCATGCGCGAGTCGCGCAGCGCAATACGGATGGTCCCTGCTGCCTCTGGGACCCGTGTGTTTCCCAGCAGGCAGCGGGGAGGGAGCAGGAAGTGGCGTAAATAACCGCAGATTCTGCGGCTATCTATGTCGGAAGTGAGTACAGATACCTGTAATATACAGGTATCTGTACCCCCCCTCCCCCCTGAAAGGTGCCAACTGTGTCACCGGAGGGGGGGAGGAATCTGATGAGTGGAAGTTCCACTTTTGGGTGGAACTCCACTTTAAAATCGAATCAAAGTCCGGTTACACCATCCTGTGGCAGAGGATTGTGTACGACCGCAACGATATTCTGTTTTTCATCAAGTCTGTGGCAGAGACTGTGTTCAAGCATGGCACCCGGCTGCTAGGTCAGTGAGAGAGGCCTATCCGGTGATTGCTGTATCCAGTTGAGGAGACCGTTGGTCCTCTGGATAAGTAGAAATACCCTGACTCGCGATTTAAAATTACCTGAATCTCCCTTAATCCTCCATCCTTTTCTTTTGGATTCAAAGAATAAAAGAATTGCAACGAAAGAAACTAAGTGTTTGGTGCAGACATCATTTAATACTCTTTTTTTCCTCCTCACCATTGCAACCCCTGTGACGGACACGAGGTAACGGTAAGCCCAATCAAAACCAGCAGCTCCTTAGGGCGTAAATGCTACTACATATACATATATATATATATATATATATATATATATATATATATATATATATATATATATATATAAATATATATATATATATATATACTGTGGGCGGCCGCGGTCGGCAAGGGTCAGCTCACACCAGATGCAGGCCAGTGCATTTTGTTCTGCATCAAAAACGCATAGACAATACTTACAGAACTAGAACAAAAGGGGACCTTACCCTTTATTAGAAAATGGGAACAAGACATGGGTATGAAATTAGATGAGGCACAAATGATAAGAGCAGTACATAACTACGCATCTGACATGATTACTGTAGAAGCAAATTATAAATGTTTGGTACGATGGCATTTGACGCCAGAGAAAATCAATAAATTCCAACCAAACAAGTCCCAGCAGTGTTGGAGGAACTGTGGTCAAACAGGAACGACTTTTCACATATGGTGGGAGTACCCGAAAATAAAAGAGTATTGGCAAGAAGTTTTAGAATATACTGAGGAGATAACCGGGGAGAAGATTCCGCAAAATCCCTGGAATTGTCTGTTTCTTGGGACAAACAAAAACAACAAAGCAATATAAGAAAAGTCTGGTCCCTTTTCTTCTGAACGCAGCGAAGGGACTCATCCCAACAAAAATGGTTGTACTCTGGGAGGCCAACCATGAGAGAATGGCTTCGAAGAGTAGAGCATACCAATAATATGGAGCAGAGATAAGGGGCGAGAAGAAAGTCATAATGTAACCTGAGAGAAATGGAATGTCTTTAAGACATCAGAGAAATATGTCCAGGGAATGATAGAAATAGACAGAAGATAAGGAAGTAGGGTAAATGAGGATAACAGATCAGGAAAATGAGTGGGAGGGGGAGGGGCAGGGGAAAGGGATTAGAAATAAAGTGGTATTTTAAAGGGACTTTGTATGTTGGAAATTTTTTTTTGAATAAAGATTAAATTATAAAAAAAAAAATGCATAGACAATAGATAATATGGGTTCCAAAGGCCTAATTCACAACAGTGTGATCATTTCCAGTGCAATCCAGTGCAAAAAATAAATAAAGTGTAACATGCTGCATTTTTTTTTTTCTGCAGAGATTTGTACCAGAACGCAACAAAATGCATCAAAACCACACCGGAATGCGGCAAAATGCATCAAAAATGCACCTGAACGTGGCAAAATGCATCAAAACCACACCGGAATTCATCAAAAAGCATCAAAAATGCACCTGAACGTGGCAAAATGAATCAAAACCACACCGATATGCATCTAAATGCATCAAAAACGCATTACAGCAAAATAAAAAAAACCCGCAGGAAACAGGAAAAAAAGGGGGGTAAAAAAACGCAATGAAAACGCATCAAAAACGCACTGCGAAACGCATCCGGACTATGTTCCTGTGATGTGAACTGGCTTGAAGAATATGTAAAAAAAAAATTAAATGTTCAAAGTCTTGGCACAGGTTCACTTCATTACTTATTTACCACTAAGGAGCAAAACGTGTTTATAAAATGCATAGACTCAAATTAAAGTGGAACTAAACCCATCGCTTTAACAGATCCCCCAAAACTGTTACAATGCAAAGCATGTCATGAATGATAAGACTGTCACATTTGCTTGTGTCCTTGTGAACTGGCAAACCATCAAATGTCTGGTGTCATATCTGATCAAATATGTGTCACCATGGCAACTGCAGATCAAACAGACGCTTAGATGGCAGCTTCCTTGGCTTGTTTCCCTTTTTTTTTAAACTGACAACTATTTTCAACTGTCAATTCAAATTTGAAAAGTGCAGTCACATGACTTAAACAAACAACCTTATGCAGCACAGGTTATGTTTGTTTTAAATAAAGCTTTGTGAAAAAAAAAAAAAAAAAGCTGCTGTGATGTCACAGTGCTACTGATGCTGCAAAAGGATCACCTGGGCAGCAGTTGGCCAGTAGATCAGTGACTCAAAGAGTGAGCATCTATTGCTATTGTGAAGACATTTGAGAAATAACTGATTACAGAGCGAATTATCTTGATTCGTTGATTTGATTACAAGAGATTTAACTTTATTTCATCTGGAAAAAGAGGTAAGTATCAAAAATTCTAAATATAAAAAAAAAAAGCTTAGTTTTTATACATTTTAAAAATAGCACCTACAGTAACACAGAAATTATAACCGGCATGTTTCAGATCATTGGAGTGTATCTAAAGCCATATCTTTGGATGGAGGGCTGAAGCGTTATCAAACACTCACATTTTTCTACTGTTGTCTGTGTTCCCTCTCCCGTTATATTTCCTCAAACTAATTGTCATCAGGACTTAAAGGTGTAACTATGGCTATAATCAAACATGACATAAATGATACAGTCAGCCAGCAGCATTATTACAGCAATCTTTGTCCCCTGTAATCTATTGATAGTAACAGGTGCTCCAGCCAGTAAGACCGTTATTTTTCAAATTCCTGTAACACATCAAACTGTCCAGTTGGGACAAACCATTTCTGTAAATGCTTATAAATTGTGGGCTGGATTTGGGCTTTACATTGTTAATCACTAAAGTAAAGTTAATCTAAATCTACTAGTCCATCCAACACCTCCCTCTCCAGTGCTGACAATGCTGCTGTCCAAGGGTGGCTACGCTACTTCTCCATAGATGCAGAGGAGGAATGAATGTGGCTAATGCAGCCATCCCATCCAATGGTTACAATATACACTATATATAGATATATATATCTATATATATCTATATATATCTATATATATCTATATATATATATATATATATATATCTATATATCTATATATATATATATATATATATATATATACATATCTATATATATATATGCATATCTATATATATAATTAATAATAAATTACACTTTAAAATGTAGATTATATATATATATATATATGCATATCTATATATATAATTAATAATAAATTACACTTTAAAATGTATATATATATATATATATATCTATATATAGATATGTATATATAGATACTGTGTCTATCTATCTATCTATCTATCTATCTATCTATCTATATACATAAATCTATATATATATACACATAAATCTATATATATATATATATATATATATATTTCTATATCTATATGTGTAAAAGTTAGGGTTGTCCCGATACCACTGTTTTAAGACCGAGTACAAGTACCAATACTTTTTTTCATGTACTCGCCGATACCGGTTACCAATACTTTTTTTTAATGTCATGTGACAGTGGCACGTGTGTCAGTAGTTTTTTGTTTTTACAATTTTATTTTTTACAATTATTTTTTAAAATTATTTTTTACAATTTATTTTGTTATTTTTTTTTTTACAATGCTTTCTTTTTTTTTTAAGTGGGGGGGGGGGGGTGGACAGTATCAGTGTGTTTTTTTTATTTTAATTTTTACAATTAATTTCTTTTTATTATTTATTGCAATTCTTTTTTTTTTTTATTATTAGCCCTGTTAGGGGGCTTTGGTAAGATATCAGGGGTCTTAATAGACCCCTGACATCTCCCCTTTGAGACAGGGAAAGGGACTGAGGACAGCAGGAAGCATCAAAAATGCACCTGGACGTGGCAAAATGAATCAAAACCACACTGATATCCATCTAAATGCATCAAAAACGCATTACAGCAAAATAAAAAAAAACCCCGCAGGAAACAGGAAAAAAAGGGGGGTAAAAAACGCATTGAAAACGCATCAAAAACGCACATCGAGACGCATCCGGACTATGTTCCTGTGGTGTGAACTGGCCTGAAGAATATGTAAAAAAAACTAAATGTTCAAAGTCTGGGCATAGGTTCACTTCCTGACTTATTTACCACTATGGAGCAAAATGTGTTTATAAAATGCAGAGTCAAATTAAAGTGGAACTAAACCCATCGCTTTAACAGATCCCCCAAAACTGTTACAATGCAAAGCATGTCATGAATGATAAGACTTTCACATTTGCTTGTGTCCTTGTGAACTGTCAAACCATCAAATGTCTGGTGTCATATCTGATCAAATATGTGTCACCATGGCAACTGCAGATCAAACAGACGCTTAGATGGCAGCTTCCTTGGCTTGTTTCCCTTTTTTTTTAAACTGACAATTATTTTCAACTGAGTCAATTCAAATTTGAAAAGTGCAGTCACATGACTTAAACTAAACAACCTTATGAAGCACAGGTTATGTTTGTTTTAAATAAAGCTTTGTGAAAAAAAAAAAAAAAAAAAAAAAAAAAAAGCTGTTGTGATGTCACAGTGCTACTGATGCTGCAAAAGGATCACCTGGGCAACAGTTGGCCAGTAGATCAGTGACTCAAAGAGTGAGCATCTATTGCTATTGTGAAGACATTTGAGAAATAACTGATTACAGAGCGAATTATCTTGATTCGTTGATTTTATTACAAGAGATTTAACTTCATTTCATCTGGAAAAAGAGGTAAGTATCAAAAATTCTAAATATAAAAAAAAAAAAAAAAAAAGCTTAGTTTTTATACATTCTAAAAATAGCACCTAACACAGAAATTATAACCGGCATGTTTCAGATCATTAGAGTGTATCTAAAGCCATATCTTTGGATGGAGGGCTGAAGCGTTATCAAACACTCACATTTTTCTACTGTTGTCTGTGTTCCCTCTCCCGTTATATTTCCTCAAACTAATTGTCATCAGGACTTAAAGGTGTAACTATGGCTATAATCAAACATGACATAAATGACACAGTCAGCCAGCAGCATTATTACAGCAATCTTTGTCCCCTGTAATCTATTGATAGTAACAGGTGCTCCAGCCAGTAAGAGACCGTTATTTTTCAAATTCCTGTAACACTACAAACTGTCCAGTTGGGACAAACCATTTAACCATGACAGGGGTGTTTTCAATAGTTATTATTCATTTATGTCAAAAGAAATTCCATTTTCTTTATCCCAAAACGACAAAAAAAAATATTTCTGTAAATGCTTATAAATTGTGGGCTGGAATTGGTCTTTACATTGTTAATCACTAAAGTAAAGTTGATCTAAATCTACTAGTCCATCCAACACCTCCCTCTCCAGTGCTGACAATGCTGCTGTCCAAGGGTGGCTACGCTGCTTCTCCATAGATGCAGAGGAGGAATGAATGTGGCTAATGCAGCCATCCCATCCAATGGTTACAATATACACTATATATAGATATATCTATATATATATATATATATATATATATATATATATATACATATCTATATATATATATGCATATCTATATATATAATTAATAATAAATTACACTTTAAAATGTAGATATATATATATATATATATATATATATATATATATATATATATATATATCTATATCTATATCTATATATAGATATGTATATATAGATACTGTGTATATCTATCTATCTATATATATACACACATAAATCTATATATATACATAAATATATACATAAATATATATATATATATATATATATATATATATATATATATATATATATATATATATATATATATATATATATATATATATATATATATATATATATATATATATATATATATATATATATATATTTCTATATCTATATGTGTAAAAGTTAGGGTTGTCCCGATACCACTGTTTTGAGACCGAGTACAAGTACCAATACTTTTTTTCAAGTACTCGCCGATACCGGTTACCAATACTTTTTTTAATGTCATGTGACAGTGGCACGTGTGGCAGTAGTTTTTTGTTTTTACAATTTTATTTTTTACAATTATTTTTTAAAATTATTTTTTACAATTTATTTTGTTATTTTTTTTTTTTACAATGCTTTTTTTTTTTTTAAGTGGTGGTGGTGGTGGTGGGGGGGGGGGGGGGTGGACAGTATCAGTGTGTTTTTTTTATTTTAATTTTTACAATTAATTAATTTTTATTATTTATTGCAATTCTTTTTTTTTTTTATTATTAGCCCTGTTGGGGGGCTTTGGTAAGATATCAGGGGTCTTAATAGACCCCTGACATCTCCCCTTTGAGACAGGGAAAGGGACTGAGGACAGCAGGAAGCATCAAAAATGCACCTGGACGTGGCAAAATGAATCAAAACCACACTGATATCCATCTAAATGCATCAAAAACGCATTACAGCAAAATAAAAAAAACCCCGCAGGAAACAGGAAAAAAAGGGGGGTAAAAAACGCATTGAAAACGCATCAAAAGCGCACATCGAGACGCATCCGGACTATGTTCCTGTGGTGTGAACTGGCCTGAAGAATATGTAAAAAAAACTAAATGTTCAAAGTCTGGGCATAGGTTCACTTCCTGACTTATTTACCACTATGGAGCAAAATGTGTTTATAAAATGCAGAGTCAAATTAAAGTGGAACTAAACCCATCGCTTTAACAGATCCCCCAAAACTGTTACAATGCAAAGCATGTCATGAATGATAAGACTTTCACATTTGCTTGTGTCCTTGTGAACTGTCAAACCATCAAATGTCTGGTGTCATATCTGATCAAATATGTGTCACCATGGCAACTGCAGATCAAACAGACGCTTAGATGGCAGCTTCCTTGGCTTGTTTCCCTTTTTTTTTAAACTGACAATTATTTTCAACTGAGTCAATTCAAATTTGAAAAGTGCAGTCACATGACTTAAACTAAACAACCTTATGCAGCACAGGTTATGTTTGTTTTAAATAAAGCTTTGTGAAAAAAAAAAAAAAAAGCTGCTGTGATGTCACAGTGCTACTGATGCTGCAAAAGGATCACCTGGGCAGCAGTTGGCCAGTAGATCAGTGACTCAAAGAGTGAGCATCTATTGCTATTGTGAAGATATTTGAGAAATAACTGATTACAGAGCGAATTATCTTGATTCGTTGATTTGATTACAAGAGATTTAACTTTATTTCACCTGGAAAAAGAGGTAAATATCAAAAATTCAATATATCAAAAAAAATAAATAAAAAAAAAAGCTTAGTTTTTATACATTATAAAAATAGCACCTAACACAGAAATTATAACCGGCATGTTTCAGATCATTAGATTGTATCTAAAGCCATATCTTTGGATGGAGGGCTGAAGCGTTATCAAACACTCACATTTTTCTACTGTTGTCTGTGTTCCCTCTCCCGTTATATTTCCTCAAACTAATTGTCATCAGGACTTAAAGGTGTAACTATGGCTATAATCAAACATGACATAAATGATACAGTCAGCCAGCAGCATTATTACAGCAATCTTTGTCCCCTGTAATCTATTGATAGTAACAGGTGCTCCAGCCAGTAAGACCGTTATTTTTCAAATTCCTGTAACACATCAAACTGTCCAGTTGGGACAAACCATTTAACCATGACAGGGGTGTTTGCAATAGTTATTATTCATTTATGTCAAAAGAAATTCCATTTTCTTTATCCCAAAACGACAAAAAAAAATATTTCTGTAAATGCTTATAAATTGTGGGCTGGATTTGGGCTTTACATTGTTAATCATTAAAGTAAAGTTGATCTAAATCTACTAGTCCATCCAACACCTCCCTCTCCAGTGCTGACAATGCTGCTGTCCAAGGGTGGCTACGCTGCTTCTCCATAGATGCAGAGAAAGGGATGAATGTGGCTAATGCAGCCATCCCATCCAATGGTTACAATATACACTATATATAGATATATATATATAGAGATATCTCTCTCTCTCTCTCTCTCTCTCTCTCTCTCTCTCTCTGTATATATATGTGTATATATATATATAACAAAATATATATATATATATATATATATATAACAAAATATATATATATATATATATATATATATATATATATATATATATATATATATATATATATATATATATATATATATATATATATATATATATTTTTTTTGTTTTTGTTTTTGTTTTGTTTTTTTGTTTTGTTTGCAATTAATTACACTTTAAAATGTAGATATATATTTACATATACATATATACATATATAAATAGATAGATAGATAGATAGATAGATAGATAGATAGATAGATAGATAGATAGATAGATAGATAGATAGATAGATAGATTTATATATATATCTATATATACATACGGTATATATATATATATATATATATATATATATATATTTATATGTATAGATATATTCTATATATAGATATATATCTATATATAGATATATATATATATCTATATATTTATATGTATAGATATATTCTATATCGAGATATATATAATTATAATATCTAGATAATTTCCCCAATAGCACCCAAATGGCAAAATTAAACATAACAAGGGTTTTAGCCCTTCCCCACTCTATCCAATATAAGATTTGGCTTTAGATATGCTTCAAAGTGAACCTGTCAGTGTAAAAATGTAACAAAAGGAAGGGCTGAAGCTGGCCATACGATTTGCGAGTACAATCTATGTAGAATTCCCTAAGGCCAGGTTCACATGTGCGGGTGGTTCCTGCCTGCAGGTTCGGCCCTGTTCCTGCAGCCGCAAACCACCCGCACGGAAAAAAAAGTAGGAGACGTGTGTGGGTGCCGTTAATCCTAATGGCACGCGGCACACACTGGAAATCGCACACCCACTGGGAACCGCACTTCACCTGCAGTTTGCAAAAATGGAGCAGGGACCTTTTCTCTGCGTTTCAGGAGGCATGGCCTCCCGTTCAAATACATGGGTTGCCTTGTCCATGCACATCGCAGCCTGAAGCTTTTTTTACTGTAATGCATCCTATGCATTAGGTTAAAAAAACCTTCTGCATTCAGTACCCCCCCCCCCCTTATACTTACCTGAGCCCAATCCCGATCCAGCAATTTGCACAAGAGCAGAAACTCTGTCTGCTCTCTCGCTCCCCATTGGCTCAGTTGGATTAGTGGGAGTCATTAGCTCTTACTGCTGTCAATTAAGCCAGTGATGAGGGAGTGGGGGTGGGTGGGGTGGGGGTGGGGCGTTGTCAAGTCCCGCTGCCTGTGTCAACAGATGCCACCAGCGAGGCTCAGGAGCAATCCCACATGAGTGCCCCCATAGCAAGCGGCTTGGGTTGCGATTGTATAGTGTATGGCCAGCTTTAGCATTTAGAATGGGCAGACATTGAGGCCTTTGTATAGAGTGCACCTGGGGATGGGGGCCCCCCGGGCATACAGTATAGGCATCGTTACTGTTTCAGAAACCACAAAGGTGGTCAGTTTGTACACTCTTATGACTGACAGGTTCCCATCAATTCTTTTTATATTTGTATAGTCAATCTACATCTCCAGTGATTAGATTACAATGTTTGTTTTAAGTTGTTAACCCCCCATTGTGTGTCCTTCCGCTCACTCTTTATATCTTTATCTTCTCTGCAGGTTTTCGAAAGAATGACCTCCATCTACCGCCAGCTCCGCAACTCTAGGTTAGCGGGCCCACGCTATGACATGCCAGACAACGCTTATCTGATGCCAGGGCACTTCACTGAGGTAAGTCATCTTCTTTGTGTAGTTCTTGTTATATAATCAGTGATACTTTTTACTAGACATGTGCAAAACAGAATAATATGTTTAGTTTCCTTTAGATTCATTATTTACATCAATTTGTTTAGTCAAATGTATTTATTTTGTTTTCGGAATTTGTTTAGTTTATTCGAAATCAAATCGATTCGAATTTTCCGAATTGCGTTCAATTCGTCCGGATTCGTAAAATTCTAATTGATTCAAATTCCATTCGACCTGCTTTTGAACTCGAATCAAATTCCATTCGAATTGCATTTGAAGTTCGAATTTTAGATGGCTATATTCTTCCTATTCCATTCTATTTTATTTTTTCGATTCTATTCAAATTTGAATTTATTCTATTCAAAAAATTTGAATTTTGGAAGAAGGTTATTATAGTATATTCTTTTATATAATATTCTTTTATTTTCTATTCTATTTTTAATTCTATTCTATTCATATTCTGTTCTTTTATCTTCTGTTCTATTTTGTTCGGTTTTACTCTATTCTTTTTATTTTCTATTCTATCCCTTTGTTTTCTTTAAAAAAAAAACATTTTTATTCAATTTTTTTCTATTTTTATTTTCTATTCTGCTCTGTTTTACTCTCTTATATTCTATTCTTTTATTTTCTACTATATTCTTTTATATTCCATTCCTTTATTTTCTATTCTATTTTAATCTCTTCAGAAATTTGAATTTGATTTGAAAACGATTCGAATTCGATTAAAAAAACTATTCGAATTCGATTCAAAAACTATTCAAATTTGACTTTCGTCCTAAAATGTTTCATTATTTTGGATTCGTTTAAATTCGTTACTATTCTAATTTGGAAATTCGGATACATCCGAATTTCTGAATAACGAAAAATTGGTCAGAATTTTAATTCGGAACTAAACGAACTGCACGTGATCTACTTTTTACTGACTGTTTAGGATTGTTATTACAGGTCACATGCCTTGTCTTGTGACCAATGACCAGTTAGAAAAGTTGACAAAAATTCAAGAACTGTCAATATGTTTTTCTTTTTGTATCATATTGTCAGTATTTAAAGTTTTTTTTAAATAACAAACATGTTACATGCAAGGGTTTTGCACAGAGCGGCCCTGATCCTCCCTTTCTGAGGTTCCCCCCCCCCCCTCATGGCGCTCCTGGCTCCTCTTCTCGAGTGCCCCCATGGAGAGCCGCTTTCCATTGGGGGGGGGGCACTCGTGTGTAGGCGCGTTCCCAAGACCTACTGCTGCGTCCATTGACACAGACAGCAGGACTCGGCCCCGCCTCCCCCTGCTCCTGTGTCACTGGATTTGATTGACAGCAGCATGAGCCAATGGCTCTCCGGCAGATATCAATCTATCCAATGGGGACACGATACAGCGGTTGGAGCTGCTGTGTTTGTCCCCGTCGCTTGAACGATCTGGCTCAGGTAAGAAAAAGGGGGGGGGAGCGGATCTGGGGGGGCCAAAGCCTTTTTTTTTTTGCTGATGTTTAGGATGAAGTGAATATATATATATATGTATATTTAATAAATGTGTATTTTAATACACATATATATATTATGTATATACATAAAAAATATATATAAATGTGTATTTTAATACACATATATATATTATGTATATATATATATATATATATATATATATATATATATATATATATATATATATATATATTAATGTTGTGTCATGTTAATTAATATGTTAATTAATTAATTCATTAATATGTATTATATTAAATTAAATTATATTGATATTATATATTTTATTATATATATATATTATATATTTATTATATATATTATATAATCATATATAATATCAATATCATTTAATATAATACATATTAATAAAAATATACTTTATTTTTGTTTATTTTTGTATATATATATATATATATATATATATATATATATATATATATATATATATATATATATATATATATATATATATATATATGTATTAATGTTGTGTCATGTTAATTAATTATTACATAGGGCTACCACATAAAAATTTTAACATGTTTTCTCTTTCTTGTTTAGATCACCAATAATGGAGTATTTCAAAGGCTTTGGAGGAGCGCTCGTCTCCTCTTGAAGGATCCCACAGTTATAACCTTTGCTGTGCTGTTTAAAGACAACAAGCAGACTTTCCCATCCGATCTTCTGTGGATGGAGTACAACTACAAAGAGTCCAAATATGTAACAAAAAAGTGAGTAACGCAAGCTTTTAATATACAGTACTAGATAGATTTAAGGGATAGAAAACTTTAATTATAGTGCAATGGGGTTGGTTTATTAAAGGAAAAGACTGTTTGGGGTTTATTTACTAAAACTGGAGAATGCAAAATCTGGTGCAGCGCTGCATAGAAACCAATCAGTTTTCCAGCATTTAACTTTTCATCTGATTTCTAAATTGCTGCATTTGTAAATTCCAAAAGCCAATATAAAGGAATAGTAGTGCTAAAAAAAGCACTTATGGGTTTAACCAATCTTTTTTTTTGTACAATTCTGCTTTAAGGGGGGCGTGGCAGGGGGTGTGTCCTATGCCTGCATACTTTTGCTGATAGGTGTCCCTCATTCCCATCTCAAAAAGTTGGGAGGTATGCTCTCCAATTTTAGTAAATCAACCCCTTTGTGTAGAAATGAAAGCCGGGTTCACATATTGCGCAGCTGCGGTTTTCAGCCTGGAGTCCGGTTCAGTTCTGTTCATCGGTTCAGGTACGATTCAAGTCCGAATTTTTTTTCCTGAATTTGCACCTGAACCGGACCCAAAAACGCACAGGATCTTTTGGAAACCGCACTGGACATGTGTGAACCCGGCTCCCATTGAGAGTCGGTCACGCTCACATGTCATGCGAATTGGATGCGGTGAAAAAAAAAAAAACGCATCTAATCGCATGACTGGACCTGAATCGTATTGTGTATCATTGTGACATGGCATTCAGAATGATACACAATGACCGCTACTCTAAAGATAACCTGCAATTAAGAGATCTTTTTTTTTTTTTTTTTTTTTTACTTGAGTCATTAACAAGTTTTAAAATTATTGTTTATCTTTATTTCCTAATACAGGGTCCTTCCAATATCTGCAATCAGTATTTTTGCTGACGAGAAAGAGAAGATCATCGCCATCTCCACAGGAATTGGGAAGTTCCATAAGTTCCAGCTCTATGGACCACAATATAAAAAGAATTTGGGATTCTTCCTCTGGGAAGGACTGAACACTGTGAAACATCCCATCCCAGTAAGTAAAACATGTTCACTTTATATAGTCTACAATTTTATCATAGCTATTTAGACAACCTTTATTCTTTCTAAATCTGATGGATGCCCATCAACTGGTATGATACTTACAAGTTTTAAATTAAAAATCTCTGGGGGGGGGGGGGGGTGCTTTTATCTCACTAAAAGGCCACCAATTCTTAGTGCAGGCATCTCCATTTGCTGTTTGCACCCATTCTAAATCCCACCCCCTGGTTTCAACCAAAGAACAATGGGGTAGCCCCTAGAGGTCGCACATCTAGATGTCCTGGAGTGATGGATAGAGTGGCAATCTTAGCCTGGACTCTATCCATCACTCCAGAACATCTAGATGTGCAACATCTAGGGGCTACCCCATTGTTTTTTGAAGCTCTACAGGAACCAAGACGGGTTCCATCCCCCGTCAGCACTATAGCAGCAGCTGAGGAAGAATTGACTACATACCCCCTCACCACCGAGTCTGAGCAGCACACACACACACATTTCCTAGGTCACCCTGGTTTCAACCAAGGCATTGAGTATGATCATAGCTAATAGTAGTCACATTCAACTGAACTTGTTCTTTAACAGTAAAGACGTTTCACATAGAAATGTTTTCGGTATTACAAAACATGTTCTATTGCGTATCTCAGTGAGCCCCTGTGAAGACATCCTTTTGGACGAAACACGTAAATGGGGGCTACTGCGTTGAGGTCATCATGCCCGCCAGGGCTACTGATGGTTGTTTTGTGAGACACTGTACATTGGTTTGTATATGTGAGTAGTTACCTTGTTTTAAGGTGGTTACAAAGGCAGAAGTTTTTTTTTTTTTATCCTTATGCATTCTATGCATTAAGATAAAAAAAATGTCTGTGTGTAGCAGTCCCTCTCAGCCCCCCTAATACTTACCTGAGCCCTATCTCAATCCAGCAAGGAGTTGAAGGAGCGCCTAGGCTGTCCGGGACTCTCCCTCCTGATTGGCTGAGACACAGCAGTGGCGCCATTGGCTCCCGCTGTTGTCAATCAAAGCCAGTTAGCCAATCAGGAGAGAGAGGGTGCAGGACATGGACACACGGAGCTGTGGCTCGGCGCGGGTGCCCCCATAGAAAGCTTGTTGCTATGGGGGTACTCGACAGGAGGGAGGGGCCAGGAGCACCAAAGAGGCACCTGAGAAGAGGAAGATCGTGGCTGCTCTGTGCAAAACCATTTCACAGAGCAGACCTGTCATCTGAAAAATAAGTTTTATTTTTTCACACACATTGATACATCCCACAGTCCTGATTACGCCATAATCACGGAGTTTACTAATCTGTTCTTCATTTTAGTCCGGGTCTATATTCTCCAATTCTCTATGTCACTTTTACTAACATACAAACCAAAATCCATAGAACTGCGTATTTATAAAATTACCCTTTTTGTTTTTATTTCCAAACAGAATCCAAGGATAACGGAGCAGCTGCTGAACAAATTTACTTTTAATAATCCCATTCTCACATCTGAAATTAACGGTGTGGACATTGAGGGATATATGGATGCCGGAGTTGAGATCAGCCTAATGAAGACCTCGTGTTTTCTAAAGCACTGGACAGAAAATGACCTGTCTTCCTCCTCTAATGACCTGGCTTTACTACAAAGACTACGTGCAACATATATATTTAATTTTCAGGGAATTTTCCATGCTAAAGTTAATACTGGAAAAAATGTCTACCCCAGGAAGACCTTTGTAGTGGTTGATGAAATTTCATCAGACCTTATCATCGGCATGAATATCCTCCAAGACATGTATCCAGAGCTGGAAGATCCAAAGTATTTTTAGACCAATGAGCTCCCTTAAGTGCTCGTTGGGGTTGGGGTTAGGGGTAAATATTAGGGTTAGGGTTAGAGGGTAGGGTTCAGGATTCAGGTTAGGGGTTGGATTTGGGTTAGGGGTTTGGGTTCAGGATTAGGGGTTAATATTTGGGTTAGGGGTTGGATTTGGGTTAGAGGTTGGATTTGGTTTCAGGATTAGGGGTTAAAATACGGGTTAGAGGTTGGATTTGGGTTAGAGGTTGGATTTGGGTTAGGGGTTTGGGTTCAGGATTAGGGGTTAATATTCGGGTTAGGGGTTGGATTTGGGTTAGGGGTTTGGGTTCAGGATTAGGGGTTAATATTCGGGTTAGGGGTTGGGTTTGGGTTAGAGGTTGGATTTGGGTTAGGGGTTTGGGTTTAGGATTAGAGGTTAATATTAGGGTTAGGGGTTGGATTTGGGTTAGAGGTAGGATTTGGGTTAGGAGTTTGGGTTTAGAATTAGGGGTTAATATTCGGGTTAGGGGTTGCATTTCCCCTGGGTTGTGGCCAGGCTGTGGCTTCCAGATTGGATTGAGCCACCCCAGGTTGAGTGTATTTAAGGGCCAGGATGGACTAAAACAGAGCCAACAGGGTGGGATGGGTGGAGCTCAATAGAGCAGACCACCAGTCTGTAAGCCACATCTTCCTCCCCCCAGGGGTGTGGCTGTTATCCTGGATCCACACCAGGAAACATATGCCTTCCAGACTCTATAGTAAATTACTCTGGAGATCGGCTTCCTAGCATTAACCAAAGTAGTCACTACTGAAGGGGATAACCCACGATCCTTTAGAATGTGGGTTTCAATAGCCAAACCGGTAAATTTAGCGTTTGTAAGGTAGGATGGAATACCGGACCTTGAGCAAGAAGGTCTGGCCACAATGGCAGGGTCCAAGGGACTCCTATCGCCATCTTTATGATCTCGGCAAACCAAGATCTTCTGGGCCACGCTGGGGTCACCAGAATCACCTCTTTCCGTTCCTGCTTGATCCTGCGGAGAAGGCGCGGAAGTAGCAGAACTGGAGGAAATGCATAGATCAGTGAAAACTGATCCCATGGGAAGACCAAGGCGTCTGTTCCGCACGCTAGCGGATCCTTCATCCTTGACACAAAGTTGTCAACTTTGTTGTTGAATCTGGATGCGAACAGATCCATGTCCAGAATACCCCATCTTTGACATATCGACAGGAAGATGTCGGGGTGAAGGGACCATTCTCCCGAAAACAACTGTTGGCGACTCAAGTAGTCCGCCTGCCAATACTCTATCCCTGGAATAAAAACCGCTGCTAGAAAAGGGATATTGTTTTCTGCCCAAGCTAGAACATAATTCACCTCTTTTTGGGCTGCACGACTTCTCGTGCCCCCCTGGTGATTGATGTAGGCCACAGCTGTGGCATTGTCGGACTGAATCCTGACAGGACAATTCCGCAGCTTGAGCATCCAGGATTCTAGGGCCAGACGTACTGCCAGAATCTCTAGAATGTTGATGGACAAGGTCCTTTCTGACTTGGACCATTTCCCCTGGACAGAAGCTTCTTCCAGGACTGCTCCCCAACCTAGAAGGCTGGCATCCGTTGTTACCACTTTCCAGGATACTGGTAAAAAGGACTTCCCCTTTTGGAGGTTGCTGGATATCAACCACCAATTGAGGCTCAGACGCACCTGGGGGGATAAGTGCATTGGAAAGTCCAAAGCCTGAACCTTCTTGTTCCAGGCCGACAGGATGGCATTTTGTAGCAGTCTTGAATGAAACTGCGCATAAGGGACGGCTTCGAAGGAGGCCACCATCTTCCCTAACAATTTCATGCACATCCAAATGGAAGAATTTCTCTTTGTTCTGACAAGTTGAATTAGTTCCTTTATGGAACTGATTCTTGCCTGGGGTAGGAATACCTTCATTTATGGGGCTAATGGTTTCCATGGAAATCATCACCTCGGCTTGTTTACCTTCTGCCGTCTCTGAGCCGCACATGCGCAGTAGCTGCAGGGAGGATTTCATGCTTCTCCCCCTGTGAAGTCATGTGGCCTCATTCTGACCGTTACGTGCAAAACGCGACTGCCGCAAAGAGCGACCTAACGGCTCAGGTGGGAGTGGGCGTGATCAGCGCATGGGATGGGCGTGACCAGAGGATGAATAGCCAATCAGGAGTTGGAGTCTGGAGCCGTTACACTTGTGACGTCAAGGCTTGATCAGATAAATAGCTGAGCGGGGAAGGGAGCGCGTCAGTGTGAGGAGAGCGGAGAGGAGGAAACATCTCCACCACAGAGCTCCGGAGGGAGGAGCCATTGTCCGGACTACAGCCGGGTCACAGCGTATCTGTGTGCCCGGGGAACCTGCCTCCTCTGCTCAGCCTCTGAGGAACTACAACTCCCAGCAATCTCTGTCCACATGAGGAAATACAACTCCCAGCATTACTGTGTAAGTAATGGGGGTTCAGCTCCCAGCCTGGAATAGGATGTTACAGGACTACATATCCCAGCATGATTTCTTCTATAGATGTACTACAAGTCCCAGCAATCTCTACATACCCCAGCCTGCTCCCCTCCCCCTCCTCAGGGGTAATTGCACCCCACACTCCTCTCCCACCACAGGTGGTGGGTCCCCTCCCCCCAGGATGGGGGAGGGCTGGTCGGGACTGGGGGGTGCAATTCCCTCTGAGGAAGGGGAGGGGCCGGGGAGCAGACTGGGGTATGTAGAGATCACTGGACCTGTAATATCTCCATAGAGAAAATCATGCTGGGATATGTAGTCCCACAGCATTTTATTCCAGGCTGGGAGCGGAACCCCCATCACTTACACAGTGCATGCTGGGAGTTGTAGTTCCTCATGTGGACAGAGATTGCTGGGACTTGTAGTTCCTTTAGAGCCTGAACAGAGGAGGCAGATCACACAGACACGCCGTGACCCGGCTGTAGTCCGGACAATGGCTCCTCCCTCCAGAATTCTGTGTGGGGGATGGTCCCTCCTCCCCCGCTCTCCACACACTGACACCCACATCTCCACTCACCTACCACCGAGGGTGGGGCTCCAATTGCCCGCCCTCCCCCACACACAGGGCCAATCCAGGAAATATTCGATTGCCTCTCGGGGGATCAGGAAGGAATTTTTTCCCCAGCTGGAGCACATTGGATCATGCTTTGCTGGAGTTTTTCGCCTTCCTCTGGATCAACTGCCTCATAACCCAATACACCCACTCTTCTACCACCAAGAGGGGACGCTAACACCCCGGGCATGGGGTTAGTGTGGCCAGTGGAACTTCCCCCCAAGTTTCATCTGCCCTCACTTCCCCATGCCCAGCATACTGGTAATACCCCCACCTATATGCAATCATCTACCACAAAGAGGGGACGCTACCACCCTGGGTATGGGGTGAGTGTGGCCAGTGGAACTTCCCCCCCAAGTTTCATCTGCCCTCACTCCCCCATACCCAGCATACTGGTAATACCCCCACCTATATGCAATCATCTACCACAAAGAGGGGACGCTACCACCCTGGGTATGGGGTGAGTGTGGCCAGTGGAACTTCCCCCCAAGTTTCATCTGCCCTCACTCCCCCATACCCAGCATACTGGTAATACCCCCACCTATATGCAATCATCTACCACAAAGAGGGGACGCTACCACCCTGGGTAGGGGGTGACTGTGGCCAGTGGAACTTCCCCCCAAGTTTGATCTGCCCTCAGTCCCCCATGCCCAGCATACTGGTAATACCCCCTACCCCCACCTACACCCACTCATCTACCACCAAGAGGGGACGCTACCACACTGGGTAGGGGGTTAGTGTGGCCAGTGGAACTTCCCCCCAAGTTTTATCTGCCCTCACTTCCCCATGCCCAGCATACTGGTAATACCCCCTGCCCCCACCTATATGCAATTATCTACCACCAAGGGTGACAATGCCTCAGGCTCTGCTACACCCACTCATCTACCACCAAGAAGGGACGCTACAACCCTGGGTAGGGGGGTGAGTGTGGCCAGTGGAACTTCCCCCCAAGTTTCATCTGCCCTCACTCTCTCATGCCCAGCATACTAGTAATACCCCCTGCCCCCACCTATATGCAATCATCTACCACCAATGGCAACTGAAGGGAGGGAGACACAACAAAAAAGGTAGGGCATTAAGAGGCTAGAGGACTTATACTGCAGCCTGCAATACACTGCGCCCAAAGGCAATATCCTCATGACCTTTAGCATTGATTTGATAGAATCTGGTAAATGTATGGACTGAAGACCAAGTTGCGGCCTTGCAGATCTGAGCCATAGAGGCCTGGTGATGCACCGCCCAAGAGGCACTAACAGCCCTGGTGGAATGCGTTTTGACATGAAAAGGAGGAATTTTCTTCTTTAGACCATAAGCTTGAACAATCACTTGACGAATCCATTTGGTAATAGTAGATTTCGATGCTGCTTGTCCTCTTTTAGGACCTTCTGGCAGTACAAAAAAAATATCTGTTTTGCGAACGTGAGCGGTCTCCTTTAAATAGACCTTAACCGCTCTTACTACATCAAGGGAATGTAGTGCCTTGTCTTCCCTAGATCGAGGCTCTGGGAAGAAAGAAGGCAGAATAATATCCTGGTTCAAATGAAAATCTGTCACCACTTCTTCCAGGACTGCTCCCCAACCTAGAAGGCTGGCATCCGTTGTTACCACTTTCCAGGATACTGTTAAAAAGGACTTCCCCTTTTGGAGGTTGCTGGATATCAACCACCAATTGAGGCTCAGACGCACCTGGGGGGATAAGTGCATTGGAAAGTCCAAAGCCTGAACCTTCTTGTTCCAGGGCAACAGGATGGCATTTTGTAGCAGTCTTGAATGAAACTGCGCATAAGGGACGGCTTCGAAGGAGGCCACCATCTTCCCTAACAATTTCATGCACATCCGAATAGAAGAATTTCTCTTTGTTCTGACAAGTTGAATTAGTTCCTTTATGGAACTGATTCTTGCCTGGGGTAGGAATACCTTCATTTATGGGGCTAATGGTTTCTATGGAAATCATCACCTCGGCTTGTTTACCTTCTGCGGTCTCTGAGCCGCACATGCGCAGTAGCTGCAGGGAGGATTTCATGCTTCTCCTCCTGTGAAGTCACGTGGCCTCATTCTGACCGTTACGTGCAAAACGTGACTTCCGCAGAGAGCGACCTAACGGCTCAGGTGGGAGTGGGCGTGATCAGCGCGTGGGATGGACGTGACCAGAGGATGAATAGCCAATCAGGAGTTGGAGTCTGGAGCTGTTACACTTGTGACGTCAAGGCTTAATCAGATAAATAGCTGAGCGGGGAAGGGAGCGCGTCAGTGTGAGGAGAGCGGAGAGGAGGAAACATCTCCACCACAGAGCTCCGGAGGGAGGAGCCATTGTCTGGACTACAGCCGGGTCACGGCGTATCTGTGTGTCCGGGGAACCTGCCTCCTCTGCTCAGCCTCTGAGGAACTACAACTCCCAGCAATCTCTGTCCACATGAGGAACTACAACTCCCACCATGTACTGTGTAAGTAATGGGGGTTCAGCCCCCAGCCTGGAATAGGATGTTACAGGACTACATATCCCAGCATGATTTCTTCTATAGATGTACTACAAGTCCCAGCAATCTCTACATACCCCAGCCTGCTCCCCTCCCCCTCCTCAGGGGTAATTGCACCCCACACTCCTCTCCCACCACAGGTGGTGGGTCCCCTCCCCCCAGGATGGTAGAGGGCTGGTCGGGACTGGGGGGTGCAATTCCCTCTGAGGAGGGGGAGGGGCCGGGGAGCAGACTGGGGTATGTAGAGATCACTGGACCTGTAATATCTCCATAGAGAAAATCATGCTGGGATATGTAGTCCCACAGCATCTTATTCCAGGCTGGGAGCGGAACCCCCATCACTTACACAGTGCACGCTGGGAGTTCTAGTTCCTCATGTGGACAGAGATTGCTGGGACTTGTAGTTCCTTTAGAGCCTGAGCAGAGGAGGCAGATCACACAGACACGCCGTGACCTGGCTGTAGTTCGGACAATGGCTCCTCCTTCCAGAGCTCTGTGTGGGGGATGGTCCCTCCTCCCCCGCTCTCCACACACTGACACCCACATCTCCACTCACCTACCACCGAGGGTGGGGCTCCAATTGCCCGCCCTCCCCCACACACAGGGCCGATCCAGGAAATATTCGATTGCCTCTCGGGGGATCAGGAAGGAATTTTTTCCCCAGCTTAAGCACATTGGATCATGCTTTGCTGGGGTTTTTCGCCTTCCTCTGGATCAACTGCCTCATAACCCAATACACCCACTCTTCTACCACCAAGAGGGGACGCTACGACCCCGGGCATGGGGTTAGTGTGGCCAGTGGAACTTCCCCCCAAGTTTCATCTGCCCTCACTTCCCCATGCCCAGCATACTGGTAATACCTCCACCTATATGCAATCATCTACCACAAAGAGGGGACACTACCACCCTGGGTAGGGGGTGACTGTGGCCAGTGGAACTTCCCCCCAAGTTTCATCTGCCCTCAGTCCCCCATGCCCAGCATACTGGTAATACCCCCTGCCCTCACCTATATGCAGTCATCTACCACCAGGGGTGACAATGCCTCAGGCTCTGCTACACCCACTCATCTACCACCAAGAAGGGATGCTACAACCCTGGGTAGGGGGGTGAGTGTGGCCAGTGGAACTTCCCCCCAAGTTTCATCTGCCCTCACTCTCCCATGCCCAGCATACTAGTAATACCCCCTGCCTCCACCTCTTTGCAATCATCTACCACCAATGGCAACTGAAGGGAGGGAGACACAACAAAAAAGGTAGGACATTAAGAGGCTAGAGGACTTATACTGCAGCCTGCAGTACACTGCGCCCAAAGGCAATATCCTCATGACCTTTAACATTGATTTGATAGAATCTGGTAAATGTATGGACTGAAGACCAAGTTGCGGCCTTGCAGATCTGAGCCATAGAGGCCTGGTGATGCACCGCCCAAGAGGCACTAACAGCCCTGGTGGAATGCGCTTTGACATGAAAAGGAGGAATTTTCTTCTTTAGACAATAAGCTTGAACAATCACTTGACGAATCCATTTGGTAATAGTAGATTTCGATGCTGCTTGTCCTCTTTTAGGACCTTCTGGCACTACAAACAAAATATCTGTTTTGCGAACCTGAGCGGTCTCCTTTAAATAGACCTTAACCGCTCTTACTACATCAAGGGAATGTAGTGCCTTCTCTTCCCTAGATCGAGGCTCTGATAAGAAAGAAGGCAGAATAATATCCTGGTTCAAATGAAAATCTGTCAACACTTCTTCCAGGACTGCTCCCCAACCTAGAAGGCAGGCATCCGTTGTTACCACTTTCCAGGATACTGTTAAAAAGGACTTGCCCTTTTGGAGGTTGCTGGATATCAACCACTAATTGAGGCTCAGACGCACCTGGGGGGATAAGTGCATTGGAAAGTCCAAAGCCTGAACCTTCTTGTTCCAGGCCGACAGGATGGCGTTTTGTAGCAGTCTTGAATGAAACTGTGCATAAGGGACGGCTTCGAAGGAGGCCACTATCTTCCCTAACAATTTCATGCACATCCGAATGGAAGAATTTCTCTTTGTTCTGACAAGTTGAATTAGTTCCTTTATGGAACTGATTCTTGCCTGGGGTAGGAATACCTTCTTTTGTACAGTATCTATGACTAGCCCCAAGTACTATAATCTCCTTGATGGTTTCAAGGAGGACTTCCCTAGTTTGAGTATCCAACCTAGGCTTTCCAGGTAGCTTACAGCTGAGATTAAACTTTGGTTTAGACCAGAGACTGATTGATCTACTAAAAGCAGATAATCTAAATAGGCTAGTACCGTTATGCCCTGGGCCCTTAACCTGGCTAAGGGAGGTGCCAGGATCTTTGTGAACACCCGCGGTGCAGTGGCTAGATCAAATGGCAGAGCCACAAACTGAAAATGGCGATTCTCTACCTCGAAGCGCACACGTGGAGATATGCATCCTTGATATCGATTGATACCAAAAACTCTCCTCCTTGTAAAATGGAAACAACCGATCGGACTGACTCCATGCGAAAGGACCGGATATTTAAGTGCCGGTTCAGATCTTTGAGATCTAAAATGGGTCTTACATCCCCGTTTGGTTTTGTAAACGTGAAAAGCTAAAAGGATAGACTTCCTTTTCTCTGGATCTCTGGGAACATTTGATTTTAGAAAACGAGGAGACGGGAATTCTCGGAACTCTAGTTTGTAACCTAGAGAAACTGAGGAAGCCACCCATCTGTCTTGACATTGTTCCTGCCAGATTTTTGAAAACTGCAGAAGCCTTCCCCCCACCCGAGCGAGCAGGGTCGCCCCTTCATAAGGAGGTCTTAGTATTTTGTTTTGCAGGCTTGCTGCCCCAAGACCTCTTTTGGCCCTGGAACTGCCCCTGAGGTCTACCTCTTGAGCTCGACGGTGGAGGCAGTCGAGACTGCCTAGAGGCAGATGCTCCTGGAACTGGAGAAGAAGCATGCTTAAAGGAGAAATGTTTGAACTTCTTCTTTACCGGTAAAAGAGAACTTTTCCCATTAGAAATCCTTTGGATATATTTATCTAGATCGTCTCCAAAGAACCGTTCACCATGAAAAGGGAAACTGGCTAGGAGCTTTTTATATGGTGCTTCGGCTGACCAATTCTTCAGCCATAGGACTCTGCGTGTATGTACTAGTCCCAGCATAAGCCGTGAGGTTTGAATGATAGAATCTTTCATAGCATCCACCGTAAAACATAGTGCATCTGATATGCCAGCCCATTGCTGGGCCTGCTGATCAGGAAGAATCTTAAGTATCTCTACAAACTGATCCTTTATGGACTGAGATACCCCAATTGCCACAAGAACCGGCTGCGCTACTGAACTTGCCAGAGACATGTTGTTCTTAAAAAGAAGTTCCAACTTTTTATATGTTGGATCTTTTAACATTTGCGCATTGTCTACCGGACAAGTGAGATTTTTCTTCACCGAGGCAATTGCAGCATCAATTGCTGGAACCCCCCATTTCTTATAGAATTCTTCCTCCATAGGATACAATGTAGAAAACTTCCTTGGAGGAAAAAAAAGCTTATCCGGGTGTTCCCCTTTCCAAATACATCAGCTTTTTTAGCCATGAATGGATAGGAAAAACATCCCCAGACGGGGGAGGCTTTAGTGATCCCAAACCAGAGGCAGGCTCATCACTAGACTGTGCTACAGGCAGCAAAAAGGTTGAGCGAACCAATCTAGTAAGGGAGTGTATCAGCAAACTGTCTTGTGAGATTACTCCCTCCATACTAGGATCCTCGGAAGAGGATATATTAGTATCTTCCAGGTCTTTTGGAAGACCTTCCTGATCCCCTGTCCCTTGTACCTCAAAATGAGGGTCCTGAGCACTGGATGGGGATCGGCTACGTTTGGACTCACTATGGAGAGTGATCATAACATCAATCTTCTTTTCCAAACTAGAAGTGGTAGAAGAAAAAAATCCTCCTGTGTGATATATATAGGGGCTGAAGTGTGCCCTGACGGCTCATTCTGACCGGCCGCATCACTCTCAGAGGAGAATGACATTCTTTTGGTCATGGATTTAGGTTGTTGTAGAACAATCGAACCCCTAGAACCCTTTGAGGAGTTCCTGGTCCCTCTTCCGCTCATAGCCTAATGCACAAGCAGAGGCAATACCAAAAAGAATGCATACACTGCTAGGCTATAGTCCAGCAAAATAATGCTGCTATTAATGCCCAGCCTGAAGCAATAATAATGTGTCAAGGGAAATGCCTGTGTCACCAAACCTGAAGAAATGCCACCTCTTTGCTCTTGTGTCCCTCCACAGCCAGCAGCAGCACACAGCGTGCTTTTAAAAACTCCCCCCCCCGTGTTCCTGGCGTCGCCGTTAGCCCCGCCCCCGCGCTGCCTACGGCTCCATCCTCCCTTTCAAAAGGACGGGTTTATCTGCGCGAGTGGTGGACTACAGGTACCTCCAGTCCGGCGGGGGCGGGGGGGGGGACCGCCAGGCGGCCGCAGCGTTTTTTTTTTAAAAAATTGAATCCGGGCTTAAAACCCCCTGAGGGGGGAATCCCAGCGTAGGGGCCACTGACGGGGAGAAAAGTCACCCCTTTTCTTACTGGAGGATCTGCTGTTTTGGCCGGAGGAGAAAGAGGAAGTGTTCGCTCCTGACACAGTGCTGTTTCCAGCATGAGGCGGTGAGTGCTCAATACAGCCCCCAGTGGTGACACACAGGCATGACAACATTATTTACTTAAAGGAGACATTCATAAGAAAATTCAAAAATATTTCTTAGAAAGCTCCACTTACCTTTTCCCGCCGCAGCGTTTTCTGTGGTAAGCCATCAGACCCAATCTTCACCCTTCACGGTGGGCTCCGTAAACCTTCAGGAACAGGGGAACTTCGAGGTAACCCACAATCCTGGACCTGCAACAGCACCCTGCCAGTAAAACTTTATGGTCTTACTACCAAACAGTACTGGATCCCAGTGGTCCAGCTCTCTAGAAAGAGAAGCATTCGCAAAGCAAAAAACCTCGTTTCTTCGGATACGAGGCCCGGGTACCATTCAATTTGGCCCAGAAAAAGACACTTTGAATGGATCCGGTCAGCATGGCTAGCCCCAGCAAGGATTGTTCCAGTGGAGCTCAGCACAGCACATCTTCACTCGTGACCAACACCTTAGACCAGTGATGGTGAACCTTGGCACCCCAGATGTTTTGGAACTACATTTCCCATGATGCTCATGCACTTTGCAATGTATTTGAGCATTATGGGAAACGTAGTTCCAAAACATCTGGGGTGCCAAGGTTCACCATCACTGCCTTAGACACTGGCGAAAAAAAACTGAATACTCCCAGTAGTGGGAGGGGTTATATAGGGGAGTGCACTTCTTGTCTTAGGGCGTGCCAGTGTCCATCACCTAAAGGTGGCCTATAACCCACATAGTAATTACTATGGCTCTGTGTCCTGTGATGTATGAAAAGAAAAAGAGATTTAATCTCTAAATGTGGAAAGGTTTCTTCACAGTAAGAGCTCTGAAACTGTAGTATAGACTCAGTAGATTGCTTTAAAAAAGGCCCGAATTCTTTCCTAAATGTACATACTAAAACTGGATACTGACATTTATAGGTAAAGTTGACCCGGGGAATATCCGATTGCCTCTCGGGGGATCAGGAAGGAATTTTTGCCACTGCTGGAGCAAATTGAATCAGCATGCTCTGCTGGGGTTTTTTGCCTTCCTCTGGATCAACTGTGGGTATAGGATTGTGTATATAGGATTGCATGAGGGTTTTATTTTTTAGGATTTTTTTTCTCCCTTTAATTGGTTGAACTACATTGACTTGTGTCTTTTTTTCTAACCAGACTATGTAACTATGTAAATAAAGTTAAAAAAATAAAAAATATTTAAAAAAAAAAAACAAAAATTGTTAAATGTAATTTCTTCATTTGAAAAAAAAGGAGTGACAAAAAATGACAACTTTGAAAAAAAACTTGCCATGCCTTTTACTAAATGCCTCAGACTGTCTACTTTCCAAAAAGTCACTTGGGGGGTATTTGTACTGTCCTGGCATTTTAAGGGCCTCAGGAATTTATATAGGCCGTCAGTACATCAGAATTGATCAATTTGCAAATATTTTTGCATAGTTTGTAAATGGTATAACTTTCACACAAGCCAATTATACACTTTGGCCTCTTTCACACGGACGATCCGTATGTCCGTTTTTCATCCTTCCGTTTTCGGATGAAAAATGGACATACATGTATCCCTATGGAGCGTCGGATGTCAGCGGTGACATGTCCGCTGACATCCGACCCGCTCCGATCCGAAAAGTGTAACGGAGGAAAAACCTACTTTTCCCTCCGTTTTCGGATCGGATCGGATGACGACGGACACTACGGACCGTCATCATCCGATCCCCCCATAGGGGAGAGTGGCGCTCTGACAGGACCTGTGCAGCGATGCACCTGTCATCTTCCTGCTCAGCGGGGATCGGCGGAGCTATCCCCGCTGAGCAAGCGGATGTTCACGGGGCGGATCATGACTGATCTGCCCCGTGTGAAAGAGGCCTTATTGGGATTTTTTTTTTTTTACCAAAGACATGTAGCAGAATAGATCTTGGGCTAAATGTATGAAGAAATTTGATTTTATTGGATATGTTTTATGACAGAATACAAAATATAGTTTTTTTTTTACATTTTCAGTCTTTTTTATTTATATCGCAAAAAAAAACCCCAGTGGTGATCAAATACCACTGAAAAAAACTATTTGTGTGAAGAAAAAGATAATTTAATTTACTTACAGTGTTGCATGACTGCGCAATTGCCAGTTAAAGTAGCGCAGTGCTAAATAGCAAAAATGCCCTGGTCATGATGGGAGTAAAACCTTCCGATGGTCAAGTAAAACATGTATGCCCGGGCATGAGGGGTCTCGGGTGGTCAGTGGGTGGATTGCTCCTATGCTTCAGCATATCATTTTTTCACTTTTTTTTCCGGCAGAGATTTCTTCATCCAATTTTTTTGTTTGTGTAGCAAGGTCCCAGGCCTCCTTCGGTCTAATGAGAACCTCCAGGAGCAGAGATAGCTGATATCCTTCTGTATATGATGGGTTGTAAAGGCAAGGTGATTAAAGTTATTTGGCGCCAGACACTTCTTGAATGCAAAAGAGAGTTTATTTCTCTTAACAAACTTTTTAGGGGGAAAGAGGGTTAGGGCCAGGACACCCTTAAGTAGTTGCAAGTTCAAACGGCAGACTCCGAGACTTCAATAGGAGGACAGTCATGCAGGGAAAGGCATCCAGCAAGACGCCACATCTGCATGTGCAGGAATGCTGTCTCCTATGGCAACAGTCTTTAACAGTTCCTAACACAAAGCGTAACAGTTCCTTTCACTTCCACAATTGCTCCTTGTAGTTCTTCAGCCCACTGAGCTCCGGGTCTCTCACTAGACTAGATCAGTGGTTCTCAACTCCAGTCCTCAGGGCCCACTAACAGGCCAGGTTTGCAAGATAGCTGAAATACATCACAGGTGATATCGTTTGCTGCTCAGTGATTGCAGTATTCTAGTCTGCAACTCCCCAAGGTAATACTTAAAATCTGGCCTGTTGGTGGGTCCCGAGGACTGGAGTTGAGAACCACTGGACTAGATGATTCACTGCCACTGAATCCCTTGAGCTCCTCCAATCTTCGCGGTAGTATATTCCTCAAGCATCACCCCCGCTTCTCTGCTGGGTCCCTAGCTTGGCACTCAAGATACCTCTCAAGCTTCACCTGCGCTGACCTGCTCGGTCCCTGGCTTGACACACAAGGCTGCCTTCGCTGGTTGGGTCCCTGGCTTGATACCCACTGAAGTTTCCAGATTTCTCCACCGTCCCCAGTTGGTGAGAATACTGCTCCGGTACTTGCTTCAGTTACTCACTGTGGTCCCCGGTAATAAGGTGGTTGGTCCCTTAGTGGCAACAGCTTCCCCTCTACCTCCGACCACAACAGGTTCTCCGGCCAGCAGAACCGTCACTTCTGGTTGGACTGTAAGCCGCAATCCCAACCCTGCGCTGCTCTCTTGCTTCTGGATAGGCCCTCAGACAGGCTAGCAGCCAGATGCCCCCAGGATAGGCCCAATCTCTGGCCTAGCAGCCCGGGGCAACACGACACACGTCTACCCAGACAGCCGTCCAGGTGGCACAGAACATAGATCACCTGAATTCACCCAAATATATTGGCTCTCCCAGCAGGCCAAGGGATCCAAGAAAACCCCTGCCCATTGGCTGAGACGCCCCACATACCCATAACCTGACCTTGTGTTGCCCTTCTCATATCTAGTACCACCAAGTATCTGGCCACCTAGTAGTAGAAGAGAAAAATGCATCGAGGCCAATGATGGGGCACAATTTCTCCCAATGATAGGGCACTATCCAATGAGACCAACAATGGGGCCCAATGACACCTAATGATAGGGAACTATTCCTCCCAATGAAACCAACAATGGGGCCCAATGTCACCCAATGATAGGACACTACTCCTCCCAATGAGAACAACAATGGGGCCCAATGAGACCCAATGATAGGGCACTATACCTCCCAATGAGACCAACAATGGGGCCCAATGACACCAACGATGGGGCACAATTTTTCCCAATGACACAAACAATTGGGCCCAATGACACAAATAATGGGGCACAATTCTTCCCAGTGACATCAAGAATGGGGCACAATTCCCCCCCCCCCCCCCACTGACACCAATGATAAGGGAAAATTACTTCCACTGAAACAAATTATAGGAATTTTTTTTTCCCCACTGATGTCGGGACTTTTTCTACCACCAATGGCTACAGTCCGGCCCCCCTAAAACCTGAAAAACAGTAAACTGGCCCTTTGTTTAGAAAGTTTGGAGACCACTGTCCTAGACCATAGAGATGATCAAGGACGTTCTGGTCCCCAATCACGTGTATTGGTATTAGCAGGAACCGCAGCAGGAACAATAAAAGCGCACCGCAGAGCAGTGGGAGGGGAGGACTATCCTCCCCAACTGCTTGTAAAAATGATCCAGTAACTAATTAGCCTCTAGGATCGCTTTTACAGTGTAGGGCATTGCCAGCTGAAAAAAACGATATTGGGGTTATGGCTGACGGCTACAGCCATGGTCCTGGTATAACTGCTTGAACAGTACGGGGATACCACATGTGAGAGACTTTTTTATCCAGGTACAGGAGCCCAAAATCCAATGACCACCTTCAGGCTTTCAAAGGGTGTTTTCTTTCCTTATTTCCTTATATTCTTTCCTTTTATTTCACTTCCTGACTACCTATCACAATTTTGGAGTCCCTGAAATGCCAGGATAGTATAAAACATCCCTAAATGACCCCGTTTTGGAAAGTAGACACTTAATAAGAGACATGGCGAGTATTTTGCAGATCTCATATGTTGCCACAAGGTTTTGATAAATGAAAAAAAAAAAAAAAGAAGAAAATGTATATATTTTTTTCATTTTTCAAAACCTTGTGGCAACAAATAACATCTGCAAAATACATGTCTCTTATCAAATGCCTGACGAAGACGAAGCACCTCACATGCCTGATGAAGGGGTCCTGCGTGGCTCCGAAATGTTGCACTACACTGTGATGTGATCTTTCTTCAATAAAAAACGCTTGGATGCAATTAAAGATCCGTGGTGTGCTGGCGAATATTTACATTCTAATTGGTTTAATTCTTGCTGCAGCTGTGAAGCAAAGCATTGTGGCCATGTCATGTGAACCCCCCTCTATCTTCTGCCTTAGCAGTTCAAGGTGGGGAGGGGGGTGCAACTCAAACACATGTTTTTACCACTCCTCAGCTGCAAGCCTAAATGAACGCTAAGACACAGGGGGTTCTAAGCATTTAAAGTACCGGTATATCTAGACCCAAGAAAGAAAACATGTATTGTTGGGAAACGTATAAGTGTTGGGATGCGGTGGTTTCTGCTGAAACCCACTGTGCTGATGGAAGGTTGCTTTTGAGGCAAAGAAATGTTTATTGCCTTAACCCTGGTGGAGTTATTGTGCCAGGAATTGGCCTGTAAATTGATAAGAAAAAATAACTTTGTTTGCATAGATAAAGGAAGAAAAAAAACAGAAAAAGAAAAACTAAAGCAGCCCCCACCAGAACCACAATACAGTGCCTTGAAAAAGTATTCATACCCCTTGAAATTTTCCACGTTTTGTCAAGAGACGGAGAGTCTCGGAGAGGTGATTCAGTGTTGGAAAAGTAAATATTCATTTGCTTTTCTAACACACCTGGGTGGGCTCCGAGCGCAATGCTCTGCGCCTTGAGTCCACCCTATTTTGAAGCCTATTGGAGCCTATGGCTCCAATACTAAAACTGATACTTTTTTTTATTTAATTTAATTTCATTGTGACTTTTGACATTGACTTCTGTTAAATGAAGCCACAATGTAATCGGAGGTCCAAATCACACCAATCTAAGGCTTCGAAGCAGCACAATTCCAAAACGGCAGATTATTATTATTATTATTATACAGGATTTATATAGCGCCGACAGTTTACGCAGCGCTTTACAACATTAGGGCAGACAATACAAGTACAATACAATTCAATACAGGAGGAATCAGAGGGCCCTGCTCCTTAGAGCTTACAATCTAAGAGCAGATCAGTGCGATTTGGACTTCCGATTTCATTGCGGCTTGTGACTTAATTTAACAGAAGTCGATGCAAGTTGCAATGAAATGGCAAAAAAAAGTAGTGCAGGAAGCTTTTTCTGAGTGGCAACGATTTGAACAATTCCATTGCCGGCAATGGGGGGATGCGAATTGTCATGCGATTTTGAACTGTCAAAACACATGACAACTCGCACTGGTGTGAACCGTAAAAAATAAATGTATCCAAGGTAAAAATAGGTATCGGCAATTGGTATCAGCGAGTACTTAAGAAAAAGTATTGGTACTAGTACTCGGTCTTAAACTGGCATTGGTGCATCCCTAATATTTTTAGAATTCTTAAAGTGGTTGTATACCTTTTTTGTTAACCTTTACCTACAGGTAAGCCTATAATAAGGCTTACCTGTAGGTAAAAAAAATATCTCCTAAACCTGTACGGTATAGGAGATATTCCCCTCGCAATGAGCCGCTGAATACAGCGGCTCATGCGCACAGGGGATTCTCGGCTGACAGCCCGGCAAACTCCGGAGCTTGCCGGACTGAAGTCTCCCGCGCGCACGCGCGGGAGTGATGTCATCGTGGCTCCGGCCACTCACAGCGCCGGAGCCGCGATACCCGGAAGACACGCCGAGGGGAGATGTCAGCTCCCTCGGCGTGGACAGGATGAGATGCCAGCGCCTCGTTCTAAGGTAAGTATCTCATAATGAGCTAGTATGCGGTGCATACTAGCTCATTATGCCTTTTCCCTTGCAGATATAGGAAAAAAAAAAACGCTGGTATACAACCGCTTTAACCTCTTGGTGTGACAGCACGCAAATATGCGGCCTCTCGGCGGGTGGGTCTTGGCGCCGAGCCGCCGCATATTTGTGCGCAACATTGCACTGCGTGCTCCTGGCACAGTTACCGTAGGCTAACGGAAAGCTCCCGATCGCTGATTCTGATCAGGTCACATGAATGGAAAGCTTTCTGATCATGTGACCGCCAACAATGGCGGTCACATGACCATAAACCCTGCCCGCCTGCTAAAACCCCTAAAAGGGCGAGGCGCCGGCGCCAAAGTGTTCATGTTTATTGGCCCCCAAAAAAGTAACTATGATGCTGGTGACTGGTACACAAGATGACCATGTTAAATCAGTAAAAAAAAGTTTTTGCTGTGGCTTGACTTTAGTAGACTGAAAGTTTTGCATATTATACCCATTAATCAGTCCGGTTTAGTGGTGTGTGCATGTGTCTGCAGGGATTCATTTTACACATGTCTCCTACGCGGCTGTGGAGTGCACTGCACAGAAACGCTGTGCGTTTTTGCCTCGGTTTCAGGGCTGGATTCAGGCAAAGATTCTGCCCTGATTCGTCCCTGAGCCCCCGTTCACACCTATGCAAATTAGATGTGACTTACACCGCATCCAATTCGCAGGATATTTTAAAATTCATTCATATGAATGCATCTGGTTCACATATGTGCGTTGCATTCGCACTGCGCATTGCACAAAAAACTAGTGCGTTTTCTGGGCATTGCGGTGCGAATTACAAGCCCATTATCTTCTATGGGAACGCATCTGATTCGCAGATGCATTCCGTTCTGAACATGAATTCTCTCCTTCTCCTCACTACACCTCCCCCCTCTCCCTGCTCACTGATCCGCAGCTAAAACGCAGAGGAACCTCTGAACAACTGATTTTTATCTTCGCAGTGAAACCTGAGCTTCAATTCGCACCGCACATGTGTGAACCCAGGCTCAAACGCATACCTCCCAACATTTTGAGATGGGAATGAGGAACACCCATTGGCAAATGTATGTAGGCATAGGACACACCCCCTGCCACACCCCCTTAACCACTTAAGGACCGAGCCTCTTTCTGAGATTTGTTGCTTACAAGTTAAAAACAAAGTAAAAGGAAGATCCTACGAGCCACACTGAGCCTGATGCTGGGTGTAAACACTACTCAGCTGCGTGCGTGAAAGACGTCTCGTATTGCGTGTAGATAGTGAAGATAATGAAGGATAACACTGCGCTAAAGTGTGCTGGATGTGCCACTGGTGTGACACAAAAACTGTTGTGCGTATATAAAACACATATAAGATGTGTAGGAGTGTATACCCCACTAAAATATGAAATGAACTAAATAAACATAGTCACATAAAGCTGTTTAGATATATAAGTAAACAGTACAAAATGCACATGCACTATCAATCTAATAAAACCACATAATGCTGATAAGTTTATATAAGTGCAAACAGATAACAAAAAGTGCCATGTGCCAAACAAACTGCAAAAGTGCTTAGTGTCACACAATCCATGTAAATAATAGTCCTTAATCAAACTACATAAATATAATAAGCATATATACTATAAAGTCCTGCACACAAATAATGAAAGTGCTTATGCGTGATCTTCAATGGTGGTATATTCAAACATGCTTATATCTCTCCATGTGCCACAGGTGATGGTGCAATACAGGTGACCCCCCCCCCAAGGTAATGCGCTCGCCTCAGAGCGTGTGACTAAGTCGCTAAACAAAGTGAAAAAACGCTTTTGAGCCACCCCGGGCTCTGTGCAGATCGTAGGATCCCAGGCTCCATTACGAGAAAAATCTGCTTATACAGCCTGAGAATGCTGCAGCATATTAGCGTAGGGTACAGCATTGCACAGACTAGGACACACTTTCACAGGGTCTCCCAAGATACCATCGCATTTTGAGAGACCCGAACCTGGAACCGACCCGTTACAGTTACAAATAAAAGTGTAAAAAAAAAAAAAAAAAAAATTGTAAAAAACACAAAAAAAATTATAAAATAAAAAAAACAAAAATAGTTGTTTTATTGTTCTCTCTCTCTCTCTATTCTTTCTCTATTGTTCTGCTCTTTTTTACTGTATTCTATTCTACAATGTTTCATTGTGCTTTATTGTTAACCATTTTTTTGTTTTCAGGTACGCCATTCAGCTGCAGCGCAGATTTATTTATCTTGACAGCAACAGCGTTTGCTTCCACGATACATAAAGCCGTGACTCCAGCGCTGTCGGAAGTGATTTCACCACCACAGTTAAAAACAAAATGGTGCATGTATGCCCATCATTAGAGGTGGGTGGATGAAGGGAGGTATTCTAATGGTGGGCATAAAAAAAAGAGCATATATGCTAAAGCATGGGGGCAGCAGGGGTGGAGGAGCGATTTGCTCCTAACTTTTGGGGCGGATGCCCCCATGCTTCGGCATATATATATATATATATATATATTTTAGGCGCAGGTTGCGTTAAAAAATGTTCTATTTTTTACTATGTTTTTTTTGTATTTGCTTTGCAGATATGGTAAGTCTTACTGTTATACCATAATGTTACCCTCTTTTATTGTTAAGCAGGTACGTCATTTGGCAGCAGCGCAGATTTCTTTATCTTGACAGCAACAGCGCTTGCTCCCACGATACATAAAGCCGTGACTCCAGCGCTGTAGGAGGTGATTTCACCACCACAGTTAAAAACAAAATGGTGCATGTATGCCCATCATTAGAGGTGGGTGGATGAAGGGAGGTATTCTAATGGTGGGCATACCCACCGACCAATCTCTTTTTTTCATGCAGCCCATAGGCTGCATGAAAAAAAAAAAAAGATTACAATATATGCCCAACAAGGACCAGCAACGTACATTGCTGGACTTTGAGTGGTTATACCAGAATGATGCCTGCAGGTTTAGGTATCATCTTGGTATCATTCTTTTCAGCCAGCGGTCGGCTTTCATGTAAAAGCAATCCTAGTGGCTAATTAGCCTCTAGACTGCTTGTACAAGCAGTGGGAGGGAATATCCCCCCCCCCACCGTCTTCCATGGTTTTCTCTGGCTCTCCTGTCCCAACAGGGAACCTGAGAATGCAGCCAATGGTTCCGCCAGCTGACTATGGAGCTGATCAGAGACCAGAATGGCTCCAATCATCTCTATGGCCTAAGAAACCGGAAGCTACAAGCATTTCATGACTTAGATTTCGCCGGATATAAACAGTGCCATTGGGAAAGCATTTTATCACACCGATCTTGGTGTGGTCAGATGCTTTGAGGGCAGAGGAGAGATCTAGGGTCTAATAGACCCCAATTTTTTCAAAAAAGAGTGCCCGTCACTACCTATTGCTATCAAAGGGGATATTTACATTCCATGAGATAACAATAAAAAAAAATATATAAATGAAAGGAACAGTTTAAAAAGAAAAGAAAAAAGAAAAATAAATAATAATAAAAAAAAAAGCACCCCTGCCCCCCCCCTGCTCTCGCGCAAAGGCGAACAAAAGCATCGGTCTGGCGTCAAATGTAAACAGCAATTGCACCATGCATGTGAGGTATCACCGCGATGGTCAGATCGAGGGCAGTAATTTTAGCAGTAGACCTCCTCTGTAAATCTAAAGTGGTAACCTGTAAAGGCTTTTAAAGGCTTTTAAAAATGTACGTACTTTGTCGCTGCTGCACGTTTGTGCACAATTTTAAAGCATGTCGTGTTTGGTATCCATGTACTTGGCCTAAGATCATCTTTTTTATTTCATCAAACATTCGAGCAATATAGTGTGTTTTAGTGCATCAAAATAAAAAAAAGTGTGTTTTTTCCCAAAAAAATGCGTTTGAAAAATCGCTGCGCAAATACTGTGTGAAAAAAAAAATGAAACACCCACCATTTTAATCTGTAGGGCCTTTGCTTTAAAAAAATATATAATGTTTGGGGGTTTAAAGTAATTTTCTTGCAAAAAAAAATATTTTTTTATGTAAACAAAAAGTGTCAGAAAGGGCTTTGTCTTCAAGTGGTTAGAAGAGTGGGTGATGTGTGACATAAGCTTCTAAATGTTGTGCATAAAATGCCAGGACAGTTCAAACCCCCCCAAATGACCCCATTTTGGAAAGTAGACACCCCAAGCTATTTGCTGAGAGTCATGTCAAGTCCATGGAATATTTTATATTTTGACACAAGTTGCGGGAAAAGGACATTTTTTTTTTTTTTGCACAAAGTTGTCACTAAATGATATATTGCTCAAACAAGCCATGGGAATATGTGAAATTACACCCCAAAATACATTCTGTTGCTTCTCCTGAGTATGGGGATACCACATGTGGGAGCCTAGCCTCGTATGGGACCCCGAAAACCAAGCACCGCCTTCAGGCTTTCTAAGCTGCTGCCATAACAACAATATCCGTCCTCAAGTGCATTTTATATACAACTATATAGATCAGATCAAAATGAGGGACAAATGAGGAGGAATGAGGGACAGAGGGACATTGCTCCAAAACAGGGACAGTCCCTCGAAATCAGGGACAGTTGGGAGCTATAGAAACGGAGAACAGGGATGAACAGCGTTGCTGTGCAAACTGCGGCCGGTTTAGGTGTGAACTGAGTCCTTCCTCACGGGGTGCCTTCTGTTCCGATCAGCAGGGGATCCATGAGTTGATCAGAGCAGAGCGGGCAAATTAAACATCCGTGTCCTCTCAGTTTATGAAGAGCAAACACGGACAGACCCCGTCCTGTTCTATGGACCGGGGGGTGTAAACAGACTCCACTGTCCGTTTACACCCAGCTGCCTCCAAACGCCCAAATGTCCAAAACGGAAGAGGGCGCCATCTTCCTCCATTTTTTTTAGCGGACCTGATCAGACCCGGAGGTAGGTGGGTGTAAATGGACACAAGTCCATTTACACCCGCCGGTTCATAGAAGTGCATGGACCTTTCCGATCATGTCCCCCCTAAAAACTGACAGGCTGACCTGATCTGATTTGTGTGTGAAAGGGCCCTAAATGCCTTGGGTAGCCCGAGTAGAGAAATGATGCAGTGCAAGTAACACACAGAGTAGGATCAGGAATGCATAACATGCAAAGTTCAGGGGTCAGGAGTAAATACCACGCAAAGTGCTGGGGTCAGGAATAAGTTACACAGAGTGCAGAGGTACTGCATAGCTCACAATTGTGCTTGAAAAGCCACTCTGCAAATCCTTCTCAAAGAGAAAAATAACCAAACTTCATATCATGGTTTGTCAACCATAGGGTTTCTACAGAGGTGCTAGGGGTTCCTTGAGCAATGAGCAATTTCCTCCTCTCAGATAAGTTCCCACTGACACCATTGATCTTTTTGGCTATTTGTAAGGGGGTAATTCTTCCCAATGACCACAAGTGTATGGAGCATTCTTCCCACTGACCTTTACACCAATGACCAGAAAGTTATTTCAAGGGTTCCTCTGTGTTGAAAAGGTTGCTGCTTTATATTATTCTGGGTACATTAATGGGCATGTAAGCCTACTATCTCAACCAGTATACCATAACAGGTAGCAAACTAATAGGGTAAAGCAGAAAATGGAACCATTGGAGAGGCTGGCCATAGACCGTTCGAATCCTGCAGATCCGTTTGGGATTCGAACCATGTACGGCCAAGCTGAATGTACCAAGTTGATCGATCGTTCAACTTGGACACTTAGCATACCTTCCAACTTTTTGAGAAGAGAACAAGGGACCCCTATTAGCAAAAATATGTAGGCATAGGAAACACCCCTAGCCACGCCCCCTTAACGGAGAATTATACAAAAGAAAATGATTAGTTAAAGCCACAAGTGCTTTTTTTTAACCACTATTATTCCTTTATACTGGCTTTTGACATTTATAAATGCAGCAATTTTTAAGTGCAATGCCAGTGCACTTGGAAGTACAGTCGCTGTAGACCTGAGGGGGACATGTAAGCAAAAGCATTTTTGCTTGCACATGATTGAATAATAAAAATAAGCAGAGCTTCTCCTCATTTCAGAGCTTCCCCTCAGATTTACAGCGACTGCACTTCCAAGTGCACTTGCAGTGCACTTGTAGTGCACAGTGGATTTGCCTTTAGTAAATCAGCCCCATTGCTCCAAATCAGGGACAGTCCCTCGAAATCAGGGACAGTTGGGAGCTACAAGTAAGACCCCTTTCACACTGAGGCGTTTTACAGGCGTTTTTATGCTAAAAAAAAAAAAAATGCATCTTTTAGGGTGTGCCCCCTAAATATCTTGTTTGTCTATTGTATGGATTTTGACCAAATCCTTTTGGGCGGGAGCACCCCACTCCCTCATCAGTGCCTGTCATTAGTGTCCACCTGTGTCATGGGTTTTTTTTAGCGCCGCTTTACCGTCGTTTTAGCGGCGCTATTCGACTGCTAGCGGGACGGTTTTAACCCCCTCTAGCGTCCGAAAAGGGGTTAAATCTGCCCGCAAAACGCCACCGGAATGGCGTTTTGCCAGAGGTATCGCAGCGCTGCCCCATTGATTTCAAAGGGGAGCAACGGTGGAGGAGCAGTGAGTTCACTGCTGCTTCACTGCTCCAAAGAAGCTGCTGGCAGGACTTTTTCTGACGCCCTGCCAGCGCACTGCTCCAGGCATTTACACTGGAGTGAATGGAGCAGCTTTTTTCAGGCGCAATGCAGGTGCTATTTTTAGCGCTGTAGCGCCTGAAAAACGCTCCAGTGTGAAAGGGGTCTTAGTTCTCTCATATAGAGGAGTGTATGGCTCCCATGGTTCAGAGAAGCAGGATCTCCCAGTCTATGGATAGTGTAGGACCCACTAATCATGGGCTACTTTGTCGCAGTAAGTGGGCTTAAGCACCGTATAGCAATATGGTGTGACCAAATCCCCATATTTTTTTGATAATGTTTTTTGAAAATGTCTAGGTGTTTTAAATAGCCCTGTAGGAGGTAAATGTCTTTTTTGCATGTGTGCTCTGTAATATTTTGTTCTGTTGTATGGTCTTATGGCTGCACCACCTTTGCTGCATCTTTTAGAGTGTGCCCCCCAAATATCTTGTTTGTGCTAAAAAAAAAGGCGCCTGAAAAGCACCTGTAAACTGCCTCTTTTGCAGCCTCAGTGTGAAAGCCCGTGTGCTTTCACACCGGGGCGGTGCGCTTGCAGGACAGGAGAAAAAAAGTCCTGCAAGCAGCATCTTTGGGGCGGTACGGGAGCGGTTTATACACCGCTTCTCAACCGCCCCTGCCCATTGAAATGAATGGGCAGTGCTTCTGAAGCGCCTGCAAAACGCTTCGGCAGTGGTGCAAATCACTTCGGCAGCGGCGCTTTTTGGGCGCTCTTAACCCTTTCCTTGGCCGCTAGTGAGGGTTAAAAGCGCCCTGCTAGCTGCCGAATAGTGCCACTATAACAGCTGTAAAGCGCATCTACGTCTAGCAGCGCTTTACCGCTGATGTCTCCCGCCCCAGTGTAAAAGGGGTCTAATGCAGCGTACACACGATCTGACTTTTCGACTGGACTTGTCCGACGGACGCTGACGGACCAAATCCGGCGGACAATCGTGTGTGGGCTTCACCGGACCTTCAGCGGACTTTTCCAGTCGCAAATCTGACGGACTTTAGATTTGGAACATGCTTCAAATCTTTACGTCATAACTCCGCCGGACCCAGAAATCCGCTCATCTGTATGCTAGTCCGACAGACAAAAACCGACGCTAGGGCAGCTATTGGCTACTGGCTATCAACTTCCTTATTTTAGTCCGGCGTACGTCACCACGTACGAATCCGTCTGACTTTTGTGTAGGCAAGTCCGTTCGTTAAAAAGTCCTTCGGAAGTCGGTCAAAAGTCCGCTGGAAAGTCTGTCGGACCAGTCCGGTCGAAAAGTCCGCCCGTGTGTACGCGGCCTTAGTAGTTTCATAGTAGGTAAGGTTGAACAAAGACAATAGTCCATCCAGTTCAACCTGTGTAGGTGTATGTGTGTCAATGTCACTACAACAAGCCGCCTCGATTTTGCATGCGATTATCACCAGTGGCTGCTATAGCCGCTAGCCATAATCGCTGTCTTCTCCCGGCTGGGATGGCTTCCCTGGCCCCCCACCCCAGGAGAATGCAATGGCAGGGCAGGAGGGATTCCCCCGTCAACACTGTGTCGATAAGGGAATCGAGCAAAAATCGCTCCATGTATGAGCTGCTTTATACATTATATATTCCACCCAGGATGCTGTCTCACTGTTTCACTCGAAACCTTGGCTTTATCAAGGAAAACATTTTGGTTCCCTATTCCTTCCTCTATAAACTGCTCTGCAATTACAAACATAATTAACAATAAAAAAAACACATAACACCTGACACCCTAGATGGCTATGCATGATTATATTATCTTGCACTTTTTCTTAAATAACAAAGATTATAAAAAATATAAAGAGCAGAGCTTGAAAAGCTATAATGGTGGATGATGGCGATAAAAGCTCTTTTTTTTTTTAAGCATTCCTATATATGTGTGCGTACGTCTTTTAATTTTCATCACTAATCTCCCAGCAAACATTATGTCGTGTTTAATTTTGATTGAATAGCTGACGCATTATCGTTTAACTGCTGTCCGGAATAAAACTGCTTACCCCATAACTAATTTTATGTTTTATCATTTCGTCCAGTTAAGATCTTCCTGGAAGCCCTTTATTATTTAACGGTCACTGAAATTAAGTTGTGATGTCATTTGCGGTTCTTAGTTTACCTGCCTGAGATTGTTTTATTGGTTAGACCTTTCCTCTTATAATTGTGGTCATTTCTGTATATTATTCTTTTTTTTGTAACTCTTAGAGCTCGTTTACATTTGGGGGTTCAATCTGTAAAAACATTCCTTCCACAGACACCAATGAGTGAGCTGTGCCCCCCCCCCTAACAGCTCCCTCCTGGAGCTACGAGGGCAGCGGCCGGGGGTCTACAGATGTCCATATGTTATTCTTAGAGAGACATCTGCACAACTCTATAAGCAATTATGACCATGTGCATCTATGACCTACAGTAGGGGTCTCCAAACTTTCTAAGCAAAGGTCCAGTTAACTGTGCTTCAGGCTTTGGCCTGGAGCCAGTGGTATTAGAAAATGCCCTGGCGTCAGTGGGAGTAAACAATGCTCCATCATTGGCTCTAGTGGGAGATATTTTGCCCCATTGGTGGTATCAGTGGGAGTAATGGTGCCCCATTGTTGGTATTTAGAGGAGGAATAGTGCCCTATTATTGGTGTCTGTGGAAGGAATGGTGCCCCATCATTGGTGTCTGTGGAAGGAATGGTGCCCCAGTTGGTGTCTTGAGATGAATTAGAGCGGAGATTGCGATCCACGCCTTCTTGTCCACATCAGTACCTGACCTCACAAATGCTCTTCTGGAAGAACGGTCAAACATTTCCATAGACACACTCCTAAACCTTGTCTGGGCTTTACTAACTTCCCGGAAGAAGATTCAGGCAGACTACATGAGATGGATGTTTTAAGAACCTTAAGGAAATACCTGTCGGACACTGCTTCCTTCAGGTGCTCGGATAAGCTCCCTCATAATCCCAGTGGTAAAACACAAAGGAAAGGAGGCTATCTCAAGAACCTTTGTCACGAGGGCCACGTACCTGAGGTGAGACCGAAGTAGTGGGGAGACCTTCCTTGCACCTCGGGTCCTTGACAGAGACTTGGTGGACACCAAGTGGCACGGGTGCCAGGGGTGCGGAGCACCATGCAAGCCTTAGTCCGAGACCTGAGCCGAGGTCTAGTCCAGTTTGGCAATGAAGTATAAAAGGGTAAATCAGAAGAAGAATGATCGAGATCCAAGCCGGGGTCGGTTCCAATCTGGCAGCTGAGTACAAAAGGGACAAAGAAGTAGAATGGTCAAGGTACAAATCCGACGTCAATGGCAAGCTGCAAACAAGAGTAGTCAAAAAGGTTTCCAGGTCACAACAAGTTCAGACAGATCACACACTAGCACAGGAACAAGGGGGGATGGAAGATAATCCAGCAAGTTGGCAGTGTCTGGGCTGAGCTTTTATAGGAAAGTTTGAGGGTACTTCCTGTGTGCCTCCTGGGCATTTTCCCGTCTTTTTCCATCAGGTTGAGGTCACTTCCTGTGCGCCTCCTGGGCATTTTCCCGCCTTTTTCCATCAGTTTGAAGTCACTTCCTATGCCCCTCCTGGGCATTTTCCTGCCTTTTTCCATCAGGTCTTCTGCGCAGGTGCGGGTTGGCGCAGTGAGGCATCTTTGGCGCATGCTCAGTTGGCACAGATTTCCTCTTGCGGCAACGCGCCATTGGTGCATGCGTAGTAAGCCCTGGACTCTTACAACCTTGGTGAGCTGGATCGTCAAGCCTATTCACAGAGCGTACAGGGCAAGAGGGTGTGAACTCTCTTCAACGGTGCCTGCACACTCTACCAGGGCGGTAGCAACCTTGTTGGCGGCCCTTTTAAATGTGTTGATGGAGATCATCTGCAGAGCAGCTTCATGGTCCTCTCAAAATACCTTCCTAAGGCAGTATTGGGTAGATCCGGGTACCTTATCATCTGTAGACTTTGGGAGAAGAACAATCCAAAATTCTCTTACATTGTAAATAAAACTAAAATTGTTTAAGCAGTACCCACCCTGTCAGCTAGTTATTTACTGCTAGTATGCTGCCATGTTGGCGTCAGGAAAACTGAAAATTGCATCAAATACTTACCGTAATTTTCCTTTCCTGACACCAAACCATGGCAGCATATATCAAAAAGGGTTGGAAGCCAGATCCCCAGTCAGGCGACCAAAAACAGGAGCAAATTGGACTATTCCGGTACAGTAATAGTGGGTAATAGTATAAAGCATAAAACGATAAAAGTAAAATATGATAGTTTTTATTGATGCAAAAGACAGAACAAGGGTAATAAAATACAACATAATAAAAGTACAAGTATATAACCAATGAGATCATTGGTATACAGTACGACACAAAATCTCAGATATCATGTTCCTCGACTAGTTTCGCGGACATAAACCGCTTCATCAGGAGGGAATCTAGAGATGATAATATTCTGACTAAACAGTCTGAACCTAACAGATAGAAAAAATACAATGGAGTTTACCAAAATACATAGTGATTAAATTTATATTCCAGCATCAACATTCAAATCAGGGTAATACAAATTTGAGGGGGGGACAAAGGCGAATCTGCTTACCCAGGTCCCAGCAGGCCCTAGGCGCGTGGCCCCACCGCCCGAGGAAAATCTCCCACGGCGACCTGGGGGAACTAACAGGATGACGGGGGTAATTGACATAGGATAAATATAATAGGGTAATAAGTGACCTGGATAACCACACACCAAAGGTGAAGCATAAGATGTGGAAATAATAATGGAAAGTAGAGGGTGACAAGGTGCGTGACTAATGAAGGATGTGGAAGGTAGCATAAGGTGAAGCTACAGTGTGCACGGAGTGAGGAAGATTGAGTAAGGTGACCAATTGGATCCAAAATATTGATGAAACACAAAAGGCAATATAGTGTTAGGTGGTGTGAACACTATATTGCCTTTTGTGTTTCATCAATATTTTGGATCCAATTGGTCACCTTACTCAATCTTCCTCACTCCGTGCACACTGTAGCTTCACCTTATGCTACCTTCCACATCCTTCATTAGTCACGCACCTTGTCACCCTCTACTTTCCATTATTATTTCCACATCTTATGCTTCACCTTTGGTGTGTGGTTATCCAGGTCACTTATTACCCTATTATATTTATCCTATGTCAATTACCCCCGTCATCCTGTTAGTTCCCCCAGGTCGCCGTGGGAGATTTTCCTCGGGCGGTGGGGCCACGCGCCTAGGGCCTGCTGGGACCTGGGTAAGCAGATTCGCCTTTGTCCCCCCCTCAAATTTGTATTACCCTGATTTGAATGTTGATGCTGGAATATAAATTTAATCACTATGTATTTTGGTAAACTCCATTGTATTTTTTCTATCTGTTAGGTTCAGACTGTTTAGTCAGAATATTATCATCTCTAGATTCCCTCCTGATGAAGCGGTTTATGTCCGCGAAACTAGTCGAGGAACATGATATCTGAGATTTTGTGTCGTACTGTATACCAATGATCTCATTGGTTATATACTTGTACTTTTATTATGTTGTATTTTATTACCCTTGTTCTGTCTTTTGCATCAATAAAAACTATCATATTTTACTTTTATCGTTTTATGCTTTATACTATTACCCACTATTACTGTACCGGAATAGTCCAATTTGCTCCTGTTTTTGGTCGCCTGACTGGGGATCTGGCTTCCAACCCTTTTTGATTATTGATTTCTGGATGATGGTACATTTATTTTTGTTATCTCAAACATTTTATTATAGAGGTCACTTAATTGATCGCATGGCAGCATATACCCTTGTACAGTACGCTTCGGGAAGCGGCTTGTTACAAAGAATGGGGTGGCGGCTAACTATGCCTTTATTTATGCTCTTCACTGGTCCTGAGGGAGTGGTCAAGAGGCGGAGCTTGAAGTTTGTGGGCCCCGATGCAAAAGTTGTCCTGGGGCCCCTCACTACTACCTTCCCCTTCCACTGCGCACCAAGATACTCCCATTGTGCACCAAGATACTCCAAGTGGCTAAAGAGTTATTTCAGAGATTTATGAACATATTGAGAGGGTAATTCAAAATATTTTGTAGAAACCATCCTAGTAATCACATGACCATGCCCCTTTTCCCCCATCCTAGTAATGACATGACCTTGCCCCCTTCCCCCATCCTGGTAATGACATGACCTCGCCCCCCATCCTAGTAATGACATGACCTCGCCCCCCATCCTAGTAATGACATGACCTCGCCCCCCCATCCTAGTAATGACATGACCTTGTCCCTCCCCCCCATCCTGGTAATGACATGACCTCGCCCCCCATCCTAGTAATGACATGACCTCGCCCCCCATCCTAGTAATGACATGACCTCGCCCCCCCATCCTAGTAATGACATGACCTTGTCCCTCCCCCCCATCCTGGTAATGACATGACCTCGCCCCCCCATCCTAGTAATGACATGACCTTGTCCCTTCCTCCCCCTCTATCCTATTAATAAAGCCAACTCTAAATACCTGCCTTAACATGGGCTCATGATATTTTTACCCCATTTTTAATTTTTCATGTCTTTTACATTTTGTCACCTGTTTGCATGAAACGTAGTATTGGTATTATTCAACTGTTTTTATTTGCTCTTTATTTCCTCTGAAATAAATTTTATATGTTTTGATGTGAGCTTGATCACGCGCCCTTCATCCATCACTCTCCACTTAGCCTTACCTGACCACCCCGGGGTCATTCTCTGGGCAGCGGGACAAGCAATACCATCTCTTCTAGCTTTGCTACAGTTTACAATACTACTCTTCCCAAAACCAAATCAGACCCTCACAAGCGCAGGAGTAATTTTTCCTTGTCCACAATCCTATTAATCACATGACCTCACATGACCTCACCTCCCTCCCCCATCCTAGTAATGACATGACCTCATCCCCACCCCCCCATACTAGTAACGAAATGACCCCAGCCAATGAGAGCAGAGGAAGGGTGTGGACTGGGGAGAAGGCAAACAACTGGAAGCTGATTACTGGATTATAGAACTTGGCTTGGGCCCTGGGGGGACACAAGGCGGATCGGAGCGCTCTGGGATTTTGTGTAGGAAATCAAAGGTAATATGACAGCAAGGAAACAGAGCTGTGGGACCCCTGGAGCTAGGGGAGGGGTCACAATTGCAACCCCTGCAGCCCCTGATGCTACGCCCATGGGCGGAGCTCTATCACTAGTATGCTGCCATGGTTTGGCGTCAGGAAAGGAAAATTACAGTAACTATTTGATACAATTTTCCCTTTTCACAGATCTGAAATGAGATGCATTGTTGCCTATGGGACATTGCACACGGCTGATTAAAGATCAGTAATACAGCGTTGAGTACAGAGCAGTAAAAAAAAAAAAAAAAAAAAATTTTACATTTGAGTGCAGTTATTTACTTGCGTGTTTATTTGTTTAATGTTTACGTGAGTATATTACAATACTGGCAATGAAGAAGAATTTTACTCGTCTATACTCATGTATACGCTCGCACACCTTTACTCGCCTATACTCAACATTACTCAGGTCTTTACACGCAGGTCTTTTTTGGCCCCTTGCACACGGGCGTCACAAGTTCCTGAGAAAACATCAGTAAATGATGACGCCTGTGTGCAAGGGGCCCAACATGTTTGCATGCATCAAACCTCAGTGACCCCCCCCCAGTCTTGCCCTCACCCCACTTTCATACTGAGTGCTGCTGTATAGTGGAATGCAAGATTGCTGATACCAAGTCAAACTCCGGGATTTATACATCACTAGTTGCATAAAAATAAATAAATAATTTACGAATTAATTCAATGCTGCATTCATTTGTCTTTTATATCTGCCTGGAGTTCGATATCAATTACTGACACTTAGTTATGGTTGATTAAATGCAGATAAAGCATGAATTGAATCTAAATGAGTTGCAATGAAGTAAAATGAACCTGTGGTGCTGAAAAAAAACACCACTGTCTGTACCCCACTTTATAACAAACCCAAATTTCGGTACTCTGTTGTGCTATCTCAAAGCCCAAAGCAGTGCATTCCGATACCCCCCAACTTTCTGAAATTATACAAAGGGACACCTTTTAGCACACAGTATGTAGGCAAAGGACATATAAAAGGCAGAAAACGATTGGCTGGACCACAAAAGTGCTTTTTTTTTCAACCTCCATTTTTCCTTTATATTGTCATTTCAAAATAAAAAGAGGTTGGATAAAAATGTTAGTACAGCATAACACCTCTGGTACCAAAATAGTACATTCCGTATAGTGATGTATACATTACTGTCCCATCATTGGTATCATGGGAGGAATAGTACCCCATTTTCGGGAGGAATAGTACCCCATCATTGGTGCCAGTGGGAGGAATAGTGCCCTATAATTGGTGCCAGTGGGAGGAATAGTGCCTCATCATTGGTGCCAGTGGGAGGAATAGTGCCCCATCATTGGTGCCAGTGGGAGGAATAGTGCCCCATCATTGGTGCCAGTGGGAGGAATAGTGCCCCATCATTGGTGCCAGTGGGAGGAATAGTGCCTCATCATTGGTGCCAGTGGGAGGAATAGTGCCCCATCATTGGTGCCAGTGGGAGGAATAGTGCCCTGCCCTATAATTGGTGCCAGTGGGAGGAATAGTGCCCCATCATTGGTGCCAGTGGGAAGAATAGTGCCCCATCACTGGTGCCAGTGGGAGGAATAGTGCCCCATCATTGGTATCAGTGGGAGGAATAGTGCACTATCATTGGTGTCAGTGGGAGGAATAGTGCCCCATCATTGGTATCAGTGGGAGGAATAGTGCCCCATTATTGGTGCCAGTGGGAGGAATAGTGCCCCATTATTGGTGCCAGTGGGAGGAATAGTGTCCCATCATTGGTGTCAGTGGGAGGAATAGTGCCCCATCATTGGAATCAGTGGGAGGAATAATGCCCCATCATTGGTGTCAGTGGGAGGAATAGTGCCCCATCATTGGTGTCAGTGGGACACCAATGTCACAGCGCGAGTGGAGAGACGGTAACCGCAATTCTGACAAGGCACATTTATACTGATAATCAGGGCACTGGTCATCAGTGCAGCTACAACAGTGCCAATCAGTGCTGCCTATCAGTTTTGCCTGTCAGTGCCTCCTCATAATTACCGCCATAGATTGCCCATCAGTGCAGCCTCATCAGTGCACATCAGAACAGCCTATCAGTGCCCATCAGTGCTCCCTCACCAGTGTTGCCTCATTGGTGCCCATCAGTGCAGCCTCATCAGTGCCTCCTCCCCTATGCCCTTCAGTGCAGCCTATCAGTGCTCAACAGTGCCAGCTTTCAATGCAGCCTCATCCGTGCCCATCAGTGCTTCCTCATCAGTGTCCCTTATCAGTGCCCATAAGTGCCGCATATAAGTGCAGCCTCATTAGTGCCTATCAGTGCTGCCTCATCAGTGCCTCCTCCCCTGTGCCCATCAGTGCCGCCTCATCAGCACACATCAGTGAAGGAGAAAAATTACTTATTTGCAAAATTTTAAAACAGAAACTAAGAAAATATGTTATTTTTTCAATTTTTTTTTTGTTTGTTTTCGTTTAGCAAAAAATAAAACCCCGGTGGTGAATGAATACCACCAAAAGGAAGCTCTATCTGTCCCAAAAAAATGATAAAGAATGTCACATGTGTACAGCGCTGCATGACCGCGCAATTGTCATTCAAAGTGTGACAGCGCTGAAGGATGAAAATTGGCTTGGGCAGGAAGGTATTGAAGTGGTTAATTGTCACACTACTTGCGCTGCTTTGCACACGCTTGCAGGGCTTGCCCCATAAGACTGCAGTAGTCGTATTCGGCGGTGGCACCGCCCGCTGAAGGCAACATTCTGTTTAGGTTTTGCTGTGGTTGCGAAGCGCAGCATCCCAGCAGCAGCTTGTGTACAGCTGTGAGCGGCTGTATGTTGGTGTTCGGGGAGAAGTAAACCTCCTCAACCCCCTGCTTTTACTGCCCCCTGGCCGCACATATGAAGGAGCCCTATCAGGCACAAACAAAAACCTCAACAGATGCAGCATTAAAAAAAATAAATAAATAAATATTACCAAGACATCCGCTTCACTGCGCACTTTGTACCTACCTTCAAGAAGATCGGCATTAAAACGTTTGAGGACTACTCATCCACCAGGAACTGCTGAGACAATAAAGGGAGTATGTAAGGTATAATACAGCATACATAGTGCAGAGGTCAGGAGTATGTAATATACAGCATAACGTATACAGTGCAGAGGAGTATGTATTGTACAGCACAGCATATACAGTGCAGGGGTCAGGAGTATGTAATGTACAACATAGTGAATACAGTGCAGGGGTCCGGAGTATGTAATGTACAACATAGCGGATACAATGCAGGGGTCAGGAGTATGTAATGTACAACATAGTGAATACAGTGCAGGGGTCAGGAGTATGTAATGTACAACATAGCGGACACAATGCAGGGTTCAGGAGTATGTAATGTACAACATAGCGGATACAATGCAGGGGTCAGGAGTATGTAATGTACAACATAGTGAATACAGTGCAGGGGCCAGGAGTATGTAATGTACAACATAGTGAATACAGTGCAGGGGCCAGGAGTATGTAATGTACAACATAGCGGACACAATTCAGGGGTCAGGAGTATGTAATGTACAACATAGCGGATACAGTGCAGCGGCCAGGAGTATGTAATGTACAACATAGCGGATACAATGCAGGGGTCAGGAGTATGTAATGTACAACATAGCGGACACAATGCAGGGGTCAGGAGTATGTAATGTACAACATAGTGAATACAGTGCAGGGGTCCGGAGTATGTAATGTACAACATAATATATACAGTGCAGGGGCTAGGAATATGTAATATACAACATGGTGGACACAGTGCAGGGGTCTGGAATATGTGATGTACAACATTACAGGTAGGTGGGGTCAGGAGTATGTAATGTTCACATAGTATACAGTATACTGTATAGTGCAGGGGTCAGGGGTACAACAAAGCATTTACAGTGCAGGGGTATTTAATGTACAGCACAGTGTACCAGGTGCAGAAAATTCTTAAGATTCTTCCTCCCTTCCAGTTTGGACAGGAAGTGATGTCAAATCTCTCCAAAGGGGAGGCAAACACATTTTTTAGTAGAGGGGGAAGGGTTAGAATGTCTGACACTGTTTTTATTTTAATTATAACAAAATTTAAAGTCACACCTAAGCACATGAAATAATTTAAGGTTTGACATGTTGGGTATCTATTTACTCCGTGTAACCTCATCTTTTATATTTAACCAAAAAAATTGCCATAAAATAAACTTTAATTTGCGTTTCTTAGACCTTTGTGGTAATATTGCATAACATAAAAAATGGGAACTACCGCTATTTCATTCTCTACCTTATTCCACTTAAGGGCCGGATTCATTGTATGTGAATGCATGAAGGGAGGCATTCGCCTGCTAATAAATGAAGATAACATTACACAGCGCCCGCACCTCTGGCCCCCTTTACATTACACTGACCCCTACACCTCTTGACCCCTTTACATTACACAGACCCTGCACCTCTGGCCTCCTTTACATTGCACAGCCCCTGTACTTCTGGACCTCTTTACATTACACAGCCCCCCTACCTCTGGACCCTTTTACATTACACTGACCCCTGCACCTCTGGACCCCTTTATATTACACAACCTCTGGCCCCTTTTACATTACACAGCCCCTGCACCTCTGGCCTCCTTTACATTACACAGCCTCTGCACCTCTGGCCTCCTTTACATTACACAGCCCCTGCACCTCTGGACCCCTTTACATTGCACAGCCCCTGTACTTCTGGACCCCTATACATTACACAGCCCCCACACCTCTCGCCCCCTTTACATTACACAGCCATCGTACCTCTGGATCCCTTTACATTACACAGCCCTCGTACCTCTGGATCCCTTTACATTACACAGCCCTCGTACCTCTGGACCCCTTTACATTACACAGCCCTCGTACCTCTGGACCCCTTTACATTACACATCCCCCGTACCTCTGGACCCCTTCGCATTACACAGCCTCTGTACCTCTAGAATCCTTTACCTTACACAGCCCCGTACCTTTGGCCCCCTTTACATTACATAGCCCCCGCACCTCTAGACCCCTTTACATTACACAGCCCTCGTACCTCTGGACCCCTTTACATTACACAGCCCTCGTACCTCTGGACCCCTTTACATTACACAGCCCCCGTACCTCTGGACCCCTTTGCATTACACAGCCACTGTACCTCTAGACCCCTTTACATTACACAGCCCCCATACCTCTGGACCCCTTTACATTACACAGCCCCGCACCTCTGGACCCCTTTACATTACACAGCCCTCGTAACTCTGGACCCCTTTACATTACACAGCCCCCGTACCTCTGGACCCCTTTACCTTACACAGCCCCCGTACCTCTGGACCCCTTTACATTACACAGCCCCCGTACCTCTGGACCCCTTTACATTACACAGCCCCCGTACCTCTGGACCCCTTTACATTACACAGCCCCCCGTACCTCTGGACCCTTTTACATTACACAGGCCCCCCTGCATATTACACAGCCCCCCCCCCAAGCTGTGTAAGGGATGGGGCACTTAAAAAAAAAATCTTATTTATTTTATTTTTACACTGCCAATTTTGGCTGTTTTGAATACTGTCATTTTTTAAAAATTTGGCGCCTTTAAGTCTTCTGTAAACCGGAAGTGATGTAAAATGTCTGCAGTGTACGTGAATTCATCACAGCCCCTGTACCTCTAGACCCCTTTACATTACACAGCCCCCGTACCTCTGGACCCCTTTACATTACACAGCCCCCGTACCTCTGGACCCCTTTACATTACACAGCCCCCGTACCTCTGGACCCCTGTGCATTACACAGCCCCCGTACCTCTGGACCCCTTTACATTACACAGCCCCCGTACCTCTGGACCCCTTTACATTACACAGCCCCCGTACCTCTGGACCCCTGTGCATTACACAGCCCTCGCACCTCTGGGCCCTTTTACATTACACAGCCCCCCTGCATATTACACAGCCCCCCCAAGCTGTGTAAGGGATGGGGCAATTAAAAAACAAATCTTATTTATTTTATTTTTACACTGCCAATTTTGGCTGTTTTGAATACTGTCATTTTTTTTAAATTTGGCGCCTTTAAGTCTTCTGTAAACCGGAAGTGATGTAAAATGTCTGCAGTGTACGTGAATTCATCACATGCACTGGCGAGCTGGACATTTCGCGGCCCGCGGGCCGTAGGTTGCCGACCCCTGCTCCGGGGTGTCTGCTTTCAGAAAATAGATCATGTTTTTTGAGGGGGTTTATGCAATTGTCAGGCTTAAAATGGCCACAGGTTG